>JAMPIV010005178.1:0-516754 GCA_024509875.1 Oreohelix idahoensis | reverse complement strand
TGTGAGGGTGTTGCGGTTCCTTCATCTTATATTATTTATTGAATATTAAAGTCACTCTCTTGACGCGGTTAATGTTTGTTATTGATGGTTAGCTCTGACCGTAAGAACATCCCTTCGATGTTCTGATTTGCATATTGTACATTAGTTGATTTCCCTGTGGGAGAGCTATCGTTGCTGAAAAACGTAAACATTAACAGCTGTGGAACCAAACCCGAAACGTAAGTAAGATATCAAGCCTTCAGTTCTGAGTCCACATGTATTGACGTTCATATAAACGATATCCGACATTCACAAAACTTCATGTACAGTTCAGCATAACAATGAATGCCAAATGAGGCCAGGGAGGAGCCGGCCGGGGCAAAACAATAGGTCAGAGGAACATCATGGCTATGTGCATGCGCTGCTGTAGTCAACAGCCAGAAAGGAGCGCATGAGTTCTTGACAGCTACAAATTGAATCATAATACGATTCTCCTTCCATCATTTAATTTACTTAATAATCTCATACTTAGATTAATATCTGAAATTGACCCTGAGTTCTATATTGAATTCATATATCGGCTATATACTAAGCCTCTCTTGGAAGAAATACTAGACACGACTTCTCTGCTTGACGGATAGCATTACAAGGGCCATGTAACCAAGTCACCAAGCGTGACCTTCCCAACGCGAATGCGTCATAATCTTAGCATATATTTCGCGTTCAGTATACCGTAAAATATCGACATATTCTATTAATGTTATTGACCCCTAAACGTTGCGCACTGCTAAACCCCAGCAGACGCCGTCATTTAAAATAACACCGTAACAGATTTCCTGTCAGACGGGGAAAAAAAATCTATTAGATAGATTTTTTTTTTTACTATATTAATCAAATTATTAAAAATTGAACGAAACCCGACGTCTGGCCAACGATGTTCTATCTAGAACAGTGTCGCGGTCATGTCAGTAATATCTTATAATAAAATCAACGTCATATCATACATATAACTAATATTAAATAAAGAAATGTCACTGTCATTAATTAATAAACTAATTAATTTGATGTATGTATTGACTAACTACTAATGTGAGGTGTTATTAAAATTATTCTAACTAATTAAAATTAAAATAATTAATTTTAATATGTAAGTATGGTACTAACTAGTTAATATCTAATTAAAGAAAATGAGAAATAGTATCAGAGAGAAAACGAAATAAAAATTGAGAAGTACGGACAATTAAAACTAAATATTAAAGTATACATTAAAATAGTAATGAGTGTGAAAATGAAGTATAAGGATAGATACCTAATTAAATAAAAAAAACGCAATCCGAAAGAAAAAAAAACAGAAAAAATTCATACATTTTAACTATACATATGAAATATCATAATCTAATATCTATCACCTTACTAATTAAACTATTTAAAAGGTTTAATTGGTGTGATATTATTTTGTTTCATCTTATCATAGTATATTTTATTTTTTTATTTCATCACACTTCAACTTTATTTTATTATATATTAATTTAATAACTAGCAAATTTAACAATATCGGACATGAAGATCCAATCGTTGTTACATCCTATTGACTTGTATGAAAGTTCTTTAAGAAACAAAGTTCATCTTATCCAATTCTGATATGATGATCCAATCGTCGTTAGTTCCTTTATTGAAATTTTGAACGTAATTTGAATAAGTCATCACCGTATTTGTCCAGTCTATATCAGAGATTGTTCCTTTTTACTATTTTGCAATCGAAATGAGTGATACGCAAAGTCCAAGTGAAGTCCAAATTTTCAACCGATCTGTAAAACTTGATATTTTGATCACAATAGTTTATTTCGAAATTTCCTCATTTAAGTAAGAAGTCCAACTGAAGTGTTGTATATTCTGACGTAGCATTAATACCGTTCATTGCAAATGTAATGCTTGATTAGTCAGCAAATTTTCTTGAAATAGTACTATTCATTCAGAATCCGTAGGATGTCTTGACAAAGTATCGGCCATTAATGTTCTCAGTTCCTGGTATCGATTCTATTTCGAAATCATAGGGTTGCAGCGCGATAGCAAATCGTGCAAGCTTTGGACTTTTATGGTTTGAACGACGTAATGCTGCCACAGATTTCTGATCTGTCTGGATCAGAAATTTTGATCCAAGCAAAAACTTTTCCAACTTAGTAATTGCCCATATCACGGCGAGCAATTCTCTGTCCACAGTTGAATATTTAGTCTCCGGAGGTTTCAGCTTGCGTGAGATATACAATACAGGATGAAGGATATCATCATGATATTGGAGTAGACAAGCCCCGAGTCCGTAATTACTCGCATCTGTACGTAGAACAAACTTTTTAGAGGCATCTGATAATCTTAAAACAGGTGGGCATGAAAAAATGTTCAAGATAGTGCGAAAAGTTTTGTCACATTCGTCTGTCCAATTTATCCTTAACGGCATGTTCTTCTTTAATAAAGATGACAAGACAGCCGTGATGGATGACAAGTGAGGTACAAATCTGCTATAGTATTGGACTAACCCTAACAGACTCCTAACCTGTTTCTTCGTTTGAGGAACAGATAAATTTAATATTTTAGAAACCGTACTGGGAATTGTTTGGATACGTCCTGATCCAATAATATGCCCCAGGAATGTTATCTCATTACACGCTATTTGAATTTTAGTTGGTTTAGCGGTTAAATGGTTATCCCGCAATATTTCCAAAACCGATTTAAGACCCAAAAAATGTTCCTCAAATGATGAACTAAACAAACATATGTCGTCAATGTAGGTAATTATATCTGATCTACCTGATAAAATTTTTCGCATCATGCGAATAAAGGTAGCTGGAGCATTCATTAGCCCAAAAGGCATCACGTTCCACTGGTAAAGACCTTGTGGAGTTGAGAATGCTGTGTAGTATTTGGCTCTATCGGTTAGTGGAATCTGCCAATAACCTTTGGTTAAGTCAATCTTAGTGAAAAGTGTAGCATTGGATAGACGAGGAAGTAAATCGTCAAGGATAGGATGTGGTTCGCTATCAGGTACTGTCTGCGCATTAAGTTTCCTATAGTCAACACATAAACGTATGTTGTTGTCCTTTTTCCGGACAATGACTAAAGGTGAAGAAAATGGAGATGTACTAGTCTCAATAATACCTAATGATATCATCTGTTCGAGTTCCTGAGATGTCTTACTCAAAAAATGTAGAGGTACAGAATAAGGATGAACACGAATTGGTGTATCATCGTTAAGAATAATATCGTGACTAATTACAGATGTGCAACCCGGTACATCCGTTAACACATCTGGAAATGATTGTAGAAGATCAGCAATGCGTTGATGCTGTTGCGGTGTAACCGTAGAAGAAATGGTCATATCACGCCAAGATTCAGTAGATTGGACAATAAGTACAGGTAAAGGCATCTGCACTTCAGGAAAAGAAGATTCTTCCTCCTGTATAACAGATAAATTAGAATAATGACAAGTAGATACCGTATTGTCATCTAGTTCATGAAAAATTGACTGTAAGTGTATAGGACGTGTATGAAATTGCTTGAGCATATTAATATGGAATATCTTTCTGTGTCCCTTGATATCTAAGACGTAATCAACGTCGGAAATTTTATCAGTAACCTTATAAGGACCAGTCCATGAGATCAATAACTTATTGTTATTGTGAGGAAGTAATACATAAGCCTCATCGCCTGGGAATAATTGGCGTAATCGTCTAGATCGATTTTGTATAGATCGAGCCTTAGCTTTTGCAGCCTCAGAAGAAGCTGTTGCCAATTGGCAAGACTCAATAATATTATTCCGAAGATTAATCACATACTCATAAGATGACTGAGTGTCCTGAGTCATCTCTGCATCAATTAATAAATCTTTTATCAGTCCCATAGGACCTCTCGGAGGGGCACCAAAAACTAACTCAAAGGGAGAGAAGCCAGTTTGTTCATGTGGCACCTCTCGGTAAGCAAACAGGACAGCTGGGAGTGCTCTGTCCCAGTCCTGAGGGTGTTTAACAGTAACCTTATGTAAAAGTTGTTTAAGCGTACGGTTAAGTCTTTCAACTGCACCGTTACTCATGGGATGATAAATGCTACTCAAATTCCTATCAATGTTCCAGGTTTTCATTACTTCCTTCATGGTATCGGATATAAACTGCGACCCATGGTCAGATAATAATTTTCTAGGAAACCCTATTCTAGAAAAAATTAGATGTAGTGCATCAGCTACATCTGTGGTAGTGGTGGTCTTCAATGGAATGGCTTCTGGCCATCGTGTGCATAAATCAATGCACGTGAGAACAAATCTATGTCCTCTCGCAGATGGTAGAAGTGGACCAATTATATCTATGGCCATCTTGTCAAAAGGTCGTACTGAGATATCGCAAGCCTGAATAGGCGCCGTGTGAAAAGCTCCACGTGCTTTCACTTCCTGGCATGTAGTACAGGAACGTACATACTGCGAAATATCCCGTGACACTCCTGGCCAAAAGAATGAAGACAATACTCGAGATCGTGTTCGAGTATATCCCATATGTCCTGCACACTGCGAATCATGCGCGTGTTGAAGAATGTACCGTCTAAAAGCACCCGGTACCATAACTTGTTGTTTTACCTGTGATTTATCACTAAAACATCTAATCAGTATATCATTTCTAATAATAAACCAATGTTTGTTCTTATTACATGAAGTTAGATTATCAACCTTATTAACTAGGTTAAAAAAATTTGTTTAAAGATTTGTCATTTTTTTGTTTGTTTGCAAATGATTCCCTGTCAATAGGTGAATTGACCTCAATATCCTCCTGTTTCTCTGCATCCATCTTATTATCATTGACACTCTCCATGAGCTGAGTCTGAGCTCTAGTCGTCACGGCGTTTCCAGTGCATAGATTGTGTTTCTCCCATTCAATAATATCTTCTGGTGAACAATCCTTGCTGCCGTGTATGCGACCCACCATAAGATCTGCAATCGGCTTTTTCAGCATGCATACCTTCACGTTCCCTGTGAAAAAAGGTGTTTTGACATGGATAATAGCTGTGGGGTAAAACTCAATAGTTCCCCCAAAAGTCATGCAACGGACATATTCCCCAGTTGCACAGCTAGGATGTACCAGCGACTGCCGCACTCCAATTGTGGTGGACCCCGAATCTCTCAATACAGAAACTATGGAACCATTAACTATCCCTCTGTTAAAAATCAGAGAGCCTGTTCCATCATTGGCTGCAAGACCTACTTCTGGTGGAATGTGTCCGCAGTTTAGCACTGTCTCCTTTGCCTTCTGAAAAATAAGATTGCATTGTGGGCAACTATTCGCCACGTTATAATTTATAGCAAAACATGCAGCAGAAGATTGTATTGCATTATCGTTAGGTGGAACCTGAACACTAGGGGTTGTATCATTTGTAACTGCTGCACCAGTATTATGGTGAAAATGAGATGATCCACGAGAATGAGATCGATTACGGGAATAATCGTTAGAATTATCTCGTTGTCCCCTGTAGTAACTGTTATCTCGATGTCTCGAGCCACGATTATTACCATTCCAATTGCTGTTATTATTGTAGTTATTTGATCTATTATAATTAGCGTTCTGTTGACTGTTGTTGTAGGTTGATTGCGGTGAATAATTCCTATTCCGTGATCTTCCTCTGTTCAAATCATTTTTATTGTTGAAATTATTATTATTATTATGTCCTTTATGAAAATTGACATTGTAATTTCCCTTGAACCTACTTCTGTCTACGCTATGAGGTCTCGGTTTGTTATTGTTATAGTATGCCATATTGGACGCCACAGGTAGAGGTTCCCTTATCAAAGAGTTAGAAATGTTTGCATTCGGATGTGCAGTACAATAATTTAATGAAATTTTTTCTAATTCCTCGATTGTAGAAGGTTTTCGTTCTTGCAAATATGCAAGGAACGGTGGGCTGACAGAGGATAATACCTTATCACGTAACAACAAATCAACTAATTTGTCATATGATTTGTTGACATCTGCCAGTTCAAGCCATCTGTTAAATGTATTGCGTATGTTCGCAATAAAACCTGCAAAATCTTTAGGAGATTCAGGTAAGATGTGTTTAAATTTTAACCTACAATTTTCTTCGTCCAGATGAAACCTTCGTAAAAGTAAGGTTTTAATAGCGTTGTAATTATTAGCTATCGCTGGGTCAGCATTTAGAGATGCCGTCAATGGTTCTCCATCTAAAAATTCATTTAACTTAATTACCCATGAATCCATAGGCAAGTGATTTGTTTTGCATGTCTGTTCAAATCTTGATAAAAATGATGATAAATCGTCAAAATTTAATTTAAAATGGGGTAATTTAAAGTTGTAAAAATGTTTGTTTTGGTTGGATGAAGATCCATTTTGTGCGTTATCATTTTGGGTTGCAGCAGCACCTTGTGCCTGTAATCTAGCTGCTTCCACCTTAAGACGTGTTAATTCCATCTCTTGTTCCATTTCCCGCCTTCGTTCTTCCCTTTCCTGTCTAGCAATTTCTCTTTGTCTATTTTCCTTTTCTATTTCTTTCATCTCACGTTGTGACTCTTCATGTTTTAAAGTTGCTATCCGTTCTGCTTCTTTTCTCTCACGTTCTGCTTCTTTTGCTTCATATTTAGCGAGTTCCGCTTCTGCAAAATGACGAAGTTCCTGTGCTTTGTAACCATAATCTTTTCCAATTTTAACAAAATGGTCCAACCCAAGCATCTTGAAGTTAATAGTGTAAGAAATTATAGATCTATAATAGTCAACAATAGAATCTATGTATTTATTTGTAACAGCTCAAGTATGAATACTCAGTATACCTAACTGTAATATCCTCTTAATAATAGTTGTAAGTTCAACAACTATTCAATATTTTATAATAAAATTATATGTAATCAATAATCTATATCATAAATAGTTATGATATTTATTTATATCAGATGCTGTGTTTATTTCCTGCACCTAATATAATTATTAAATAATTATGGGCATTATTCCTCCATGAACTATTTTATTTAATTAAAGAAATGTGAGGAGTCAACAATATAGTACTATGAAAATGTACCAATTACTATGTTATATATATAGTTTTTTAATTCAACACCTATTCATGGTGTGAATACCAAAAAATAATTCAATAAATTATTTTAATATAAAATTTTACTTGCAATTATAAAGTTTTGATTTTATGCCTTACTCATCATGTATAAAGTGCTTTGCTAGTTTCTAGAACCACCACTGCAACTTGTTGCAATGTTCTTGATTCATCATCAAAGTTCCCAAAAATTAATTAAATTAATTAAATATATTATTAAAATCAATTCATAGAAATATTATTATTACATAACATTAATGAAGACAATACAAATGATTAACCAAGGCTTTACAGTACAGTAGCACAATACAAAAGTGACATTTTCACAAAAATAAGTGATATTATAAAACCAAGTCTACTAACCGGAAATATAGAAGGGTGAAGGTTAACTGAAGTAAAAGAACATATTTGGCACTACGAATGATGACGTCACAGGACTCATTTGACGATCATACAATACATTTAAATAAAATTAAAGATAGCCAGATTAGAATAAACAGGATAGATTACGAACATATGACTGTAACTGAATAAAAATCAAACTGAATACGGTAAAATACAACGGTTATTTCACAGAACTAGACACCTAACATACAAGGTGAATTAATGCAGGTCCGAACGAAACAATCACCGGTAATGTCTTCGACGCGTTCTTCGCGAAATGCGATTAATTCACGACCCTAAGGAACGATCGGAATTGAGCTTGACGTTCGAAAAGCCATAAGTTCAATTCCGATTCCCAACCTACCTCCCACTACATGTAAAAAGACAGAAACAATATTTAACATGGCTAAAAAAAAAGAACATGGCGTGGTTGGACAAACGGGCGAAATATTGTAACGTTTAAAATCAGTTACTTATTTTTTTTTTTTTTTTTTTTGGCAGTACTTCAGTACAATATCTGCTTCGCCAACAGACTCGTAAGCTTGTTTGAAATAATGAAGACGTTAGTAATACGTTTCCTTTGCTGTTTGAGAGCTGCAAACAATTTTTTGAAGGGCATTGATTGTTGCTGGCTTTTGCAAACGTTCATACTGTTGTCAAGGGCATGACGTCACCGGTGTTTTCGCATAATAATGTCCATTTTGGCTCGAAAGGAAAAATGTTTTATTTTTTTGAGGTTCACTCTTTTGAAAAGTTTCAAGACCACTATTGGCCACCAGTTGTGACGGGTATTGGGGTTCCTTCATCTTATATTATTTATTGAATATTAAAGTCACTCTCTTGACGTGGTTAATGTTTGTTATTGATGGTTAGCTCTGACCGTAAGAACATCCCTTCGATGTTCTGATTTGCATATTATACATTAGTTGATTTCCCCTGTGGGAGAGTTATCGTGCTGAGAAACGTAAACATTAACAGCTGTGGAACCAAACCCGAAACGTAAGTAAGATATCAAGCCTTCTGTTCTGAGTCCACATGTATTGACGTTCATATAAACGATATCCGACATTCACAAAACTTCATGTACAGTTCAGCATAACAATAAATTCCAAATAATACCAGTAAGTATCCGTCCGTGTCAAAACAATATGTCAGATGAACATCATGGCTATGTACATGCGCTGCTGTAGTCAACAGCCAGAAATGAGCGCATGAGTTCTTGACAGCTACAAATTGAATCATAATACGATTCTCCTTCCATCATTTAATTTACTTAATAATCTCATACTTAGATTAATATCTGAAATGACCCTGAGTTCTATATTGAATTCATATATCGGCTATATACTAAGCCTCTCCTTGGAAGACATACAAGACACGACTTCTCTGCTTGACGGATAGCGTAACAAGGGCCATGTAACCAAGTCACCAAGCGTGACCTTCCCAACGCGAATGCGTCATAATCTTAGCATATATTTCGCGTTCAGTATACCGTAAAATATCGACATATTCTATTAATGTTATTGACCCCTAAACGTTGCGCACTGCTAAACCCCAGCAGACGCCGTCATTTAAAATAACACCGTAACAATATATATTCTTTCTCTACCGATAGTAATAGTACATTTTTTCTAGTTGTTAGCTGACCTACCATTTTTTTGGCGTAGTCGACTGCTTTAGGAGCCTTAATCGCCAGATAATAGCAGCGATAGGTTAGAAAATTAATAACTGTAGGAGGTATCTCAGGTAATTTATATTTTGTATTTTCTCGTAAGCGGCATATATTTTTTTTCCCTTCTTTTCTTCTTCTTTACTTGGCTTAGTAGCATTCAGTCTTTGACATGGCTGAGCAGGGTGCAGTCAAGCTTGAGGACATCCTCAATAAGGCGGAACGTTATGTAAATGCAATGGCCGAACTTCCCAGCACAAAACGCAAACCAACAGATGAGCCATCTCGTAAACAAAATCTAGAACAGTCATTCCATTCTTCCAATTCTTCTCAGCACTATAACCAACGAGAAAGCAATACCCAGAGATCTCCTCATGAAAAATCGAAATTCTACAAAACCCGATATCCCAACAACATCAACAATCCTGATCAACCCACCAGGCCTACATGGCAGCGCGGCCACCAAGGTCAAGGCAAGGGAAAGACCCCTACAGCAGGGAAGTCTGATCAGGGCAAGCACACCGGGCCTAATCGCATCGGATGCTTGCAAACAGCCTCGCAAGGAAGAGTCAATGTCAATGATTCTCAACCTGAGGGAGAGACCCTCAATGCGAGGACCTGTAATTTTGAACGGTACCTAAACAACTTGTCTTTTTGACACTGGATTATCTTTTGACTGTATTGTCGCCAGGCACCTAGTCAGACCCGTTCAGGAGACAGAGGACACCGTCAAACTATGTGGAGTTTTTAAGAGTGATGCACACAGGACGCTTCCTATCGCACTGGTAGAAACACACTCTGATTTTGTCAGAGGTGTTATTAAAGCAGCCATTATGGATGATCCTATCTACCCAGTTATCCTGGGATGTAGATATGTGTTTCTTGGGAGACCAAAAGAGCCGATTGTGGCAGCGGTAACCACAAGAGGGCAAACCAAGAAGGAATGGGAGCCTGCGCCAAATTTGTTACCGAATGAACTAAAAGAGGCGCAACAAAAGGACCCTACTCTGGAGCACTGCTTTAGAAAACTGCCCATGGCTAAGGACCCCAGACACCACGGAGACATACTTTCGAAGGATGGCGTATTGTATCGTAGAACGGGCGACCCTGATAAGGGAATAACCAGCTCCTAGTACCGGCGCAGTACAGAAGCCAGATCTTAGAAATGGAGCACTCTTTTCACTTTAGCGGACATATGGGACAAAACGCCACTATTCAGCGAAAAAAACTCACTATTGGTGGCAAGGAATGAACTCTGAGATTATCAGGTACGTAAAATCTTACGCACAGTGCCAACGTGTGGCACCCAAGCAACGGACACCCTTTGTTCCCATGGGTGAAATGCCAGTAGTGGGGACATCATTTCAACGGGTTGTAGTCGACATTTTAGGACCCTTAGAAAGGACTAAAAGAAGGAACAGGTTCATCCTGACCTTAGTCGACACCTGCACTTTGTGGGCCGAAGCTATACCGCTAACATGCACGGATTCCAAGCATGTCGCAGAAGCCCTCTGCAGATATTTACACGGTTGGGTTTCCCTCAAAACGTTTTGATGGATAACGCATCCCCAAACCGTAGCCTGTTGATGGAGGAGATCGTTAAGATCTTGAGGAACCATCACATCTACACAAGCCCTTATAATCCGGCCGGAAGTGGGCTAGTAGAACGTGTAAACGGAAGCCTCACCATGATGTTACGTAAGCTGGGTCAAGAGAAACCTGGAGATTGGGACCTTTATATATCTGCAGCTTTATTCGCCTACAGAGAAGTTCCACAGGCATCTACAGGATTTCCCCCAGTTACAATTTTATTCGGCAGACGTATTAAGGGCCCACTAGAAGCCTTACTTCGGTCCCTGACAGACTAAAAGGCCGACGAGACAGTCGTCTCAGCAAGCAAATATGTATCAGAGCTCAAGGAAAGGTTACAACTAGGATGGGACCTAGCAACAACCACCCTTAAGAAAGCGCGCGCAAAACACGCTCAAAGATACAATAAAGCAGCGAAAGAGAGAGAACTCCAACCAGGGGAGAAAGTTTTTTTGCTACTTCGAACCGGAAACAACAAACTTCCCATCGGATGGCAAGGACCGTTTACCGTCCTTAAAAAGATCTCCCGCACTAATTACAAGATCTCTATTAAAGGAAATGAGAAGGTCTATCACGTAAATCTGTTAAAGAAATACTTGATAAGGCGGGTGCCGTCCTCCGAGCATCTCCTGGCGGTCGCCATAGTAACGGAAGACGAGGAAGATGACGATAGTTGTATGGAGTATCCATTGCAACAAACGGAATCTTTTAAAGATGTCAAATTCGGCGACAATATCTCGAAAGCACAACAGACAGAACCCAGGGCGCTACTGAAACAGTACACTGCAGTCTTAACGGATGTACCTGGTCGAACAAATCTCATAGAATTCGATATGAAATTGACAAACGAGACCCCTGTTCGAACCAGAGTTTACCCCATCCCGTACGCTAAAGCTGATGCACTACGCGGAGAAATAGACAAGCTACGTCAAGCAGAAATTATTAGTGAGTCTACCTCTCCTTACAGTTCGAGTGTAGTACTGTTGCAGAAGCCCAATAAAGAAGTTCGGCTGTGCATAGATTACCGTTTACTAAACGCTGTAACGGAATTCCAGCCCGAACCTCTACAGACCGTTTCTGAGTTGTTCTCTAAGCTTAGCAAGGCAAGAATTTTCTCCAAGATTGACCTGAGTAAAGGTTATTACCAAATACCGGCCAAGGAGGGAGTTAAACCCTTGTTAGCTTTTAGCACCAGTGAAGGACACTACACATTTAATGTGATGCCGTTCGGACTGCACAACGCACTAGGAGTGTTCACCAGGATGATGAGGAAGCATTTAGAACCTTTGCACAGTCCCCATATCCATAATTTCATGGATGATATCTTAATTGCATCGGAAAATTACGAATGAACATATTGCTACGGTTGCTATGTTCCTCAGGAGACTACAGGAAACTGGTCTCACAGCCAGACCTAGCAAATGTCTCATCGGGTTTGAAAAGCTAAACTTCCTGGGGCATACTATTTCTCAAGGCTGCATGTGGGCTGTTAAAAAAAAAATTGAGAAAATAGTTGCAGCTAAAAGGCCCCGAACGAAGAAAGACACTGATGCGTGATGCCATATGATGATGGATGGTATCCGCATGTCTGGTTTTGTGTGGTGTGCAGATGTGTTCAGTCAAAACAATGTTCATACAAAAATAACAGGGCAATCCACATAGGACGTCAGTAAACTCACGACGTATAAAGTCAATGATTCTTGTAACAGCCGTTGACGTTTTTCTTCATTATTTATTGTGGACGCCACAGTGACAAAATGGTTACGCGAATATGTAGGCACACCAAACAGTCATTATCACAGCAACATTCAATACAGCAATAGACGGTAGCCAGCATTACAATGATGAGTCAGATGCATGTTATATTTCATAGTGCTGTAAATGTAGTCAGGTGGAAAAACTCCATCCTTTTCTATAACAGCCAGGAGATAACCAGATGTATGAGATCAGTTCACTCTCCTTAGTTTGACTTCAGCAAGACAGACACGTCTGCCGAAGTATAAATAATGTCCTCAAAAATATCCTCTAGATAATAAAGGTTTTCCAAACCTAGTTCATTTAACAAAGTAGCAAGTAATGGTCCTTGGTACATGCATCAACCGATGCAGTACAATGCAGCGACATGTGAGCTGGGAAAAACATCTCGTGGCGACGACTTTCGGAGACAGGCTATGAATCGAAATCGCTCACGACCCAAAATCGATAGAGTTAATGAAAAAGTCAATTTACCTTGCTTTCATGAAATACACAGAAATATCACGCCTCCCGGCATGTGCAAATACACTAGAGGTATTATCCCGAATAAACGAAATATCCATAAGAGGACTACACATCCCTGACAGAACAAAAAATAGCGGAGATCCCCTCTTCAACGAGGCATCTCTTTCGCCATTCCAAATCGCTCACTCCACTAGTGGTGGGCGGAAACCGATCGACCAAAAAGCAAGACAAGTCATGCGCAGTCCAGCGCAAAATGACCACAGCTCAAAACTTAACTGCATTCGATACCAACGCGAGAAGACAAATGCTTACCGAGAAAAGTGACTATAAATTTCAAGCAGTTGTTGCCCTTGCGTTATAAAATAGATATTGTAAAAAAACGATGTTGCGAGAATTTATCACGCAACATATCACCACCTCCTCCCGATAAAAAAAAAATGTGGAACATATTTTTTTTTTAAATATCAAAGAGCATGCGATAAGCGGCTCAAAACGCACGAATTATGCGCTGATAATTAATTAAATTGCCTAACATAAGGCTAATTATAGAGTGTCTGGTGAGGATATACCTCAACAGAAAAATAAATATGTCTCAAAAAATATTCACATCGGGGAGGTGTCACCAACACACATCACGTTAGCATGTAAACACAATATACGTATGCAAGTTACCATAATCATCATTAAACAGCATACTCTAATATTGTCTTTAAAAATGGATGTACAAATCTGATAGGAAAATTTAAATAGTACATTCTTGACATGTAATGACATAAGTACATAGTAAAGTTAAACTACATGACGATCCAGGACATATGCTCTGGTATTCCGAGGGTAAGTACACAATCTAGAACTCGTCATGCTTGATACTAGTAAGGTAAGTCCTCAGCTCAACAATGACATTCTGAGAAAGTACAAGCAATATAATGCTAATTAATAACTAATATGCTTCATAAGGTACAATACATTATTAATAATTGTGGCTGTTTAGTAAACTAACGGCCCTTATATTAACTACTCAGTCCTCCTCTATCATCTTAAAAAACGAACAGAAGAAGATGACAACAAAGCACGATAGTGTGTACATATAAAGTAAGTACAGATGTGCTAATCTATTGTAGAAATATAGGTGTGTTATGACTCTGTAATATATGGAAATATAGGACAGAAGTATTAGTTGGAGTCATGTGGGCATCTAGACAAAATGTCAGCCATCACATTATCCGCACCACGGATAGCTCGTACCGTGAAGTGAAAAGGTTGAAGAGCTATAGCATATCGAGTGGATCTCGAACTCTTCAAATTCTTAGTCTGAATAGCTGTAAGAGCTTTCTGATCAGTCTCTAGAATGAAATGTGCGCCCAGGAGGAATCTTTGTAGCTTTAGAATTGACCAAACCATCGCTAACAACTCACGGTCTAAAACCGAGTAGTTCCTCTCTGCCGCATTTAGTTTTCTAGAAATGTACATAACAGGATGCAGAGTATTTGCATATTCTTGCATCAGTGCTGCTCCAATCCCAGTGGATGAAGCATCACTCCGAAGAACAAAAGTCCTATCAAGAGTAGGTAATCTTAAGATGGGAGGAGAAGAAAATATATTCTTGATTTGGTCTAGTGAAGATTGGCATTCTTCAGACCAACGGACCAGATTAGGCGAACCTTTCTTCAACAATGTTGAGAGAGGTGCCATGATCGAAGATAAATTTGGAATAAATCTCCCATAAAATTGAATTAAACCTAAGAGACTCCTAACTTGTTTCTTCGTTTTAGGAACAGAGATGTTCAGTATTTTGGAAGTATTGTGGTCTTCTGTCTTCAAGAGACCATGACCAACACGATGACCCAGGAAAGAGATTTCACCAAAACCAACAAAAGCTTTAGAAGGTTTTGCTGTCAAATTATTCTCACGTAGAGTGGACAGTAAGTCATATAACCCTAAATAGTGATCTTCCCAGGTATCACTGAAGAGACAGATGTCATCTAAGTATGCGATGACATCCGAACGATGTGACAGAATTCGACGCATCATGCGAACGAAAGTGGCAGGGGCGTTCATGAGACCAAAAGGCATAACATTCCATTGAAATAGACCCCTAGGTGTAGAAAAAGCAGTAAGAGGTTTGGCATGCTCTGCTAAAGGCACTTGCCAATAACCTTTAGACAAGTCAAGTTTAGTGAAGAATCTAGAATTAGAAAGTCTAATCAGTAGATCTTCTAACAAAGGCATCGGTTCAGCGTCGAACTTTGTGACCTGATTCAATTTGCGATAATCAACGCAAATTCGTATGTTCTTATCCTTCTTCCGGACAATAACCATGGAAGAAGAATATGGTGAAGTCGATGGTTCAATTATATTTAATTGAATCATTTCATCCAATTCCTTTTCCACTTGCGACTGAAAGTGTATAGGAATAGGATACGGCCTAACCCTAATTGGATTATTGTCGGTAAGAATTATGTCATGTTCTATGACATCTGTGTGTCCAGGAATGTCAGTGAGAACATCCTGAAATGTTTGTAACATCGACGAGACTTGTCGATGTTCGTCACCAGAAAGATTAGGAGAAACAGAAACGTTTTTCCAAGATTCCGTGGAATGTAATGGAACCACTGGAAGGGGAAGGTTGACATCAGAGAAGGTAGCTTCCTCATCCTGAATGACAGACAGGGATGAATAATGACCGTGAGGTGCAGGAGCATCATCCGTTGCCTGGAAAATAGGCAGCAAATAGTCCGGACGTTCGTGAAATTCCGAAAGCATGTTTATGTGGAAAGTTTTATGCTTTCCATCAATATCGACCACATAGTCAACATCGGAAATCCGAGAGACTATTGCATACGGACCTTTCCATGCAATAAGAAGTCTATTTTCCCTACTGGGGAGTAGGACGAATGCTTTGTCACCTGGACAAAGTTGTCGTAGACATCTATTCTTGTTAGCAAACTGCCTTGCCTTCTCTTTAGCAATTTCTGATGAAGCAGTTGCTAGCTTACATGCCTCAATGATCTTTTGTCTAAGAGCAATGACATACTCATATGAGGATTGAGTTTCATCGCTAATATCATCGGCAGTGATGAGATCGTGTAATAAAGACATAGGGCCGCGTGGACGCGCGCCAAAGACAAGTTCGAAGGGAGAAAATCCTGTGTGTTCATTAGGGACTTCTCTATAGGCAAAGAGAGCCGCGGGTAAAACCCTGTCCCAATCTTGAGGATGATCTTCAGTTATCTTACCAAGCAAAGTCTTGAGCGTTCTATTCAGACGCTCAACTAACCCATTAGACATAGGATGGTAGATACTACTGAGAGATCGTTCAATATGTAAGGTAGACATTACCTGTGACATAGTGTCAGATATGAGTTGAGTGCCATGGTCTGACAATATTTCTCTGGGGAACCCCAAGCGAGAAAATATCAACCAAAGAGCATCTGCGATATCTGTAGTAGATATGCTCTTAAGAGGAATAGCCTCTGGCCAACGTGTGCACATATCGACACATGTAAGGATAAACTGATGTCCTCTGGCCGACTTGACCTTAAAAGGGCCAATAATATCTATGGCCATTTTCTGAAACGGCCGAATAGGAATGTCAGCAGCCTGGATAGGCGCAGCATGTCGTGGTCCTCTAGATTTGACCTCCTGACATACCTTGCATGATCGGCAGTAAATACGAATGTCCTTATTGACAAAAGGCCAAAAGAAAGCCGCAAGGACTCTCGACTTCGTACGGGCAAAACCCATATGTCCAGCACATTGCGAGTCATGAGCATGTTGTAATATTTGGACTCTCATGCTCTTGGGAACAAGAATTTGCGAATGTGCCGACGTAGTCGAATCTTGTACCATACGTACAAGTACGCCGTTTCTCATTGCAATCCAAGATTTTCTATTTGTATCCTGATTCGGATCACCTTTCTTCGCAAGAACGAAGAATTTTTTTAAAGAAGGATCTTCTTCTTGCAATTTTATGAAAGAGTCACGAGTGATTACTAAGTGACTATCTTGGCTATCAACTTCATTATCACTATTCAGTGAAGTTTCGGGTGTTTGTAGAGCTTGTGCTCTTGTAACTACTGCATTTGTAGCTTGCATGTTATTATCTTCCCAAGCAGCAATCTGCTGTGGGGTACACTCCCTAACTCCGTGAATACGACCAATAATAAGGTCCGCAATAGGATTAGGTAAGAGACAAGCATGCACATCTCCAGTAAAGAAAGGAGTGGCAATGCGAATTACAGCAGTAGGATATTTTTCTAGAGTGCCGCCAAATGTGACACATTTAATAACCCTTCCTGTAGCACAAGATGGATCTACAAGCGATTGTCTAACACCAATAGTGGTGCATCCGGAATCGAAAAGTAGTGAGACCGGAGTATCATTAACAAGACCCTTATGTAGAATTAAAGAACCCCTCCCGTCATGCGCAACAGCAGCAGGAAGAGCGGGAAGTGGGTGACCACAACTCAAAGTAGTTATGGTACCCGGTTCGAATAAAGTACTGCATTGGGGGCATTTGTTTGCTCTCTCAAAGTCAAAAGCAGAACCAGTGACAGCGTCAAAGTTTTTACTATCAACAACATGATTACAGGCTCCCTCAGTTTCCTGTTGTACAGCATTAGCCTGCTGATATCTCTTTTTTTTGTGTTGAGATCTACCCCGACTATTATTACCTCTGAAGTTATCAGAGTTATTATTATCTCTGCAGTTATTATTGTCTCTATTGTAATTGTTATCCTGGTTCGAATTCCAGTTTCCACGATTACTATCATGTTCACATTGATGCGAACATCTATTTGTTTGGTTCTGAGGTCTTCGGCAGGAATAACCTCTATTACCATATCCTCTTTTGAAATGCTTATAATTATTAGGGTGATAGTAACGAGTACTATCAGGTTGTCTCCAATTCTTCGAAGAAGAATCACCATGAAATTGATTTCCATGATTTTGACAGAAATTACCGCTACTCTTTCTATCAAAATTTTGTTGGAATCTACGAGCAAAGTTTTGACCATACGGAGCTGCCGAAGCAACTGGTAAACCTTCTTTCACCTTAGAGTTACCCATGGTTATGTGTGGGTGCGCAGTTACGTATTGGCAACAGAAATCTTCCATTTCTTTTATTGTTTTAGGTTTACGTTCATGAAGGAAAGCAAGGAAAGACTCATTGACAGACGACATGACTTTGTCTCTAAGTATTAAGTCCATAAGTCCTTCATAAGTTTTTTCCGTCTTAGATAGTTCAACCCATCGTGAGAAAGTAATGCGTATTCTTGCAATAAACTCGGAGAATTCAACTCCATTTTCAGGTAACATGTTTTTAAATTGTAGACGATAGCCGTCTTCGTTAAGCTGATATTTCTTTAACAAAGCGGCCCTGACAACCTCATAATTGTTCTTGTCAGGTTCATCCACCATATTTAATATACTTAGAGCTTTACCTGTCAGTATCCCTGATAACTGATAAACATATTTTGCTTTGTCTATGTTATGAGCTGTACATGCTTGTTCAAATCTGTCCAGATAGAACATTATGTCATCACTGGAAGGACTAAATGTTGGTAACTTAATCTTAAAAGTATCATTATTAGCCTTACCAGAAGATGAACCCTTGTTTGAATCATTACCATTACTCATGCTCGTCAATTTCAATTTTTCCAACTCTAAAGCTAAGACCTTTTCTTCATGTTCCATTTTTGCTTTCCTCTCATCAGACTCTCTTTGTAACTTCCTTTCTTCAGCTTGCGCCTGCATTTGAAGTCTTTCATTTTCAGCTTCTTTTTCAAGTCTTTTATTTTCAGCTTCTTTTTCAAGTCTTTTATTCTCAGCTTCTTTTTCAAGTCTTTTATTCTCAGCCTCTAGCTGTAGCTGGAGTTTTCTTTCCTCAGCTTCTGATTCCCTTTTTTGTTTTTCCATTTCCATTTGGAATCTCTTTTCATCCACCTGCATCTGCAGTTTCTTTTGTTCAGCTTCCATCTGCAGTTTCTTTTGTTCAGCTTCCATTGCTTTATCATATCGAGCAGTTGCAAATTCTTCTAACTTATCACCAGTCTTCCCAAGCAATTTACCCTGCTCAATAAAGTGCTCAAATGTTGACATGTTGTCTAACATATGAGTCCAAAACCTGAAATAATTAACTAATTTATTTCAAACCTAAGTGTAACAAGTCTTAATTAAGCACTTGTATATTCACATCACCTTATATTATCCCAGTCTCTGTGGGAAACAAGTCTCCAATCAAAGAACTTGTATATGAAATATCAACACTCAATTCTTGATCATAAGTGCACTTCTCATTCAATAGTGCACGACACTATTCATCATTCATTTATCATCAGTGTAGTAGTAACATTGCATTAGCATAGCCCATTAACTAATTACTATAACTGTAAACAATGACTATGTAAACACATGCAGAATGTAAACATTGAAAATGTAAACAATACAAACAATGTAAACAATAACAATGTAAACAATAACAAAGATCAGCAACAATACAAAAACGTTCGCAGAAATCAACTAAAAATAAAGCAGAAATTAATGAAATATCACAAAAAATGTGACGATATCTGCGATAGAATTAAACAAAATACATGACACCACAGTGTATAAACAAAAATGTTGTATGAAACTAAATTATAGACAAGAGTAGGCTAACAAATACAAACAAATCAAAACAAAACTAAAGAATGCGAAATAATAACGAAAACAATATTAAAACATGTCATCACAGCTAACATAAATAGCAACAGAAGTCGCTTAGCAAATTCCAGTATCGGAAATTTGCAAACCCTACAGAAAACGCTCACAATAGACGACCTCTATGACGTGGCATAATCTAACGGAGACACCACCCAACCGAGAACCCGCTGAAATATAAACATATAAATATACAAATAACATATAAACATATAACATATAGAATGAGATGATACACAGAAGACTCAGCAGAAGTATAAGGGCACAGTTTACATACAAACAGGCCACTTAACTTATAGGCTTCCAATCGTAGAACAGCAGAAAAACGGATGTCAATCAACGTCCTAAAGAGCGAAGCTCCAACGATGATGGCACATCTGAACTGCTTCCACTGCTAACACGATGGTACAAGAGCTTCTGAAATACTGTGTGTTGAGTTGTTTCGGCACTTGACCTTCTCAAAAAACGACAGCACTGGAACCTTGACAGCAGCAACTTGCTTGACTTGCGTAAAAGATAACAGCAGTCCGAGTTATCCGGCAACATGTAACAACGCCGGGTACTGTCAAATTCTTGTTTCCGTCAAAAAGTTGAAATTTTGACTTTTACCGGGCAACGCCGAGTACTTTGAAAATTTTGAAGATGTTGACTGTATTGAAGAATGTTAATTTCTTGAAGGATGCTGATGAATTCTTGTTGAAAATGAAGTGGGTAAGGGACCCCGTGTTTGCTAGTACCAGAATCAAACCAGCTTATGGCCACCAAATGATGCGTGATGCCATATGATGATGGATGGTATCCGCATGTCTGGTTTTGTGTAGTGTGCAGATGTGTTCAGTCAAAACAATGTTCATACAAAAATAACAGGGCAATCCACATAGGACGTCAGTAAACTCACGACGTATAAAGTCAATGATTCTTGAAACAGCCGTTGACGTTTTTCTTCATTATTTATTGTGGACGCCACAGTGACAAAATGGTTACGCGAATATGTAGGCACATCAAACAGTCATTATCACAGCAACATTCAATACAGCAATAGACGGTAGACAGCATTACAATGATGAGTCAGATGCATGTTATATTTCATAGTGCTGTAAATGTAGTCAGGTGGAAAACTCCATCCTTTTCTATAACAGCCAGGAGATAACCAGATGTATGAGATCAGTTCACTCTCCTTAGTTTGACTTCAGCAAGACAGACACGTCTGCCGAAGTATAAATAATGTCCTCAAAAATATCCTCTAGATAATAAAGGTTTTCCAAACCTAGTTCATTTAACAAAGTAGCAAGTAATGGTCCTTGGTACATGCATCAACCGATGCAGTACAATGCAGCGACATGTGAGCTGGGAAAAAACATCTCGTGACGACGACTTTCGAAGACAGGCTATGAATCGAAATCGCTCACGACCCAAAATCGATAGAGTTAATGAAAAAGTCAATTTACCTTGCTTTCAAGAAATACAGAAATATCACGCCTCCCGGCATGTGCAAATACACTAGAGGTATTATCCCGAATAAACGAAATATCCATAAGAGGACTACACATCCCTGACAGAACAAAAAATAGCGGAGATCTCCTCTTCAACGAGGCATCTCTTTCGCCATTCCAAATCGCTCACTCCACTAGTGGTGGGCGGAAACCGATCGACCAAAAAGCAAGACAAGTCACGCGCAGTCCAGCGCAAAATGACCACAGCTCAAAACTTAACTGCATTCGATACCAACGCGAGAAGACAAATGCTTACCGAGAAAAGTGACTATAAATTTCAAGCAGTTGTTGCCCTTGCGTTATAAAATAGATATTGTAAAAAACGATGTTGCGAGAATTTATCACGCAACAGACACCCGTTCTTTCCTATCACTGTGCGCTTACTATCAAAAATATATCCAAAATTTCAACGGGCTAACGGCACCCCTGACTGACCTTACCAAAAAAGGCGACCGGTCAAAGTTATTTGGGATTCGAAGTGCGAACAAGCTTACAGCACTTTAAAAGGACATTTGTCCGGATACCCCATTTTGAGGCTACCTGACCTAAAGAAACCTTTTATATTGCGGGTCGACGCTTCGGGTCAGGGCATCGGGTCAACCCTGCTTCAAGCAGATGACACCGATCCGAATCTGTTATTTCCTGTTGCGTATGACAGTCGTAAACTGAATACGGCAGGCAGAACGTAACTATTCCACAGTTGAAAGAGAATGTCTTGCACTAATTCATGGCATAAGACGTCACCATGAATTTCTTTACGGTACATCATTTAAGGTGCAAACAGACCACGCTCCCTTAGCTTTTCTTGGCGCAATAAGGAATTTAACGCAAACATCATGCGCCGGGCCTTGCTATTAAGCATGTACTCCTTCAAAGTGGAATATATTCCGGGAAAACTGAATGTCGGAGCGGAATTCGTGAGTCGAAATTGGACCACGGAAGAAGAGAATGAAACCGAACATACCAATCATCCAGAAGCTAAAGATCAGGGCAGCTTCATTGTCATAAATGAAACATGAAAAATGGTTTCATGTCTCAAAATGGGGACGACTGTGACGGATGAAAATATAAGCTTCCCTGATTTGTCGGATGATAATAATAGTACCCGTGAATAGCACCGGGGGCCCTGAATTTATTTACGTTGAATTTAAATCACTAACGTGAATCACAAGTGGAATCCCCACGCGTGCTAATTAGTATGCATTATCCCACGTGGAATTCCCCACGCGGGCTAATCAGTATGTAAACAGTTATCATGCGGGCAGCCACGACATTCGCTTTTGTCTTTTTGTAGTTTAGCCACGCCTACTGTCTTACCTCTCGAGCTACTAAAATCAAGCTATTTCTCTATCTTTTCTGTCATCCCCTTCAGGAGGCGTCGCCAGAAGAGCGGCAAGCGGTCAGCTATTAAAGACTGTTGTAGTCCCTTAAACGAAGCAACGTTTTAACACCTCCGGTTGACATGTTAACGCGAACTGGTCTAAGAGGGTTAGAAACCGCTGCAGAACGAAGACGAACGGAGGAAATCAGCGGTAGATAGTTGGGTAACAGAGCTTTGACTCGCGGCCCAAAACGAAAAATTTCCCGAGAATCAAGAGAGGCGAGAAACTTCGCATGGAGCTATTAATTGTCATTAAATTCATATATATAGAAATCTCTGAAAAATGCAGTTATCATTCGCGCTAGAAAGTTGAAGGAAGTAACTAGCTCATGTATTAAGATTATCTTTGGATCTTTTCTATACGTGAAGTTTGAATTCATTCTGTGTGCTTCGGTAATATGTATTGGAGTTTGAGTGATTTAGTCGTTTAGTTCTTCATTTACTTCACTGGATTTTTGTGTTAATTTAAACCTATTAAATAAACCTATAGCAAAGTTCTCTAGATGTAAATCGAAAAAAGTAACTGTCCGTTATTTCCCGAGTAATAGATGCGTAACATAATTTTAAGACGCTAGGTGATCGTAATTGTTTAATAATCATATATTTCTATTTCATCTTGTGTAAATGTTAAGTAATTAACTGTTCATATCTAGTGGTAAAAGCGATACATTAGCTAGTCACTCGGGTAGTTCTTTTTAATATAAATAACTAAATACCGGAGTGATTTTTCAGATCTTACATAAAAACGCGGGTGTTAGAATATAATTATAGTAGGATTACCTATTTTATATATTCTCTTTTATACAGGTGATCATACCTTTTCGATCCAACGGTTTTATAGAGATACATGATCAGATGGCTTAAGGCATCCCAATTATATGTTTCTAAACATACAAGCATTGACAGTAAAAAAAAAAAATCTGATGTTAGAGACCCTTATAGGTCCACCTTCTCAACCCCTGAGAGCGGTTAAATAACCAGAACACTTCAATGTTAAATTGTGTTAAATGTTAAACTGGAACGGACAATGCCAAAAGATTGTTTTTCTATCTTAAATCATATAAAGTTCCCTGGCCTGATGAGGCAGAACTTACAGCACTAATATTTCTTTAATCAAACCATATGACAGTACATTGTTCCTACCACCAAATTCTACAGAGAACATTTACGGCTATTTCCTCTAGAGAACAGCCTGGGAGTAACATTCTGCAGTTTGATAATATTTTCACCTTCACTACGACAGAAATCTAGAAAAAAACTTATCCCCACCAAATACTTGCATTAAGAAGAGGAATACCCCCACCCAGGAAAAAATATAACCAACGCACCAATTCAGCGAATCTCCGAGAAAAAATAGTTGCCTAGACGGAGTGACATATAATAGTCTTAAAATACATTGTGTGTGATTAATTCCTTGGAGCGTATGCAGCGTCGGCAGAGGGGTAAGCCTGAAATGTAGTGAGCTCACTGTATGATGTAGAGAGTGAAACGGAACGAAAGAATTTATTTTCTTAAGTTACTACTAATATAACATCTTCTCTTTTTATCTATCTCTCACTAAGCCTGAAGGCCCACGGGATAGTTTAAAATTAAGGACATATCCTTTACTCGTCCTGACTACTCCCCAAACCCCATTGTTAATCATTTGTTTTGATCTTTTGGGTAAATAACCTCGGTTGGGATCATTCCTAGTTTTCCATATACCAGAGGGAGGGTTTATGAGAGTAAATTTTTCTTCTCTGATGTAACTATAATTCACTGATGTAATGATAACTATGTATTTTTTTTTTGTGTAATCTATTTTCTAACGATATAATAAACTTAATAAACCTTAAGCTATTGATGTTGGTCAAAACCTCCCCTGTTATTTATACGTTACCCCATAGTTTACCTGTTCGTTTCTACGTATGTACATATTTATGTCACAAAAATTGTTTGTGTGTGCGTACGTGAGGATAGTGTATTTGAATCAGTGTCAATTGAGAAAATACGTCTCCATTAAAGTGTGTCGTACTAAATAGGTTGGGTTGAGCAATTACTCAATCCAAGACAGTAATTTTTCTTACATCAGTACTCGTAAACAGGACTATTTCTCACATCCTTTCTCTCACATAGCTCTCACTATATCACCCCTGCTCGAATGGGACCATAAAAATACAAGGCCTATCTATAAAAATTACGACACCTTTTGATTCGTGAACATGGATGGAAGAAATTGCCACGAAGGTCATGTTGTTCTGGTTTTCCAGTATGGATAACATGGTATTTGGAGATAGGTATTAATCGCAAACATAACGTGCTCAAAAACAGGCGGATTTCACTGAGATGTCGGAAGATCACAGTCTTGTTAAAGATTAACGCACGGAAAGTAATGTAACACTTCTGGCAGATCGACTTCCATGTGTGGGTTTCGGAGTGGCTAAGAGGTACGACGTCCACCTCGAGTTCAAGAGGTACCGAGTTCGATTCTCAGTTGAGGGAATACATTTTATGGAAATATTTTTCAGAACCAGTGGTCCAAATGATGTCATACTACCCACTGGTCTCATGGGTAGTGAGATCGGATGCCTAGCCTTCTCGGATAAGGGCGAAAAAATTGGAGGTCCAGTGTGAAAGTTGCGCACGTTAAAAATCCCACGGCAGTTGGAAATCGTAAAGAAAAAGCTTTTCATGCCGCTTTCCTTTCAAAATTTAAAAATCAGAAACCTGCCCATAACAGGCATTTTTATTTTTATTTTCATTCTATAAATATTTATAGAATGTGTGATTCTTATATAAACACATTTGCATTCTCGCCGGTGCTACGGAGTTCGTGCACTGTGCTGAGATCGTCCTAGTGTGATTTAAGGGAGGAGATCGGAGCACTGATGGAGTAGTCCGTGTGCGATGAAGATAGTCTTTAAGACAAAACGAAGCCAAGACTTCCATGTAATAATGAACTTCAAGAAAGTAACATCTTGGAGGAGATTATCAGCGATAGAATTGTGATGTAGGGAGTTGCTAAACATGATAAGTAACAATGGAAGTGGCAAGACCTGATGTGATTACGGAGATTGAAAGTACCACGTAAAGGGGTATGTTGTCATTCAATAATGTTCCACATGAGAGGGTGAGGGATAAACTCCTACCAATATTAGACGCCTTAATGATGGTGGTTTTGGCATGAATATGCTAAGATAAACTGCTCCTGATTTGATCTCTCCTCAACTAAGCAACATGTGGGTGTTGGCGAAAATTTCGCTTATAACATACAGCATTTTAAGACTACTGCACTGAATTCCAATTCTGCCAAGGAGAGATCATAGACAACCAAAAAAGAGCTCGTAACCAATACACCCTATAAGACCGGCCACAGGATTAGAAGTAGCTGCTAAAATTAGAGAGCGTAAAACTCCCATAAACATACTGAAAGCCTAAGCCTTAGAACCCTCCTCAAGTAGAATTAGTAGAAAAAACAACTAGTTGCAGTAAATTACGGCCATTTATGCACTCAGCTCAAATATTACTTCGCTTGATATCGGGGTAAGCTGTAATATGTACATTTTATCATGCATATTTTGTTTGTGGATATGCAGTTGCATATGAGGCTGGCAACCTCATTACTGCAAATAACATAAATAATGTCACACATGAAACACCACTGCAAGAGCTGGTGACTGCTTTGCGCAGAGTTCCTCACAAGGAACGGGCAGCAGAGATGGTTGCAGGTTCCATAGAGAGCAGGGAGGGAATGATATCATGGTGTATATATTTATTATACGAACACTTTAGTACGTTTTTGTCACAAAACGTTTTGTGCATGTACTTGTAGGCCCTTCTCTCTCTCTCCTTCATCGTCCTATTATTTGACAGATTTTATGCACCTACATTTTTTGCCTAGTCGCTCCCAGACATTTACGTTTCACCTTGTGAATCATAGCATGACAAAGCTAATTGAACAGGTCAGCGAATAATACTTTTATCGCTTAAGTTGTCTAGCCACCTTTGATAGAGACGGTCACGGTTGATCCAAGGTGGTCCCGACTACTCCTCATTATAATACGACCCAGCAGAGTACGGAAAGAAAGTCATATTATCTGTCTAAGCTACCGGTGATCCGTATTTTCCGTCTGGCAGATGTACGAAAAAACACGTAATGATTAGATAATCGCTTCCGCTGGCCAATTTCTGTAGCAGTAATACAGATAGCCCGTCTGGAGAGATTATGGTGGGAAAGGCATTTAGACAGGAAATGAGTTTACAGATGTGTTTGTGAGTTTGCATACAGGGCAATCGGAAATATTACGACATATGTGGAAGAGGTCACACGTTTAAATTTTAAAATTGATATTTTAAAACATGCGGGGGATACTATGATTTAACACTCCGACCCAAAAAGTCTAAAGAGATGGGATTGGCTTAAAGTGAGAGCCGGAATAGACATTGGTTCTCATTAGCAAGTTTGCCGGGAAATACCATATGGGACATGGACCGGGCAATAAGAGATATATACTAGCGCATTCGTCGGAGTCCAATAAGAATGCATCGCAACGTCAAATTAGCAACTCCCAGGAGCCATAGACAAGGATTGGACAAAGAATTCCTAAATTATAAGTGACAGATCGAAGTATTTGGGCGTCTTCGTAACTTAAAAGAGAATCTGCATTTTTAAATACAAAGACTGGAATCAGAATCAAGTCATAAGAGGAATAATAAAATTTCCTAGACCAGTGTTCGAAGCATCTAATCAAAGTGCTGTGTCCATACATCTGTGCGAGGAGATTGAATATCCCATTGGGGTTCGTGGTACGAAGCTGCAAGACTAAAGTTTCGACGCCACTACGTAGTTGTGAGTCAAGAGCAGGGATTCAACCCTAACCGCATACATTGGACGAGTTGTATGGAGAAGAGCCCCATCATCACAAAAGAATTGACGAAACCACGGCTGCAGGACAATTAGATCAGCCAAGTTCTTTTTAAAAGAAACGGCAAAAGGACAATTTTTTAAAAATCCTCACATAAGTCTTAGTGAAGACAATTTTATATACATCTAAAATTCACCATCATTCCATCGTTATTTTAACCTGTTAAAACGAATGGATTATTAAATTTGTTACATGTTAAAACAAAACAAGCATAGTAGATTCAGTTATTATAGGTATGAAAGCAAGCGTATGAGCAATTCTCTTTATATATATATATATATATATATATATATATATATATATATATATATATATATATATATATATATATATATATATATATATATATATATATATATATATATATATATATATATATACTGAAGCACATTAAAAATGCACCACCTGTATAATCCAGGAACAGAGTGTGAAATGTAAATATAAGTGTTTACAAGTTTACATATTTGGAATCTTTATTCATTTTCCTATGAATCCATGCTGGTCATTAATTTGTACATTTGATTGTTATGAAATTCATTGCATTCTGTGCAGGCAAGAGAGAAAACCAAAAATGCAAGCAATAAAAAAATTCATTCACACTATCCTCAGTATCTGGTATGTCCACCGCGCTTGCAAACAAGCTTGGCAGCGGCCCCGTATGGAACGCACAAGTCTCTGAAGGAAATTCCGGGGAATCAAGTCCCATTCACGTGTAAGAGCAGCTTCGAGCTGTTGCAGATTAGCTGGAGAACCTTGCCTGTAGACTCTGCGTCCAAGCTCGTCCCACAGATGTTCTATAGGGGACATGTCTGGTGATAGGGCAGGCCAATCAGTCGTCACAATGTTCTGCTGCTGTAGATTTTACTGCGTAATGCATGCGGTATGCGCACGTGCGTTATCCTGCTGGAGAAGCTGCAAGTCTGGATAATTTGTGAACGCAGGAGCAACCAATGCATCCAGAAACTCATCTCGATATGTCACAACATTAACATTTCCACGGAAGACGTGAAGAGGCAAGCGATGGTGAAAACTGAATCCTCCCCAAATGTGAATACTGCCACCTCCAAATCGGTTGTGCTGACGAACACAGCAATCTGCAAAGCGCTTTCCACACCGTCGCCAAATCCGCATAATTCCATCAGCAAAGGATATGTTGAATCTGCTCTCGTCTGTGAATAGGACAGCATTCCACTGCAGTCTAGTCCATCTGACATGTTACTCTGCCCATTGCAGACGCTGCTGACGATGTCTGTGAGTCAAGTTTGGCCCAACATAAGGTCGTCTTGCAGTAAGGCCTGTATCTCTGAGTCGTCGTATGACTGTCATTCGAGAGACTTGCCCACGTCTACCCACTTTTGCTCTTGCTGTTTGACTTGCCGGGAGAGAACGATTCCTTAGGTGACTCAGCACAATATGACGATCTTGCGCAGGGGTAGTAACTCGTTGTTGGCCACTCCGAAGTCTATCCCGGGCACTTCCAGTGGTTCCGTAACGTTCATTGGGACGTACAATAGTGCTGTAGTGGCAATTCATCCTTCTGGCAATGGCCCGCCAGCTCATTCCGGTCTCCAACATACCAATGGCTCGTTGGCGGTCGTTTTCAGATAGTCGTGGCATTTGAAGACCATTTCTGAGGTTTGGATCTACAACCCATAAAAGCCAGATCCAAACCTCAGAAATGAGGTATCTGAGGAAGGTGGTTGAAGTAACAAGAAGAGACATGGTACGCAACCAGACGATACGTCAAGGCCTTAAATCCTACCCCCTGCAGACCCAAGTAGAACAGTCCCAATTAAGATGGTTTGGCCATGTCTGCAGAATGGGAGAAGATCGGCTACAACGACAAGCATGGGAAACAAAGAGCCAAGGATCCAGACCCCGAGAACGACCCAGAGTCCGCTGGGAGGACAACATTAGACAATCTTTGAAGGACCAAGGACTAGAATGGAACCAGGCAAGGAGGAAGACAGCCGATAAGATAGTCTGGCGCTCTCTCTTCCAAACCTCTACACCTCACGGTAGAAGGGGAACGACTAAGTAAGTAAGTGTAATGTTGTCGTCACTCTCTCTGGCCTACTTTCACACACGTTCCGCAGTCACAGATAAACTCTTGATGACAGGTGGCCAGAGAGAGTGACGACAACATTACACACGAATTCTTATTCTCCTTCATGCATCGTCTTCGCACTGTCACAAAAAAACTCTTGATGACAGGGGTCCCACCTTTATTAATGAAACCCAATCAGGTAGCATATGAATCATACAGAAAACAATGTTGTCCACAAGTCTACTTTGTAGGCAATTCCTATGCAACACCATATAACCAAGCTATTTAGGTATTTACTACGTAACACCATATAATAACCCAGCACAGACTGCTGGACTCTCTCTATGTCGTTAGTTCTCTTAGCAGAGACGCAACTATGCAAAAGCCCAAACCTCAGTTGGTTATCTTACGAGGGCGCGATTTGCACAAGAACGATCTGTCTTCTTCTCAGCTCTTTGACTGAAGCCTCTCACTGTTTCAGTTTAAATCTTCCTCTCCACCCCTGTACCACATGATAGCCGCCACGTCAAAATGTCAGGGAAAGCTCCACCCAACCCTCTAGGGAGCAAATCAGGAGTCATATGCTCAGTATGGGTGACATGAGATCACATCTTAGTCAAGAGCATCTTCCTAATAGGCACAACTCAAGGTCCGCCCATTAATGGGCTGTTACATCCCACGATATCTCTTGCCTGGAGTCACACCTCATGGTTTCGTGCTCAACAAGGTGTTTTCCTCTGGTGTCAGACAGCGCCAGGATGTTTAACAACCGATGGCTGTCTCCCACGTCTCACACGTCTGTCTTCTTTGCGGATGGCGAAGGTGTGTTTCGTTTAAATCGCCCATTACCGGGTGAGAATGCCAAAATGAGCACAAATTCACACCGTAGACTAGATCGACAACTAATTACTCAGTCTAAAATTACACCTTTCTGGCCACACAGTCACACACACACACACATACACACACACACACACACAAATATATATGGGAGCCGCGCTGGTGTAATGGCTACAACGTTGTACTGGCGACCAGGTGTTCATGGTTCAAACCCGGCCGTCGGCGTTTGAAGAAATGTTTACGACCGGAAATTTGACTGAACGGCTCCTGCACATAAATCCCGTGTGGATGGGAAGGAGCGAAGCTCCTGACCGGGTTGGAAGGAAAGTCCATTGACCCCCCAGCCTCGCAATGACATGTCATTGGGCCGAAAGAGCTGGAAAGCTCGAGTGCCGCTGGTTATAGAAAAAAAAAAAATATATATATATATATATAGTATATATATATATTATATATATTATATATATTATATATATTATATATATATATATATATATATATATATATATATATATATATATATATATATATATATATATATATATATATATATATATATATATATATATATATATATATATATATACTGAAGCACATTAAAAACGCACCACTATTATATATACTGATGCCGAGAAGCTGGCAAAAAAAAGTGTGGGAATGGATTTTCCCCGTGTTTGCCATGCGGTAGACAGCGAATGGCTGCTGGAATGGAAAGTGCAAGATTCAACCCACGGGTGTGTGTACAGACTACATGAAAACGATGAAAGTTACACGTGCAACACGATTCCCAACAGCTATGACCCTGAAAATGTGTACACGTTGTGGCAGTATACTCGGTATAAAAAGGCCGTTGAGACAAAACACCCAGTACATGTGCTTGAAATGCCACGACTATCTGAAAACGACCGCCAACGAGCCATTGGTATGTTGGAGACCGGAATGAGCTCGCGGGCCATTGCCAGAAGGATGAATTGCCACCACAACACTATTGTACGTCTCAATGAACGTTACGAAACCACTGGCAGTGCCCGGGATTGACTTCGGAGTGGCCAACCACGAGTTACTACCTGTTGCGTACATATTTTTTATATGTCGCACAGATTACAGTTGATACGATTACAAATGAAAATGTAACTATCTGTTTGATAAAAGGATATTTATTTATGAACTTACAACTTTTAAGAAAGGGGAATAACTCAGAATAGTAAATGTGTATTTTATTCTTTGAGTGATCGGTTCCTGTTTTGTTTCCGTGGATTGAACAAGCGGAGGAATCTAGATTTTATATTATAGCTGGAAACAGATTGTTCTCGCTTAAGGTTTTGCAGGAATATTGAAAGTCCGAATCTAGGTTTACTGTTTGTCTGTTTGAGACGATTCCGTCTTATATCATGTTATCTTTGTGTGTCTGGGCTGGATTATTTGTTCTTACACTCTGAGCGGATACAGATAAGAGAGTGTGTTCTTCGGTTATGGAGTCTGGCGGGACGCCAATGTCGGGCGGTCCAAAGTTTTGTGATCTCAAGTTATCATGGGGAAGAAGATTGTGTCTTCTAGGACTGTTTTAGTCTATGTGTTCCCCAGTATTATTTCTATTACGCCAGAAAAGTGTTTTTGTGCTTGCTATTGATTCTTGGCCAAGGTAAACGTACTTTTACTGACTTCGTTCCTAGGCTTACGATGGGTTATGTTTAGGCCTACATGAATCTACTTATGTTCAGATGTCAGAACGACATATCGTTTAGCAGCACTAAGAATGTTTCTACACAGCAATTATGAGGACAGATAATGCTGATATTGGTGGAAACTTTGATATCCTTATGAAGTGAATCTTTCTAGAAGTTTTGTCGTCTCACCGTTGTGTGAGCGATGTTAAGGACCAAGGAAGCCATCTTGGAATCCGAATTATTGTCAATCATTCATCAGAGAACAGGGTTGTCCCTTACTACCCGATAATGATCCAGAGATCACAGTTATGAAAGAAAGATCTATTATGGGAGATTTAGCATTTACTCCGAAGATATGTGCTGAATGCTATTTGAAAGAATCTACGCTAGAGTACAAGCTACACTCATGCTAAGAGAGATTCTGTACAAGAGTCACTATGAACATTATGTATAAACTGACGTGATCTGTCAGTACAACCTGATATATATGTGTATTAACTATGGAACTCTGAATGCTTGTCTACAAATGTTCCAGTATGAGGTTATCCAGCATGTATGCTAACTTAAGATGATACACCATTGATCAACACCATGCTGTTTATGGTGAACATGCATTCCTATTCCTAACGACTGTTGCCACCGTGCTCATTGTCTATACTACATCCCAGTCGGGGCTACGACGGTTACTCAACACCAGTAGGCCATCGAATTTTTACAGTGGTGTGCCAGCTTCCTGGGTCAACCTGCACAGTGGACATATTTGAGAAGTCAGCTACTGAGACCAGACCATTCCTTGGGGCCTGTTACGACACACGTAAACACCAGCAATACAACTTTACAGTCGATGTCAGCGCGACCTGTCCTATCGAGGTATACAGTAACTAGGTCAGCGTTTGTTGACATTTTTTGTTGATGGACATTTGCCATAGAACAGACAGCGTTACACAGCAAGTTTGTTTGGAACAGACAGCATTACATATCAGAGTTGGAACATATATTTGACAGTGTTTGCAAAATGTACAGTGCAACTGAAGCGAGAAGTCTTACTTGTGATTCTGAGGAACTGTAAACAGTGGATTCTCCTGCACTGCCATAGTTTGTGTTGAACTTTTATGATTTAGGCCAGATTTGATTATTTAATAAAGTACCATAGTACTGTAGCATTATTGCGTATAACTGTGCCTTCTTCGCAACACATTCTATCTGCAACACATTACATTACATTACATTATATTATAAATATTTATGCTATATGTACATTTATGTTTACATGTTTATATGTGATATTTGTTTGTATTCTGCGGGTTGTTGTTTCGGTTGGGCGGAGTCTCCCTTAGATCATACCACGTGATAGAGGTCGTCTATTGTGAGCGTTTTCTATAGGGTGAGCAAATTTCCGATACTGGAATTTGCAAAGCGACTGCTGTTGCTATTTTTTTTTGGTTAGTTGTGACGATATGGTCAGTGTTGTTTTCGGAAGTTTCTTCACATTCTTTAGTTTTGTTTTGATTTGTTTGTAATTTGTTGGTCTACCCTTTTCTATCTTTCAGTTTCATACAACATTTATATTTATATACTGTGGCGTTATTTGTATTTGTTATCCTCTTGCGGTTTATTTTTTATTGTTTTTTCCATTTGATTTATTTGATTTCCGCAAATGTTTTCATGTTGTCTTGTATAATTGTTTTTTATGTTCTTGATCGACATACACTATTTAAAATATAGTTGATCATATGGATTTATGTGAAAGAATCAACTGATGATTAATGTTGATTAGATAAGACACTATTTCTTGTGCATTGCACTTATGTTATAGAGTGTTGCAGCAATTTATAATTGTTATTTTTCAAAGAAATATACAAGACCTTGATAAGGCTTGTCTCACACAGACATTGTGATTGTGTGCTGATTAATACAGTGATTAAGAACTTTTTGCTATATTACCTTGAAATATATTTTATTATTATTGTTTCAAGTGAGTAGTATCATTGTCAGACATCATGTCTACATTAGAATACTTTATTGCACAAGGGAGATCCCTTGATAAGACTGGTACAGACTTAGAACAATGGGCAGTTGCTCAATATGACAAAGCATTAGCTGCTGAAGAGAGAAAAGCTGCTGCAGAAGAGAGAAAAGCTCTGGCTGAAGAGAAAAGATTAGAAAGAGAATTTGAACAAAAGAAATTGCAGATACAGACTGAGGAAAAAAGATTCCAGATGGAAATGGAAAAAGAAAAAAGAAAAGATGAAGCTGCTGCGGCTGCTGAAGAGAAAAAAGCAATGAGAGAACATGAACACCAAAAAGAACTTTTAGCATTTGAGTTAGAAAAGTTAAAATTAACAAACATAAGTAATGTTAATCAAGCATCTGGTGGTAATGGTAAACCCTTTACTTACAAGGTCAAGGTACCAGCGTTCAATCCTTCCAGTGATGACATAACATTCTGGTTAAATAGATTTGAACGCTCTTGTCGAGCCCATAATGTGGACAAATCACAATATGCTAACCAGTTGTCAGAAAATTTGAAAGGTGATTCTCTGACTAGTTTAAGTTTGGTTGAAGAGGCTGACAAGGATAATTATGATGTTATTAGGGCAGCCTTATTAAAGAAGTACCAGTTGTCTGAGGAAGGTTACCGGAATTTGTTTAAGACAATGGTTCCTGAGGCAGGTGTAGAATTCTCAGAATTCATTGCAAGGACACGTCTTACATTTGATCGTTGGATTGAGTTGTCCAAAACAGAAAAGACATATGAAGCCCTTATGGACTTGATACTCAGAGATAAGATTATGTCAAGTATAAATAAACCATTCCTTGAATTCTTACATGAGCGTAAACCCAAGACACTAAAAGAAATGGAACAGTATTGTACCCAATACGTCACTGCACATCCAGACGTAGCTATTAGCAATACTAAGGTTAGGGAAGGTATGCCAGTTGCTTCAGCAACACCATACAACCCTAATCACTCACACAGATTCCAAGAACCTCAAAATAGGTTTAATAAAAAAGGTAACTATTACAGGTATCAGAACCAAGGTAACCAATCATTTCAGGGTTCTTCTTCGAATACCTGGAGACGAGCCGACAGCCCTCGATTCAGAGGTGGTCATAATTATAGAAACTTTCGCAAAGGAAGTCATTATAGAAATTATCCAAGTTTTCCCTCATGGAGACAACAAGATCATAATTACAGAGATACTCATTATAATGAATATGATAATAGTAACCAAAGGAACTATGACTCAAACCCAAGTAGGGGTTATAACAGTGGAAACAAGGATAATTACAGAGGCAATAATAACAGAGGTAGAGCACAATACAAAAAACATAAATCTCATTACCAGGCGAACTCTGCTCAGCAAGAGTCCCACGAATCCTATAAACAAAATAAAGATAATGATGACTCTAATAATATGGCATGTGCCGCTTTTGATTTTGGGAGAGCATCTCAGTGCCCCCAATGCAAAACATTATTTGAGCCAACCACAGTGTCTACTTTAAGCTGTGGCCATCCTCTTCCCGCTCTTCCTGCGTCAATCGCGCATGATGGAAGAGGTTCTCTAGTCTTACACAAAGGTTTAGTAAATGACAATCCAGTCTCAGTACTTTTTGATTCTGGATGCACAACAATTGGTGTTAGGCAGTCACTAATAGATCCTTCTCATGCTACAGGCAAAGTAGTCAAATGCGTAACATTTGGCGGCACCATAGAGAAATACTCTACCGCTATCATTAGGATTGCTACTCCTTTCTTCACAGGAGATGTACACGCATGTCTTTTGCCGAATCCGATCGCTGATCTTATCATCGGTCGCATTCACGGAGTAAAAGAATGCACTTCGCAACAAATTTCCGTTTGGGAAAAGCAAAATATGCAAACTGCTAATGTTGTAGTCACTAGAGCTCAAGCTCTCAATATGCCTGAAACTTCATCTACTGAAGATATTGAAGTGCATAACCAAGATGATCCCTTGGTAATTTCTCGTGACTCGTTTATAAAACAACAAGAAGAGGATCCGACTCTTAAGAAATTCTTCACTCTTGTAACGAAAGGTGATCCGAATAGAGATACCAAGCGTAAATCTTGGATTACAATGAAGAATGGTGTACTTGTACGTATGGTGCAAGACTCCACTAATTCAAGTCATTCTCAGATTCTTGTACCCAAGAAATTGAGAGTTAAAATTTTACAACATGCACACGACTCTCAGTGTGCTGGACACATGGGTTTTTCCCGTACAAAGTCAAGAGTTCTTGCGGCTTTCTTTTGGCCTTTCGTGAATAAGGACATACGGATCTATTGTCGATCTTGTAAAGTATGTCAAGAAGTCAAATCCAAAGGTCCTCGTCATGCTGCGCCCATTCAGGCTGCAGACATTCCTATTCGACCATTTCAGAAAATGGCGATAGACATCATTGGTCCATTTAAGATCAAATCTGCTAGAGGACATCAATTTATCTATCCCTCTGAAGAGCATTACTACTGCTGACATTGCAGATGCTCTTTGGCTTATATTTTCTCGCCTGGGATTCCCCGGAGAAATATTATCAGATCATGGCACCCAACTAATATCGGATACCATGTCTCAAGTAATGTCTACTCTACAGATAGAGAGATCTTTGAGTAGCATCTATCATCCTATGTCCAATGGGATGGTAGAACGGCTAAATAGAACACTTAAGAACTTATTAGGAAAGATAACTGAGGATCATCCTCAAGATTGGGACAGGGTTCTACCCGCGGCCCTCTTCGCTTACAGGGAGGTCCCCAATGAACATACAGGATTTTCTCCTTTTGAACTTGTCTTTGGCGCGCGACCGCGCGGCCCTATGTCTTTGCTTCATGATCTCATAACAGCGGACAATATTGACGATGACACAAAATCCTCTTACGAATATGTCATCACGCTGAGAGAAAAATTATCGAAGCATGCAAATTAGCAACGTCCTCTTCTGAATTTGCTAAACAGAAGGCAAGGCAATTTGCTAATAAGAAAAGAACTTTACGACAACTTTGTCCTGGTGACAAAGCATTTGTTTTGCTACCTTGTAGGGAAAATAGACTCCTTATTTCTTGGAAAGGTCCGTACGATATAATATCGAAAATTTCAGATGTTGACTATATTGTCGATATTAACGGGAAGCATAAAACCTTCCACATCAATATGCTTACGGAATTCCATGAACGTCCTGACTATTTACAGCCTATTTTCCAGGCAACGGACGATTCTCCAGTTCAACATGGTCAGTACTCATCACTGTCCGTTATACAGGATGAGGAAACAAGTTTTTCGGATGTTAATCTTCCGCTTCCAATGATCCCACTTCATTCTAGTGAATCATGGAAAGACGTTACTGTTTCTCCTGATTTGTCTCTAGGAGAACAGCGACAGGTTTCGGCTATGTTACAAACATTTCAGGATGTCCTCACTGACATCCCTGGGCAAACTCATGTCATTGAGCATGACATTATTCTAACTGAACATACTCCTATTAGGGTTAGACCTTACCCTATCCCTATACATTTTCAAGCACAGGTTGAAAAGGAGTTAGATGAAATGATAGATTTACAAATAATCGAACCATCCACTTCTGCTTATTCTTCGCCGATGGTTATTGTTCGAAAAAAAGACAATAACATACGTCTTTGCGTTGACTATCGCAAATTGAATCAAGTGACAAAGTTTGATGCTGAACCTATGCCTTTACTAGAAGAGCTACTTACTCGACTTTCTAAATCTCATTTTTTCACTAAACTTGATTTGTCTAAAGGATATTGGCAAGTTCCATTATCCGAACGCGCCAAACCTCTTACCGCTTTTTCTACTCCTAGAGGCCTTTTCCAATGGAATTTTATGCCTTTCGGCCTTATGAACGCACCAGCTACATTCGTACGCATGATGCGTCGAATCCTATCGTATCGGTCAGATGTCATTGCTTATCTAGACGACATCTGTCTTTTTAGCGATACTTGGGAAGATCACTATTCAGGGTTAGTTGAATTGTTATCAACTCTACGCGAGCATAACCTGACAGCAAAACCATCGAAAGCTTGCATTGGTTTTAGCGAAATTGCTTTCCTAGGCCATCGAGTAGGTCATGGTTTCCTGAAGACAGAGGACCATAATATCACTAAAATACTTAACATCTCTATCCCTAAGACTAAAAAGCAAGTGCGAAGTCTTTTAGGTCTCATACAATTTTATGGACGATTCATTCCGAATCTGTCCTCTATCATGGCACCTCTTTCGACACTACTAAAGAAAGGGTCGCCTAATATGGTTCACTGGTCTCAGGAATGCCAATTATCACTAGATAAGATCAAAACTATGTTTTCAACACCACCTATTTTAGTGTTACCTACTACAGATAAGACATTTGTTCTTCGTAGTGACGCTTCATCCACTGGGATTGGAGCGGCACTAATGCAAGAGTACTCTGGAACTCTGCATCCTGTAATGTACATATCCAGAAAACTTAATGCTGCAGAAAGGAATTACTCGGTTTTAGACCGTGAATTATTGGCGATGGTTTGGTCAATTCTCAAACTTCAAAGATTCCTTCTTGGTGCACATTTCATAGTGGAAACTGACCAGAAAGCTCTTACTGCTATCCAAAGTAAGAACTTGAAGAGCTCGAGATCAACTCGATACGCGATCGCTCTTCAACCTTTTCATTTTTCGGTACGAGCTATCCGTGGTTCAGAAAATGTGATGGCGGACATTCTGTCGAGATGCCCACATGATGCCACTTAACTGTTAAATATTGGACTTTCCTAACATGTATAACTTTACATCAGTTATTCTTTTTCTTCTATATCAAAATGTGTACACATTTGTAATATATGATTTGGTGATTGTATAAATACTTAGCGGTTCACTTATTTTGATTCACTGCTAATTCTTTGATGATGTTTCTTTTGCCAATCGTGAACTTATGATACCTAATATGAAATGATTATTGAAATTATTGTATACATTGTGTCATTGCCAATATGGTAGTAAGCATTGGTGGCAACTCCCTGGAAATGTTTACACTTAGAGAAATACTTTCTCTGAGATGTTGAGATATATATTCTCATTCTTTGCCTTAATCTGGCTTTATAAATTCTTGATACTTCTCATCTGCGCATCATATGTGCGTTGGGGGGCCTATTTTATGTGGCTCTCAGAGAGAAAAAAAAAATTTCATTTTTTTCCCCCGGGGGTTGCGGTAGTCTGTTGCGTACATATTTTTTATATGTCGCACAGATTACAGTTGATACGATTACAAATGAAAATGTAACTATCTGTTTGATAAAAGGATTTTTATTTATGAACTTACAACTTTTAAGAAAGGGGAATAACTCAGAATAGTAAATGTGTATTTTATTCTTTGAGTGATCGGTTCCGGTTTTGTTTCCGTGGATTGAACAAGCGGAGGAATCTAGATTTTATATTATAGCTGGAAACAGATTGTTCTCGCTTAAGGTTTTGCAGGAATATTGAAAGTCCGAATCTAGGTTTACTGTTTGTCTGTTTGAGACGATTCCGTCTTATATCATGTTATCTTTGTGTGTCTGGGCTGGATTATTTGTTCTTACACTCTGAGCGGATAAAGATAAGAGAGTGTGTTCTTCGGTTATGGAGTCTGGCGGGACGCCAATGTCGGGCGGTCCAAAGTTTTGTGATCTCAAGTTATCATGGGAAGAAGATTGTGTCTTCTAGGACTGTTTTAGTCTATGTGTTCCCCAGTATTATTTCTATTACGCCAGAAAAGTGTTTTTGTGCTTGCTATTGATTCTTGGCCAAGGTAAACGTACTTTTACTGACTTCGTTCCTAGGCTTACGATGGGTTATGTTTAGGCCTACATGAATCTACTTATGTTCAGATGTCAGAACGACATATCGTTTAGCAGCACTAAGAATGTTTCTACACGGCAATTATGAGGACAGATAATGCTGATATTGGTGGAAACTTTGATATCCTTATGAAGTGAATCTTTCTAGAAGTTTTGTCGTCTCACCGTTGTGTGAGCGATGTTAAGGACCAAGGAAGCCATCTTGGAATCCGAATTATTGTCAATCATTCATCAGAGAACAGGGTTGTCCCTTACTACCCGATAATGATCCAGAGATCACAGTTATGAAAGAAAGATCTATTATGGGAGATTTAGCATTTACTCCGAAGATATGTGCTGAATGCTATTTGAAAGAATCTACGCTAGAGTACAAGCTACACTCATGCTAAGAGAGATTCTGTACAAGAGTCACTATGAACATTATGTATAAACTGACGTGATCTGTCAGTACAACCTGATATATATGTGTATTAACTATGGAACTCTGAATGCTTGTCTACAAATGTTCCAGTATGAGGTTATCCAGCATGTATGCTAACTTAAGATGATACACCATTGATCAACACCATGCTGTTTATGTCGTCATGTGTTCCTGTAACCATACACGTACTGTTCCAGTGTGCGTCTCATTAAATATTATAAAAAGAACACAGTAGTTCCAGTAATCCTTGACTTCTACATGTGAGAGTATGAATATATTGTTACCAAGTTGTCAACTCTTCAGAACCATTCTACCATTCGCGTACAATGTACTCTCACTTCAATGTTTACACTACCCTGTGTAGGTCGAGTTGACCTGTGTCTGTCTTCACGGTGACAGCACCTCTTTGAATACAACAGTACTACCAGCCATCATACTTTACAGTGAGGTTCTATACACCACACTCGATTCTTTACAGTGGAGTCGCAAACAACAGAACTTTACAGTGGTGTACTACAGGTGTAGTAAGAAATAACTTTTTTACACTACCCCTGCGCAAGATCGTCATATTGTGCTGAGTCACCTAAGGAATCGTACTCTCCCGGCAAGTCAAACAGCAAGAGCAATAGTGGATAGACATGGACAAGTCTCTCGAATGACAGTCATACGACGACTCAGAGATACAGGCCTTACTGCAAGACGACCTTATGTTGGGCCAAACTTGACTCACAGACATCGTTAGCAGCTCCTGCAATGGGCAGAGCAACATATCAGATGGACTAGACTGCAGTGGAATGCTGTCCTATTCACAGACGAGAACAGATTCAACATATCCTTTGCAGATGGACGTATGCGGATTTAGCGACGGTGTGAAGAGCGCTTTGCAGATTGCTGTGTCAACCGATTTCGAGGTGGCAGTATTCACATTTGGGGAGGATTCAGTTTTCACCATCGCTTGCCTCTTCACGTCTTCCGTGGAAATGTTAATGCTGTGACATATCGAGATGAGGTTCTGGATGCACTGGTTGGTCCTGCGTTCACAATTTATCCAGACTTGCAGCTTCTCCAGCAGGATAACGCACGTGCATTTTTTTGTCTTTTTGGTTTTCTCCCTTGCCTGCACAGAATGCAATGAATTTCATAACAATCAAATGTACAAATTAATGACCAGCAAGGATTCATAGGAAAATGAATAAAGATTCCAAATATGTAAACTTGTACACACTTATATTTACATTTCACACTCTGTTCCTGGATTATACAGGTGGTGCGTTTTTAATGTGCTTCAGTATATATACGTCTAGAATATAACAACTTCCTATAAAAACATTTCGCTAGATTAAACCAGCTGAGGGCTCGAACAAGCTTAACCATTGCTTAAAACTTCACAAAAGGTGCCGGATCAGATATAAGTTAATAGTGCTCTGCCCTATGCAGCATTTTTTCTTGACTTCTGGATTATCTACGGATACTTCCTTGAGATAGAAGCTTGGCAGTAGGCAGCTACGGATCAAAGAAGAAGAATGGATATGGTTTATCAAATTACTAACAGATGTTCACACATTTACAGTATATAAAATAAACATATCACCAAGAGTAAACGAAATAAATTACAAATTATTATTTAACTCAACGCCGGTCAAACATAGAGAAAAAAATATAATAAATATTTTAAAAATATAAACTCTGCAGACTAAACGTCAAAGAAACGGAGGAACACATTTTCTTTTCTTGCAACGTAGTGACACAAACTTTGAACACTCTGAAACATACATTACCAAAAAATATAACAACAGAAGTAGATATGTATAAAGCAACATTGCTCAACATCATTCCCAAAATGACTTCATACACTAAAGTTCAATTGACTACACTTTTGGCAGAATATAGACATCTAGAATGATTTGCAGAAATAAAGCCGTCTATGAACAACGAATTGTTAACTCAAAACATTTTCTATATACTAAGGAGGAGTCAAAAAGTAGCCTTAATATTTTTTAAAATAACAGAATATGCACAAATAGGAATGAAAGCACTTAATCACTTTTCAACATAGTACCCACCACGGTCAATGCAGGTGTGCTAGCGCTGCAATAATGCCTGGATTCCGGGAGGAAAAAAACTCTTCTGACTGAACTTCTTGCCACAGATTGCCTCATTGAGAGGAGGTCCAAACACATGATAACCACTCGGTGCGAGGTCCGGTGAATATGCAGGATGTGAAAGACACTCCAAATGCAGATTCGGGATTTACGTTACTGTCGCACGAGCTGTGTGCGGCCACGCGTTACCATGCTGTAACAACACACCAGAACTGAGCAAGCCGCGACGTTTTGACCTGATTGCAGGTTTCAAGTGATTCTGAAGCAGATCACAGTATGATTCGATGTTGGTAGTGAGTCCCCTGGGCATGTAATGCTCCAGGATTGAGGATTTTCAGTCCCAGAAGAGCGTGAGCATCAGTGTGCCGGCCGACCGCGTTGTACGGATCTTCTTTGCTTTCGGCGATGATGAATGTCGGCACTCCATGCTGGCTCGCTTAGTCTCTGGCTGGAAGTAGTGGACCCATCATTCGTCACCAGTGACTATACGGTGTCGAAAGCCATCTCCTTCAGCTTCATAACGTCGTAACTGTGTTTCACAAACATCCACACGACGTTCTTTCAGTTCGGGGGTGTGTTGTTTTGGTACACACCTAGCGGAGACTTTGTGGTACTGCAGCACGTCGTGAATGATGTGGCGCGCCGAGCTATGACTGATCTTCAATTCTCCAGCCACCACCTCGACTGTTACCCGCCGGTTCTCCCGTATCACTCGTTCCACTGCAGCGATAGCGTCAGGCATAGTCGCAGTGTGAGGCTGGTCGGATCGAGCTGCATCAGTTACAGTTGGCACCCCACTTTTAAACTTCCAGTGCCACACATAAACCTGCTGAAGTGACACACAAGCGTCCCCATACTGCCTCTTCATCCTCCGATGAATGTCTGCTAGTTTCTCACCATTCCTACCCAAAAGAACTGATAACTGCACGCTGCTCTTCTCTTGTGCATGCTTCCAAAGGGGCGGCCATCTTGGCTATGGTTTGCTGACGTCATACTTCCTATCAGGACGACGGGCGTGCGCGCACTGGTACCTCAAGCGGGAGGACAAAACATATCTGTAGTACAACCGTCTACTACGTGATTTTGACTTTTTATTGCCATATTAAGGTTATTTTTTGACACCCCCTCGTATATTCACGCAGAAAACAAAACACTTAAATCTTTTCACGTAGTTTTCAGATAAGACTAACATACTTAACATGTGTACATGCTGAGACATTAGACGTACTAATACAAAAAGAACCATGTATTGCGAGAGCATGTCTGTATCTTTGAATGTAAGTATGCATGCACGTATGTATGTATATGTGTGTGTATGTATATGTGCGGGGGCTTGTTCCAGCGCATGTCCTTTGTCCTTGTATTTGCGGTTACATTTCATTACAATTTTGATGAATGAATTGTAATGTCCATTATGTGGAATATTTTAAATCCGTATTGTTAACAAATTTGCTTTTGAGAATTAATAAAGAATTCTTTTTTTAAAAATAGAAAATAATAGAAAAATAAATAATTAAAATAGAAGACAGTTTTACGTCAAATTTCAATTCTGTGTAATTCATGTATCATACATCTCTTGCGAGCGTCATTATTAGTGTCAATATTTATTGACAATATTGGTTACTCTCTCATTCCCGAAGGGCTATTTATATGAGGTAGTGCCCAGGGCTGGAAACCTCGTCATGTAAAACACATTTCTGCAGAAATAAACGCTGCAGAAGCACGTGCATAATTTGGTGCGTGTGTCCTACAAGGGGACCACCTGCAGTGGTAGTTCCATACCCCACACGAAGCCAAAACAGAAATGATAATAATGAAGATGTATGACACAAAGAAGTGGTTTAGATTCAAAATGTTAAAACAATCCAGAGGAATTAAAAAAAAAGCACCAAATACTGTAAATCAGAGGTCGGCAACAGGTCGATCTTGACCTGTTGTTAGATCCCAGGGGATCATTTGGTAGATCCCTTGGTAGCGGAAAAGGGGGGGGGGGGGAAATTCTTCACCTAGATAAATTGCGGACCAGCGTTTTACTACCAGCACATTAAAAGAGCGGAGTCCCCAAGATTAACGATACCTGCAAGCTAGCATACTAACATGCACATTATTCATGAACTACCTAAGATAAGAAGCAATCTTTTGTCTGAAGTGAAGTTAACATTCGGTAAACTATCATTTAGTTTGAATTTTCTCAGCTCTATCTATCTATTCAAATGAAGCAGATAGACCTATCGAGATAAAATTTACAATGAGGCTGCACTTATTCCAGATTTTAAATACTCCAAAAACACAAAGTAGATCTTTAGAGCTCTCAATGGTTCTAAAGTCGATCTCCATACCCCCTGGGTTACCGACTGCTGCTGTAAATAAACAAATATCGCTAATGGGTTTGTAATAACAAAAGAAAAACAAAAGTAGGGTATAGAGATAACGCTGTTATCATATGGGGTCATATATCAATCTGGTAACCTCTTTGACAGTTACCCTTTGAAGCAGTGATCACATTTTTTTTAAAAACATTGATTGCGAACTGTAATTTTGTATTGTGTTTTTGAATGTTTAGACCGTCCAGTTACGCTGGTAGCAAAGTGAGGACGACTGTGGTAAGACAAGATAAACGGTGGGATGTACAAAACATAGTAATGAACGATTTACCGGATCAAAGAACAAGAATTTGCAGTTTTTGTTGTTGTTGTTGTTGTTCCATAAATGGGTACTTGCGTAGAATAGAAGGATTGAAATGGTATGACAAGGTAACCAATATGGAACTGATGCCAAAAACCAGACAAGTGCCAATGGAACAAGAGTTGAGAAGAAGACGCTAGCGATGGATAGGACACACATTAAGGAAACCTGTTGATAGCATTACAAGGCAGTCTTTGTTCTGGAATCCCCAGGGTAAGAGAGGCAGGGGTAGACCAGAAATACATGGAGAAGAGAACTGGAGACAGAAGTGAAAATTATGAGAAAGACGTGGAAAAAAAGAGCTGATGGCACGTGACATGACGTGGCGTGTATTCTTTCAAGGCCTATGTTCCTTCGGGAGCTAAAGAGTATCTATTGATTGATTGATTGACTGATTGATTGATTAATTGATTGAAAGGACAAAGAAATGAACTACGTTACTACAAAATTGCCTTCGCCAGGGACTAGCAAAAAAAAAAAAAAATAGAGAAGACAGAGAGAGAGAGAGAGAGAACTAATCTCAATGCATATCGAACAAAATATAAGAAGTTAAAAAAATTAAACATACTGTTATCATGCCGATGAACCCTAGTCAGAAATTATAACAAATATGATAACTGCGTTATCACTTTAGCCTACTTTATTTTGCTGTTACAAACCCTGTTAATTAATTTAGTCTTATTTATTTGTTTGCATTTCTATTGATCTGGGTTCTGCTACTTCTTGTTGTTGTTCAGATTGGCGACCCACAGGTTTTTCAGTTTTCACTCTTTGTACCCTTTTTTTCTTGTTACGTTGTAATGTTTCTAGGTCTGTCTTACAAGATCGTTCATTGGCTGGCGGTGACAGTGTTAAGGTATATTTATGTATATTACATGTTGGCCCCGGTTGAATTTGTTACCAGTTTAAATTTAAGCACTAACATATTGATCTGAGGTCAGCATGATGTATTGTACTGTTGTAGTTTGTCATTTGGAGGTATATATAGTGTTCTTTTGACTTTCGTTATGTTCTTTGGCCATCGGCTGATACGCTGTTTACTTCTGTATGTATTTTGACCTTCAGTCGATGCGACAGTTATTTCTTGTTGATGGTCGTGTCTTATACTAATAGTCAATCATGCTACTGACTTAAATGCTGTCAGCTTGGTCGGGCTTACGGGTGGCCGACTAATATGGTGACCCTAATGACGACGTGTTTATGGGCCGTGATAATAATGAATCAATGTCAACACGCAAACTAACATTCAGGTGTAATTGATGGACGCTGGACTCCGGGCTTGAAGGACAGTTTCTATAACGAATTTATTTGTCAAACGTGGACGACATTTTCGAACGAAGACATACAGGATCATCAGGCATGACAATAAGAATTCAGCATGTAGATAATTGGCAATGTCAAACTTGATTGACCTCAATGACCGTTGGACAACCCGTGAACGGCAAAAGTATTGAGGTGAAGATTATTTACATCTTTTCAGATTCTATCCGTCATCACAGATACTTATGTATATTTGGCCGGACATCTTCCCTTGAGACTACAATAAAACATCGATTTCAATCTTACTTCGCAGAGAATCTGGAAACACTAGCAGTAGGTCATGAACAGCCTTACTGAAGCCCTGCCAGAATCTTGAAAAGTACTTACATCGAGTATCACGTTGAGATACTGACGAATTTGAGCCAGAATTGGCTGTGGCAAACGCTTCACCCTGGAAGGTAGCAAATATATTATAACAATCAACTATTCCCACAATATGGGACTCAGAGACCAGAACAACGTCTGTCTGGTAAAGCCGGCATCTTGTTTCTCTCCGTGACGTAAGCGTTCTCTGTGGCAACCAACGAATATATCGCACCAAATTTGTGCTCTTTGGTGCATAATAAATTTAAGCTTTTATCACAAACATAGATGCGTACCTAAGTACTTTTAACATAGTTAGATTTTGGTATCTGGTAATCTGTTAAGTCTCGCATCATAAATGGTTGTGCGAAAATGGACGTAACAGTATACCTCGACCCCTGGAGAAAAAAAATAATTGTATTATTTTTTTTCTTCAAATTATCGCTACGAGGTCAATCAAATTATACGATACATCATATTAATAAATATTATTAAAATATGATTATAAAACTAAGAATAGTGATGAAAGAGATGTGATTTTAAATTCAACTCAAAGAAATGAGATGGAATGTACGAAATAGTACAATAACTATCAATTAAAATTTGGAAAATGTTATAACACTAGTGAAAATAGGTGATCAATGGGGATAGTAATCAAACAAAATGCTAACGAAAAAAGTTCCAAATAAATGAAAACATGGAAATGGAAACTAAAGTATGCATGTAAAAGTATAAATGTAGGAATGAGGAAAAGTTGAAAGAAAATAGTCGAATCAAACAACACTCCTAGTAGGGCGTAGGATTACTTAACGACTCCAATGAAGCACGAATAATAATAATAATAATAATACTAATAATAGCCCCTTCAGTCATAACTGACTATGGGAATGCGCCCCTGAGGTGACGGCCCTCAGCTGATTATTTTCCTGGTGCTCCTTTCGACGTTTTCTCCTCACCTCTGCTTCTTGTATGAGCCTCTCTTCGCCCAATCTGAGGTGGTACCGTAAATAGCATCTCCACTTAGTGCGATCGGCAGCTTCATCCTCCCATGTTGCTGGATCCATGTTTAGTGCCCTCATATCTCTCTTGCACACATCTTTGAACCTCAGCTGTGGTCGCCCAACTGTTCTCTTGCCATCTGCTAATTGTCCGTAGAAGATATCTTTTGGGATGCGACCATCTTCCATGCGGCGAACATGGCCAAGCCAGCGAAGTCTGCGCTGTCTAAGAAGCGTATACATACTTTGAAGGCCAGCACGTGACAACACCTCGACATTTGTCACTTTATCTTTCCACGAGATGCCGAGGATGCGGCGTAGACACCGCAAATGGAAGATATTGAGCCTTCTTTCTTGCTTAGCATAGGTCGTCCAGGTCTCGCTGCCATATAGGAGTGTGCTGGTGACGCAGGCATTATATACCGCAGCTTTGGTCTTCATTGTGAGTTTAGAGTTTCCCCAAACACGCGATGTGAGGCGGGCAAAGGTAGCTGCAGCTTTGCCAATGCGGCTGTCGATTTCTGTATCCAGTGAGAGTTTGTCATTGATGGTAGACCCTAGGTATGTGAAGTGGTGCACCACTGCCAATTCATAGTTATCGATAGTGATAACTGGTGCAGCACCCACATCCTGACTCAGCACATTCGTTTTCTTTAGACTTATTGTGAGGCCAAAGTCCTTGCATGCTTTAGTGAAGCGATTCATCAAGCTCTGAAGCTCCTGTTGGCTTTGAGTGACAACTGCAGCATCATCAGCGAACAACAAGTCTCTTATAGTGACCCTTCTGATTTTTGTTTTTGCCTTCAGCCTTGAAAGATTAAACAGACGGCCATCTGACCTAGTGTGAAGGCATATTCCTTCAGTTGCATCTCTGAATGCATGTTTCAAGAGTAAGGCAAAGAAGATTCCGAAGAGGGTCGGAGCCAGAACACAGCCTTGTTTAACGCCACTTCGTATATCAAAGGGCTGTGACGTGCTTCCAGCATATTGGACTGTTCCCTTCATGTCGTCATGGAATGATTTTATCATTTCCAGCATTTTAGAAGGGCAGCCTATTTTCAGGAGGATTTTAAAGAGTCCATCCCTACTAACCAGGTCAAATGCTTTTGTGAGGTCTATAAAGGCGATATATAATGGTCTTTTCTGCTCTCTTGATTTTTCCTGAAGCTGGCGGAGAGAGAAGATCATGTCTGTTGTTGATCTGCCAGCTCGGAATCCACACTGTGCCTCTGGATATATGCGCTCAGCTAACTTGTGTAGTCGCATTAAGATGACTTTGGCAAAAACCTTACCAACAATACTAAGAAGAGAGATGCCTCTGTAGTTATTGCAATCACTTCTGTCTCCTTTATTTTTATACAGTGTTACAATCTTGGCATCTCGCATGTCTTGAGGACTAGTTGTCTCTTCCCAGCACTGGCACAGCATCCTATGCAGGGGATGTAATAGCGTGCTCTTACAGCATTTGATTAAATCAGGAGGAATCCCATCACTGCCTGGTGCTTTGCCAGAGGCCAAGCTATCAATGGCCTTACTGAGTTCCTCTAATGTTGGTTCGGCATCCAGCTCCTCCATAGTTGGCAGACTATTGACAGCATCAAGGGCTGCAGGCATAACGGTATTGTCTCTAGCGTAAAGCTCAGAGTAGTGCTCGACCCACCTCTCCATCTGCTTACCCTTATCGGTTAGCTTCTCTCCGCTGATGGTTTTTAGCGGTGCCGTCTTACTTTTATGGGGGCCAAGTGCTTTCTTTATACCGTCATACATTTGTCTAATTGATAAGTCCAAATTTAAGCAAGGGCAGTAATCGTTATGAGTCTCGGATGTACCATAGATTATAGTGGTTATTCCACTTGAACAGCTGTTAATTTATTTTAAAAAATATGAGTGTATCGCATTCGAATCTTCGAGATGCAGAACGTTTTTCACGGTGGCGTAGTTCCACGTGAGTTAAATGTTCTAAGCTATTTTTGACCATGTGAGCGAGAGTTCTCGGGAAGCCCCAGTGATGTGATTAGCTGGGGTGTGCTGGGAGAGAATGATTTTGGGTGTCAGAGTGTGTACCGGGCGAGTGCACTGGAGAGATGTAAAGTGTTTTTCAATGTGTACCAGTGTACAGGCATTTATGCTGAGATATATTATGTGTGATTATCCCAGATGAACTGTATATTAATTAAGGATGTGTTTCTTAGGCCTTGGAGTATACAGGCCAGTGTTTAAAGATTATGTACATTTTTGAAGAGTTTGTGTCCTGGGCGTGACTGGAGAAATCAGCCCAGTGTTTTCGAGGGAAGCCTGTACACTACTTGATATGTCGACTTATATTATGAGGCCTATTATTTATCAGCAGTCTTCTAGATGGATTAAAGACACTGCTTGACATGTCGACTTATATTATGAGGCCTATTATTTATCAGCAGTCTTCTAGATGGATTAAAGACACTGCTTGACATGTCGACTTATATTATGAGGCCTATTATTTATCAGCAGTCTTCTAGATGGATTAAAGACAGTGCTTGATATGTCGACTTATATTATGAGGCCAAGGTTTGGACAGGCCGTATTATGATTAACTGCAGTACAGCGATTTTGTGGAGCTGTTAGGAAGCTGTTAAACTGCGCTGAGACGTCATATATATTGAAGGCCTATTATTTACTAGTGCTGCGATCCCCAGCAGTCTTCTAGATGGATTAAAGAGCGCTGAGACGTCAAATATTGGAGGCTTATTATTTACTAGCACTGCGATGGTCAGCAGTCTTATGTACATGAATTAAAGAGCGCTGAGACGTCAAATATTGGAGGCCTATTATTTACTAGCACTGCGATGGTCAGCAGTCTTATGTACATGAATTAAAGAGCGCTGTGACGTCATATATATTTGAGGCCTATAACTATTGGCACTGCGTTTGCCAGTAGTTCTTCTTGATGGATTATTGTTATTATATAATGTGGATCCTTTCTTGGTATGCTATTATGACCTGTGTAACATGCTGTACTTCGTCTACGTTATTGTGACCGTGTTGTTGTGTAATAAAACTGTTCATTAACTGTCACAAGGCGTTTAACCCTCCATGACTCGTACGTGAGCTATCGTGGGGTGAGTGACTGTTTCTACACACCCTTCACATATCATACACGGTAACAGCACAGCAGTACACCCTGGATAATTAGCCTACATACAGTATGCAACGAACAGACTGGATGAATAGCAGCTTGTATCAATTAGGATATGGAATGGTGATGGAACAATCATACTTTATCAGTTGGAAGGAATATTAGGAATAAGCATCGTTATCACTAATGTTGCCTGTTTGTGTTGCGATCTGGATGCTCTCACTGAGCTGGAGCCAATAGTCATTTGCACAGCGTCATTTGCTTCTCGTAGCCCTCAGGATCTGTAGGGTTCTGGCACTCGGTGAACGTTTGTATTCATTCATAGCACTGCGCTTAGCTTCAATAACAGGTGCCATCACATCTGATGAAGCGTCAAACCAGTCATTTGACTTTGCTGTTTTCTTACCAAAGGTGGCAAGTGCAGTACTTTGAATGGTGTTCCGTAGATGCTCCCAGTTCTCTGTAATAGTATCACCATGCTGAGGGCTACTGAGCACTTTCTTGAAGGTCGCAGTGAATTGAGCAATCATGAAAGGGTCTGACATCTTGCTGCACGAATGATGAAATGCTAACTAAGATACGTCATGTGAAAATTAACAGCGCTATGCAAGCGTGATCATCTAATTATCAAATTGATTTATAACACACACACACACACACACACACACACACACACACACACACACACACATATATATATATATATATATATATATATATATATATATATATATATATATATATATATATATATATATATATATATATATATATATATAATAAATACTAAACCTAATTAAGTTATCTCACTTTTTTAAAAGTTCCTGAATTATTCACGGCATTATAAATGAAGTAACCAACAGAGTTACTAAGTCATAATGTTATATGGCAAGACTGTCAACAACGCTATCATTAATATGAAGTTGAAGTGTAGATGTCATTATGTCGGAAATGTTAAGTTCCGATTATAGCTTTTTTCTTAATGTCACCACGTCACACTGTATGAACGGAATGTTATATATATAAAATCCCGAAATGTTAATGTTGAAGCAATGACGCATAGTCAATTCAAACATCAATATAGTGTCTTATGGGACATAATAATGTCATAGAACGATGATAAGGTCATGTGTCGCAAGTAGTAACACAGAATTGATTTGGTGTAGAGGCTTAACTCTCGGTAAGGCGTAGTGGCTCTGTAGATTCCTGAGGACAACGTGAAAGAACGTCCGCAAACACATTTTCAGAACCAGGAATCGCTCGAATTGAAAAGTTATAAGGCTGTAATGCTATGGCGTAACGTGTAGATTTCGAAGACTTCAAATCCTTGGTTTGGAGCACTGTAAGTGCACGTTGGTCAGTCTCCACAACAAAGTGTGCGCCCAAAAGAAAACGATGTAGCTTGGTTATGGACCGAACTAACGACAAGAGTTCCCTATCCAGGACTGAGTAATTACGTTCAGCAGGTGTAAGCTTCCTGGACAAGAACATCACTGGATGTAAGGTGTCTGCGTAGGACTGTAGCAGTACGGCCCCGATTCCAAAATTAGAAGAGTCACTGCGGAGGACAAAAGGTAAATCTGCGTTTGGTAAACGTAAAACAGGTGCAGATGAAAACAGTGACTTAATATGGTCCAACGGGATTTGATGTTCTTTCGACCACCGAATCATGTTAGCTGAGCCTTTCTTTAATAGACTAGAGAAATGCGCAGTGATGGTGGATAAATGGGGAATGAATCGTCCACACAATTGAATTAAACCCAAAAGACTGCGAATTTGTTACTTTGTCTTAGGCGCAGTGATATTAAGAATTTTTGAAACATTATTATCTTCAGTATGTAGGAGACCATGGCCCACACGATGACCCAAAAATGATATTTCATGGAAACCAATATATGCTTTTGATGGTTTAGCCGTCAGATTATAAGAACGTAGAGTGGATAATAATGAGCTTAATCCCCGAAAATGATCATCCTAGGAGTCACTAAAAAGACAAATGTCATCAATATAGGCAATGACATCAAGGATAGGATAACATACGACGCATCATGCGTACGAAAGTAGCCGGAGCGTTAACAAGTCCAAATGGCATAAAGTTCCATTGGAATAGACCCCGTGGGGTAGAAAAAGCAGTGAGTGGTTTGGCATAATCTGACAATGGGACCTGCCAATAGCCGTTTGACAAATCTATCTTAGTGAAAAAAATAGACCTAGAAAGTTTCACAAGCAAGTCTTCCAACAATGGTAGCGGTTCCGCGTCAAGTCGGGTAACTTTATTTAATTTCCGATAGTTGACACAAAGACGGATGTTATTATCTTTCTTACGAATAATAACCATAGATGAAGAATACGGAGAAGTAGATTGTTCAATTATGTTCAATCGAAGCATCTCATCCAATTCCCTGACCACCTGAGTCCGAAAGTGAAGAGGAATGGGATAGGGGCGGACACGAATAGTTGTTTTATCGGTCAGTACAATATCATGATGAATGACTGAAGTACGACCAGGGATGTCAGTGAGGACATCTTGATAAGATTGGAGAATAGAAGAGATTTGTTGACGCCTATCAGTAGAAAGATCAGGAGAGATAGACACGTCACTCCAAATTTCGGTAGAATGAAGTGGGACTACCGGGATAGGTAAAGGTACATCAGAAAAAGAAGACTCTTCATCCTGAATAACCGACAAAGCGGTATAATGGTGACGACAAGGTGGAGGGTCGTCAGTCGCCTGAAACACTGACTGAAGATAGTCAGGACGAGCATGAAATTCTTTCAACATATTTATGTGAAAGGTTTTGTGTTTACCCATGATATCGACGATGTAATCGACATCAGAAATTCTAGAAATTATTCTAAAAGGGCCTTTCCAGGCAATGAGTAAACTATTGTCTTTACGAGGGAGTAAAACATAGGCCTTGTCACCAGGATAAAGCAGGCGGAGACGTCGATATCTATTAGCAAAAAGTCTAGCTTTTTCTTATGCCAATTCAGACGATGGGGTAGCTAACCTACATACATCAATAATTTTTTTCCTCATAGAGATTAAATGTTCATAAGAGGATTGGGTGTCATCTGTAATATCCTCTTCAGTGAGTAGGGCGTGAAGCAACGACATGGGACCACGTGGTTGAGCACCGAAAACGAGCTCAAAAGGTGAAAAACCTGTGATTTCATTTTGCACCTCGCGATAAGCGAAGAGAGCAGCGGGTAATACTCTGTCCCAATCTTGAGGATGATCATCAGTAATTTTACCTAACAAACGGTTTAAGTGTCCTATTTTGGCGCTCAATTAAGCCATTTGACATGGCATGCTATATGCTACTAAGTGATCTGTCTATGTGTAGCATGGCCATGACCTGGGACATGGATTCAAATACAAATTGTACACCATGGTCGGATAAGATTTTTTTCGGAAAACCTAAACGAGAAAAAATCAACCATAGTGCATCCGCAACATCGGCAGATGAAGTACTCTTAAGTGGTATAGCTTCAGGCCAACGAGTACACATGTCAATACATGTGAGAATGTGTATGTGTCCTCTAGCAAAAGGTTGTATAGGTCCAATAATATCGATAGCCATTTTTTCAAAAGGTCGAATTGGAATGTCAGCAGCTTGAATAGGAGCTGCGTGACGTGGACCACGTACCTTAACCTCTTGACATGTAGTGCAAGAGCGACCATAGATATTGACATCTCTATGAACACCTGGCCAGTAAAATGAAGATAGCACCCTGGATTTAGTGCGTGAAAAACCCATGTGACCCGCACATTGGGAGTCGTGAGCATGACGTAATATACGTGCTCTCATGTTAGTGGGTACCAAAATTTGCGAACGTACGGATAAAGTAGTATCTCGTACAATTCTAACTAAGACGACGTTTTTCAGTACAAAAGAATGTTTAGGGTTTGTTTCATATGTTGCTGTATTATTATTATTAGCCAACAGAAAAAATTTCTGTAATGAAACATCATTATGTTGTAATTCTATAAAGGACTCTCGTGATATAGTGGAGTCAAGTTCATCATTATTATTGTCAGGAGATATTGTTGGTGTAACTTGCAACATTTTCTTAGCTTGCACTATAGTGACAACTGCATAAGCAGAATGCATACGTTGCTTTTCCCAAGTAGCGATCTGTTGTAGGGTACACTCTTTAACACCATGTATACGACCGATTATCAAATCACTGATTGGGGAAGGAAGTAGACAAGCATGAATTTTCCCTGTAAAAAATGGTGTATCTAATTTTATAATCGCAGTTGGGAATGTCTCAACTGTACCACCAAAGGTAACACACTTATCACTTTTCCCTGTCGCTAATGACGGGTGTACTAAGGATTGTCTAATCCCTATGGTTGAACATCCAGTGTCAAATAACATAGACACGGAAATAACATTCGATTAGTCGTGAATAGAACTCTTTATTTCTCAGGATTGTTCAACGAGATATTCCTTTGATCTTCATACTATTGAACATTAATTATTTAGATAATATAATATGTGATTGATTAATACTATATAGAATCTTAACTTCTTAGTTTATTTTAATTAATCATATTATCAGTTTATTTTATGTCATAATGATATGATATTCAGTCGATATTAATTATCTCATTATTATTTGACTTATTTTATGGTAGTTAAGATTTAGGTATTTAATTCATGTCGTATTTTCTTTAATACATGCTATCGACATTAATTTCTTATCTATTTCTTATGCTTCACGTAGCTACCTTATTTACTTACTTCTTCTTACTAATTCTTTACTTTTGTGTTTGTCTTCTACTATTTTCTTTTATCATTACTAGGCTTTGTTATTTTCTGTAATAGTTTATTAGATTACTTAACTAACTTTATTTAGTTACGATTACCTACACATAATTACATTACATTTATATTTTATTACTTTGATTAATTTACTGCAATAGCATCTTACTTTGAATATTGTTTGTTCACACACTTATTGGTTAATTATGACAAATTATGCTATATTTTTTGACTATTGACGATTCTTTTCGTTAGTTAAGATAGTATTTATTACATGTATGACATACTATGATAGTGTCATCGACCTTAGACACTGTTTTACTATAAACATCTCTGGCCGTATGTCGTAAATTTTTTCGTGTTTCGATTTTGATTAGCTTAATCGCGTTGCTAATATTAAATGATATTCTTATAAAAAATTAATATAATTAATTGTTTAACCCGGTCGGGCGGAGAAACTGTTAAGGTATATTTATGTATATTACATGTTGGCTGCGGTTGAATTTGTTACCAGTTTAAATTTACGCACTAACATATTGATCTGAGGTCAACATGATGAATTGTACACTTTAAAGTATGGTTAATGAACACGGTTATGTGTAGACGTCACTAATAATAGAATGACGTAGTAAGGCGCTGCACTATGCATGCAACGGTCCTTCTTGACCTTTCGTCATGTAAACCCGTCCAAGCAAGACGTGGATTATTACTGCTCCCAACTTTATTGAATTCTACAGTATTCCTACGTGGCTTTAAATTATACGGAGGTCACCACTTAAGTCTACTGATGCAGTGTTTGAGCATCCGATATTGATGAGTATGTTCCTTATGAAGAAGGAAATTCAGGGAGTAATATTTTAAAATATTTCATCGCCAGCTGTCAGTTGTCACTACTCCAATGGTTCAGCTTTGCCGAAATTGCGAGTATATAGGCTGTCATGCGACGATACATTATTGACTATAGGAGACTGATTGATTTATATATTGAATTCCTGCCATGCATTCAAATGATGTTCGTGATTAAATGTACTTGTATGTGGACCCAGCCACAGACCTCGTTGTGAACTTTATTCAATTCGACGTATTGGTTGTGTTGGACACTCACGTCATTCAATTAACAACTTCACACGATTACTCTACCACTCTTCTCAAATCACACCTTAACAGTGAGCTCTAGGCTATCCCTGCTTTGGAATATGGAGTCTGTGACAATATGTCATATATTTGCTAGTTCATTTTATCTATCTTTTGCTATATTCTCCTACGTTAGTACTTACGAGTAATTATCTTTTAGTTAATGTGCACTTCTCTCAGTGTACTCTCCGTATTTCAGGGCTTAAGCTGCGCTTGGCATGTTCATCTTTTTTATTATGAAAAGTCTGCTCGGCGAGACTATAATTGACAGGGATTAAAAAACCTTTGTTCACCCTGGCCTCCTGATTACACAGAAACGGGCAATTGGCATATTTTGCTAGATAAGCGAGTTGATTGCTTCCGTCCAGCCTGGCAAATGAGATAAGTCAATGTTGTCGAATTAGAAAAAATAGTAGCTTATAGGATGGCTTGTTATCTTACCTTGCCGGAGTGACCTGGGAAATATTGTCAATCCTTATGTCTGACGACAGAGGGCAGTCAAGAGAAATAAGATGAACTACATTTTCTACATTGGAAGATCTGGAATATGCAGATGACATTGCACTACTAGCACATTCACATCAACACATCAGGAAAAAACGGACAGACTTAATAAGTATAGCCAGCAGGTGGGACAGAACATCAATCTAAAGAAGACATAGGTCATGACGCTCATTGTAATCAACCCTGAGCCCATAACAGTAAAAAATCCGCAACTGGAACAGACAGACACCTTCACATACCAAGGATGCATAGTAACACCAGACGACGGAGCAAGCAAAGACATCAACAACAGAATGAACAAAGCAAGAACAGCCTTTTTTAGTCTAAACAACATCTGGAAGTCCTCTCAGTACAGCACGAACACAAAATTAAGACTATATGAGAGCTGTGTATTTTCTGTGCTTCTCTATGGTGTGGAATGCTCTAGAGTAACAGAGAAGGAAATGTCGAAATTGTCCTCTTTCCACACAACTTGCTTAAGAAAAAGTCTCCGAATCTTTTGGCCGAATACCACCCCCACCCAAGAACTGCTTACTCGGAGCAAGCAATAGGACATGCACACCATCATAACTGGCAGACGCTGGAATTGGGTTGGCCATGTCCTCAGAAGAAACCCCGATGCCATCACAAGAACAGCTTTGCTGTGGACCCCGGAAGGAAAACGAAAGAGAGGCCAACGGAAAACAACTTGGCGGAGGACTGTGGAGGCTGAGATGCAAAGAATGAACTAGAATTGGGGCACTGCACGAAGGATGGCCGCCGACCGAGCAAAGTGGAATCAGTTTGTTGTTGCCCTACAAGACGCCACCAGGCGTGATGGCCACTGACTGCTTTGACTGTCGGCGGCTGAGGATGACAAGAAGTTATGTCTGACCTGAATATAACAAATATTGGGGAACTAGGGCAGGCCATATCTCATAATTATTTCTGCGATGTCAGTAATTGGCACCACTGTCCATCTATTTCGAAGAACGGCCTTCCCAATAAAATAAAGATGCGTAGGTGAAATATACCAAATTTAGACACCCTACACTGGCGATTGTTAAAAAAAAATAAACTAGCCGAAATTAGATTTTGTATTTGTGAAGCCTTCGACTGTAAGACTTGAATGTCCTAAGATTCATCACTGATTCCATTCTCATCATTTAATGAGGACTAGGCGTCAGAGAAGAGATAGTAATAAATTTCATGAAAGGATGTGCCAAATATTAAGAAGTAACTTTGTAACATTAAAAGTATAATACTTCTTTTTAATAAAGAAATAAATAATTAAAGCCACAGTCCGAGGAATCTTACTCAAGTGATAAATCTAGGAATTGTATGTTAGTAATTATCATTAGCTCACCTGAGAAGATAACACCTACACGGCTGCAGTTAAATACTATCGATCAATCTGTGCAATAGCGTTAGGATAACTACCCTTTACAAAGGGGTAAGTCTTAAAATGTACATTTCCCTATTCTTATACGTGTATTTACATGAATAAAATTGCTTATGTAAGTCAAGTTCTGTATGAGTGTGACGTATAATGGAAATATAGCCTACAGTAATCTTACAGCCTTGTAATCCCGTTAGAATGCTATGATTTGCTAGAAAACCATGCATTTTTCTGCCTGTCTTACTCACTCAAGCTTATTTTTCATCCACGCCTCTTTTCTTTGAACATAATCAAACGAAGTTGTTTACAAACTTTCGTGACCTGCCAGTCATAAGAGGGAGCGAATCAGGTTTGTTTACCTAAGTTTCTCACTTGAGCTGATCTGTCAATCATCGGATACCTGACAGACAGCCTGTAAATAGCACCAGACCTTTTGAACAGACCCACGGACAAAAATCTTTTCCCGAGTACCCTTTGATGTTCGTACACAGAGGGAAACCCCGAGCTATTTGATCTTTAGAAGCGGGCAAAATCTCGAGAACCCCGTTACACGGATTTAAGTCTTTGATGGCGGTCTAACGCTGAGACAGAGCGACCGTAAACTTTTATCTGGGGAACTCAGGTTTATGATTCTCTCGATACATATTGTAGCAAAGTTGATTTTGCTGGGGAGGTTATGATGGTATCCTAAAAGAATGAAAAGGTGTCTGCTATAACCGTGTGAGGTCAAGCAAATGTAGGCCTCTGACTCTATAGATGATGATGATGAATTATGTGCAGAGAACCTACAGCTACCTCCCTATGTCTCACACGGTCACTCTTATGGCTCTAGTGTATGGTGTATGGTGTACCTAGTGTCTAGGGGAGAAATGAAATGATGGTACACAACAGTCAAACACTTTAAGTTTCTATAAAGAATATAATAACTCTATCAGTTAAGTTTTTCTTTGAACATATTTTTTACAATTTATTTTGCCTGTCCATTCATAGCTTGTGGACAGGTCTTTGAAAATAAGGACAAGATAGTTTACAGAAAAGAACAATTAAAATGGTGGGACAAATTGCCCAATAACTAAAAATGTTATTAAGTATTTGCTATAATGTCTTTCCTGTATGAAATATTACAGAGTTCACTTTATTTATCTAACGGGAGAGTCACTGTATATGAGGGCTGTAGTTCATCCTACCCCATAAACGTTCATGTGTAATATTTTGAAACACAAGAAACTGTCAGAGATGCCCCATATGTCTAACTGATCACCTGGAAGTCCTTGTTGTAAAATATTTCAATGTGTAGTTGCAGAATGTTCACTTTCACCACTTGCCAAAGTTCCTACTGGATATTCGACAGCATATAAGTCTGGTTGGAGACTGGTTGGCGTTTATAAGTACTCAGCAGGTTTCCTGTCACCAGCCGGCAACAGGAATATAGACCCTCTGCAACAAAAGGACACCCTGGCCTTTTATCTCTGATCAATTATTCTAACACTTAATTTCCTACGTGGGTATGGGGTCAGCCTCGCGTGCCTTACAAATGCACTCGCCCCGAATCGTACAGGACTCCCACCTTGTTGTGACCACACCTCAAGTCCTTATAGTAGATACGCCACTGTACGTTCACATACTTTTCCTTCATACAATAATGTGGAGTAACCACATTTCCTTTGATATGATATTATCTTCTTTTCTTTTCAATTATATTTGCTTCAGGCATGTAAACAGTGTTCATTGAACACAGAGGCTTACTAATCTATTTTAATACAATAATATGTCAACATAATTATAACAACATACATCAGTCAGATACCGTTTAATGTGTGGACACAACAATGTCTGCTTCCGACATGTCCTTCACTTTTTCCCCAATAGCAGTATCTAACTTTGTAGTTGGACCAAACATAGTAAATTTCATAAAATATCCTTACCACAATCAAGAAATATATAAACAAATGACGCTGATTTTGAGAAGAAATTGCCTCAGCTTCCTCCAAACTGCACAGACTGTGAATTTATTCTTTATTTAAGTTTAAAATTAACACAGCTGTTTTTCAGCGTATCTGTATACAAATTTTAGTTCAACTGGCAATGAATAGTCAAAGCCTTTTGCTAATATTTACCAGCACTAGCCAATCGAAACGTTCTACTACTTGAATTCAAAAGCAGTTTGAATGAAAAACCAAAATAATTTCAGATAATTTCTTCGTCTGGTGGTCGATTGGCCAGTCTGCTTTTGTCATGCCCAATACAAAAAGATATTACGTTTAGGATTAAATTTCTCCTACCGCTCCCCTTGTCAGTCATACTCTTTTTCCCCAAGCGAATTTGAATGTACCTCCCTGCCTCTCCCAAGCTCGCGTCCCCCTAACGTTACCAAAAAAAACATAAGCAGGAACGCCAGTTTGTCTGGTCGAGTGTCTTTAGATATTAGTATTTCTTCAATAACTTCTCTAATACTGGGGCTATCATATTATTTAAAATACATTCTTACTCAGCTAACTCTACGTCATACTACTATATAATTCTTATGGGGAACTTCATAATGGTTTAAACTTTCCAATTTTTGTCATGTCAATCGTCAAATAAAATTTTGCACAAGTCCGCCATCTTTCCTCTCTGTCACGTAGGTCTTTATATCATTAAATTACCTACATCTTCTTCCTATTCTCTCACCCAAATCCTCTTATTTATTATCTTTCCGTACTTGTTTTTCCTGTATTTTTCGCATCACTCGTGTGCGGAAAATATTTTCTTCTGTATTCTCAAACTGTACCTGTTTCTTTTCTCAAAACTGAGAATCGCACGAGTAACTTGATTACGTAGATGTCAGCTCTGCCGGTCGAACGATAGCTGTGAATATACGGTCCTCGCCAGACATTCGTCTGCAGTTTTTTCCGGTCAGAGCGCTGACTGACCAGTGTCCCCGGGCGGGGGGTGTGAGAATTCGCTCCATCGGGGCATGGCAGACAGACAGCTGTCTACAGTTTGCAGAAACTGCGAGCGTTTCGTCGAAATAGCTCCGGCGTAGCGTGAAAATCGTTCCGCACCGCAGACAGGCTGTCTGGGATTTGAAACTGACACGCGTACATCGTGGTCAGTAGACGGCAGTTACGACACGCGTGAAGCTGACGTAAATGTTGGGAGTAAGGGAGATAATTTCGCTTAGCGAAATAAGTTAGGGGCCCTTTGTCTAATTTTAAGATATTGGCCCGAGTTTGTAACTCACTTCACTCATTCTACATTTTACAGTAGACGTGGGCACTTCGTTCTAGAACACTTAAATTTATAAGTGATATCTCTTAGTTTCGTTGTGACATCGTAGTGCTGTGCTTGAGGTATATTAATATTATATATCTAGTATTGTGTGTAGGGTTTAAAGTGTTTAAAGCGTTAAATCGCTCATTTCATTTTAACTAGTTTCTTTTGAACTGAGTGTATAATTTATAAGTCTGTATTATTTTCTAGTGACGCATACAGTGGAAGGCAGAATAAATAATATTTCTAAGCTTAACAAACTAGTTGCTATAAGGAATTTAATTTAACGGCTAATACTCAGACGAGAATATTTTATATCAAACTTATAAAATGCTAGACGCGACATCAGCGAATATTGACGGAATACGCACCATATTCCTAAATTCCTGATGATCGATTTTATATAACTTATTTCACCGGAAGTTTAAATATAAGTCAAGCTGTAGGCTTGCTGTTTTAAATGTAAGTTATATTGGGTACATAATATGAAAATGATTTATATGTGCTTTTCTTTTTATACAGTGAAATACTGGGGGTGACCCGAACTTTACCAGCATTTAATAAGAGTTCATAATTGTGAAGAAATAGACAGTCCTTATTTTGAACCACGTGGGTTTCTCAAGTAACACTGATCTGACGGTGCAAGTTAGACAGTAATACCATATCCCCCTAACGGGCTTTTTCAAAGACTGTAATGATCAATACTGGGCCTGTGAACCAGATCTTAATTTCTTCCATAAACTCTACGTAAATTTTCTGCCTGGCGGCGAGAATAATTACAATCTATGACATAAACTTTCCGACAGTGTTGACAAGTGAGTGGGGAACCAATAATTTCTGTTTTGAGAGAGGTTGTCCACCGGTCATCTTCCTAATTAAGGGAAACTTCGTGTTCTGACATTTTGTGCTCGTTTAAGCCTAATTCTTACCTCGGGAGTCAAGTGACATTAACTTTAATCTGAAATAACTATCGCCTGAAGCAGACGCTCCCCAGGTCCATTTTTTTAATGAAACCAACAAACAAATCTGCAGAGCTGGGATCTGTTTCAGTAAACGACAGTAACAGATAAAAAGTGTGAGTGTCCAAAATTTGCGCCAGCCGGCGAAACCACAACCCGATTGTAAGTATATCAGGGCCCTGATGAAAGAATCGAGTGAAAGTGACGGAAGGAGGTTCGTTGTATAATACCCTCATTTGTTATATGTGTTTTTTTCCTTAGGCGAGATTTGCTGCTTAAGTAACGTGTTACGTTAGAATAGATACTGCTGTCAAAGTCAGTCTATACCTTCAAAGGGGGACAATACTAGACTCTAACCACATGCATCTATAACTTTTTGGGCCATCATCTGTCATCCTAACGGGGCTGTGGGCTAAACCTAGAGTTAAGATCATAGCGGGGCTATCACCCTTGTAGCATTTTCTTGATATTTTATGACTATTTGTACATGTTTTTCCTTGATGTATTTCTTTGGTGTTGTGAGAAGATTTTACATGATAAATAAAATCTCTCTTGAACTAAATCAGTGCGTTGGTCAGCTCGTTCAAATATTTAAATAAGTATTGTTATAGTTTTCCCACGTCTGTGTGTCTAACTGTTGTCACTTGAAGACGTGTGCACGTGAGTGGTATGTTCATACATAGTAACATATGTTGTCAATAGTCTGTCTGACTCTTATATATCTGTCGTAGAAGATAGGCCTGAGAGAGAGAGAAGATTCTTTTTTTTTTCAGGGGACAGCTCTATTTGATTCGCTACCACTGCACTCTTGGGAAAATCTAATTTTTTTTTCTAACTCTCACTGTGTATATCACATATTCTAATCTATTCAGAAGGGACCAACCTAAGTCTTAATACTCCTATCGAAAAATCTACGACACTCTCCTTCGTCTTGCGAGCATGTATTTTTCAAATAACTAACTTGTTTTAGTTACGTCAGAAATGCTACCACTAGGAGGAAATAAAATTGTCTGCGTGGTGATGCCTTGGCTGGCTTTTTCGCAGTGTGTATATATGCGTTGCAGACTGTGTCATCGAAGCGGGGTGTAGACGGGGCGGGTTAAGAATTTTGCGTTACTAATTAGTATTGTATCGTGTAATACTACCAAACAATGTAAGGATTACTACTAATTTTGCTTTAAAGTTGACAGAAAGCGTTACTTCAGATAGCTATATTGCGGCATACTTCCGCCAATAGTTAATTGTAAGGCTAGACTACAAAGTGTATGCAGCAGATTGGGCAAAAATTAACTATTAGTACTGTTTCTCGAAAACGAAACTAAAGCGTGTCAGACTTTTTCCGTGAAATCGTTCTATAGGCTTAGCACTGTACAAAAAGCAGCCTGCTGGCGTCGAAGAGGCCAACCGTCAGACACATGCGGGCAAATGTATTTATTATCGTTTTATGCCCAGATCTTACTGAATTGAGCGTTTATTCTCGCATATTTTGCTACACATATGGTAACGTGAAAAGTAGCATCATCTATAGATCATAGAACAATGATGATATATAAACTGTGCTTTCCATAACCAGCTATCAGTCGTCACTCAGAATTTTTGGAATAGTCTAAGCACGCAGTAGCTATAACCATTTCGCTAAATGTGTTAATAGCATTCGTGGGGATCTTTTCATGAGGATTTTCTGGTAATAGAAATTAGTGATAAGTGTTAAAGTGTTTAAGCTTTTACCATTATAATTCACTTAGAGTTCTAGCTGTTAAGAGCAGTGAAATAATGATAACGCGTAGCTATTTTATACCAGAGGTTCAGTTTTAATGTTAATTTTAACACCCGCTTTCTCACACAAGAAGATACGGTTTTAGTTGACTGAGTATATGCTAGGCGCGACTGACAATGACAGAATAGAATTCACATTATATTTCATGTTGTGTATTTATAGTAAGTGAGTATTATTTAATATCATACGATGACAACAGACGCCGACAATTTAATAGCTATTAACGACAGGCGATAATTATGTAAGGACACGTATGGATAATTAAATAATAATTAACATTATACGCTGATCGTTGACCGGGAGCAGGAGGGGGTAGAGCTGCATAACTCAACCAAACCTGCACTCGCTAAGCGACGCGCGATAGGATAGGCTAAAGTCACAGTGTGCCTTTTATCTTTAATCAGGACTGACCAAGTGGATAAGAGATCGTCTTGTCCCCGTCCGTATATATATATATATATATATATATATATATATATATATATATATATATATATATATATATATATATATATATATATATATATATATATATATATATATATATATATACATTCTATAAATATATAGAACAGTAGCATTTTTTCCATAAATGTTTTGTTTATTCCACGTAGACCTGATCAAATGGTATCGAGCGGTCTTTTTCTTCATTTACTTATGTGTTAATGTTGTCTTTTTCTTGGCTTGTGCGTCAAGAATTTCTTCTGTGAGCTAACGATAAACAAAAAACATTTCAACTTGTAAAGTTAACTTACTTACTTACTTAGTCGTTCCTCTTCTACCGTGAGGTGTAGAGGTTTGGAAGAGAGAGCGCCAGACTATTCTATCAGCTGTCTTCTTCCTGGCCTGGTTCCATTCTAGTCCTCGGTCCTTCAAAGATTGTCTAATGTTGTCCTCCCAGCGGACTCTGGGTCGTCCTGGAGGTCTGGATCCCTGGCTCTTTGTTTCCCATGCTTGTCGTGGTAGCCGATCTTCTCCCATTCTGCAGACATGGCCAAACCATCTTAGTTGGGACTGTTCTATTTGGGTCTGCAGCGGGTGGGATTTTAGGCCTTGACGTATCGTCTGGTTGCGGACCATGTCTCTTCTTGTTACTTCAACCACCTTCCTCAGATACCTCATTTCTGAGGTTTGGATCTGGCTTTTGTGGGTTGTAGTCATTGCCCAAGACTCGCATCCATATGTCAAGACTGGGACATAGGTGGAGCGGTATACAGCCATCTTCGTTTTCTTACCAACCTCTTTCTTGCTGAGGAATCCTCGATTTATGGCCTGAAAAAGTCTCCCAGCCGCTGCTTTTCGAGTGGCCAACTCTTCTTTGATGCCCCCCTTTCGGTCTATAATAGCTCCGAGATATTTAAAGTGGTCGACCTGCTCCAGGACCTGTTCTCCCAACTTAATCTGATGTTTTCTTTCTTCTCGTGATATCACCATGGATTTTGTTTTAGAGCTGCTTATGACCATCCCTCTCTTCTCCAGCTCTTCCTTCCAGACTTGCAGGTTGGATTGGAGATGTGCCTCTGATTTAGCAATCAGGACAACATCATCAGCAAATGCCAGCTCTGAAATACAGACCTGTCTCATCTTCCAGTACCCCACTGAATACTTTCTTGTTCTCTCCTTACATGCCTTGATGACATCGTCCATGAGGAGTATGAAAAGATAAGGTGACAGGATATCACCTTGTCTTACACCAGTGGTGGTCCTGAACTCTTCTGACTTATGGTTTGCTGTCCTCACATAATTTCTGCAAGACTTGTAGAAGCTCTGTATAGCATGAATCAGAGGTGCTGGAATGTTCTTCCTTGCCAAACAGTCCCAAAGTTTGCTCCAGGGGACCCTGTCAAACGCCTTTTCCAGATCTATGAAACAAAGATGGATCTCACTCTTATACTCAAGGGCCTTTTCACTCAGCTGTCTGAGTGTGAAGATTAGGTCTTGAGTACTTCGGTTTGCTCGGAATCCGCACTGGACTTCATCCAATTGTGGCTCAGCTAGGCGTCGGAGTCTCTGCTCTAGGATTCTAGAGTAGATTTTACCAGGGACACTGAGAAGGGATATGCCTCTATGGTTTCCACATTGTCGATTGTCACCCTTTTTGAAAATTGGTGTTATGATGGCAATCTCCCAATCCTTTGGTATGGTCTTGTTGCACCACGCTGCCTGTAGGACCCTTAGAGTAATAGGTCGCCTGATGCTCCCATGTACTTAACCATTTCTGGTGTTATACCATCATGCCCTGCTGCTTTGCCCATCTTGATTTTCTCCAGTGCTGCCTTCAGTTCTTCCATCTTTATGTCATCTTCATCACCATTTGTTTCCTCTTCTGTGCTAGTGGTTATCATTTCTGATGCTTGACCTTGCTCACCATCCAGGAGTTCTGAGAAATATTCTTTCCATCTTTCCATTACTTCCTTCGGGGCAGTAAGCAATTTGCCTTGCTTGTCCTTTATAAATTTGAGAGGGCATTGTTTTTCCTTCCTCATGTTCTTTTGGGTCTTATAGAACAATTTCTGGTTTTCTTGCGCATCCTTTTCTAGCTTTTCTCCAAATTCTTCCCAGGACTTCTGTTTTGCTGCTAGCACCTTGTTCTTTGCTTCTGTTCTGAGTATCACATATTCTCTATATTTCTCTATTTGTCCTGCTGTGTTTTTAGCTACTAAGTATTGTTTCCATGCCATTTTCTTCTCTCTTATTTTCTCTTTGACTTCCTCTGTCCACCAAGGTGTCCTCTTTCTCTTGTTCCCAAGTCGGACTTCACCACATGCTTCTGCAGCAGCTGTCTTTATGATGTCCTTGAATTTAAGCCAGAGGGTTTCCAAGTCATCAGGTTGTTCTTCTGTGTTTCTCACCGCTGTAGCAATAAGCCCCTGATATCTGGTCTTAATTTCTGGCTCTTTCAGCTTGTAGGTCTTAATGCTCATTTCTTCCGTTCGTTTACTTGGTTTCTTGCGTGATGTTGGGCAGTTCCTAGGCTGAGCAACTCTTTCAGTTGTTCTTTTGATTGTAAGCAGGTAGTGATCACTTCCAATCTCTGGCCCCCTCCAGACTCTAGCATCCCGGACATATTTGAATGAGCTCCTCCTAACAATGGCATAGTCGATCACTGACTTCTCATTCTTTGTTGGTTCACACCTAGTGTATGCATGTATGCGCTTATGGGGGAACTTTGTGTTTGTAATGATCAGATTCTGCTCACTGCAGAATCTGAGGAGTCGCTTTCCATTGTCATTGAGAGTATCTTCTCCATATCTTCCGATAACTCCACCCCATCTAGCATGGTCATTTCCAACTCTGGCATTGAAATCTCCGAGCATGATAATTTCATCTAGGCAGTCATCCACTGTCCTTTGAAGCAGCTCGAAGAATTCTTCCTTGACCTCTGCTCTCTCATCCTCATTTGGCCCATACACTATGACCAGGTTGACTATGGTTTCTCCTTCTTTTAGTTTTACAACCATAATGCGCTCCGAGACAAAGTTCCATCCCTTGATACTATCTTTCTGGTTTTTGGCCACAATGCAACCCACGCCCCCTTTAGCTCTTTCAGATGTGGGTACACCACTGTATAGCAGAGTGTTGCCATCGAGATCCATGACTCCTTGTCCCTTTTTCTTTGTTTCGGTAATAGCCAGGATTTCTAGTTTTGCTTTCCTCATCTCTTCCATCAGCTCCTCTTCTTTCCCATTTATACTTCTTGTGTTCCATGTTCCATAAGTCGTAGTCCGTAGTCCGTTCCAGTTCGTCGCCTTTAGAATCAGTCCGGTTTTCTCTCTTATATTGCTTGTAATCATAGTTTTAGACAAACAGGTGATTGGCCTGTTGTGCCTTTGCATGGTGGAGGGGCTGCCTCCTTACGGCCTCCATGCAGGCCGCCCTCCTCCTTTTTCATCCGGGCTTGGGACCGGCATAGGCGGAGTTGTAAAGTTAACTAGACTTACAAAACCCAACAAAATTTTTTCAATGTTATCAGCCCACTGGGGTTGTGCAGAAAAATAACATTACTCCCGACTTTTGACCGTCGTATCAAAGCGGATTTTATCCAGAAGAGTTACGCTGTTTCAGAAACGGCACTCACCATAGAGCCAGCCGATAGGATTATCATCATTTATCAATTGTAACAGTTTTTAGCAACCAGATGTTTCCCAATACTGGAAGTATTTTCCTCTGATTACTATGAACCCCAAGATCTTGGTTTCTACACCAACTGTTCGAAGTGACATTTGTTCATCCAGGAATAAACCACTAAATTCGTCGTCCACCTCCTTAATCTTATTTGTTAGGGGATGGACTGGGGCCGATTTGGAAGATAAAAACGCTGGCAATTTTATATTCAGGATAATTGTATTTCCAAGGGATATCACCAAGAGTAGGTAAGGAGTGATTGGGTGGCCACGTATGACAGAGAGAGTGAATATTTTTCTTCATTACAGGAATTGTACAACCCTGGATTTTGCTTAAATGTTGTTTACTTTACTGAGTAGCATTTATTAGGAACTCTGTTTTCTTCACTGTATATTCTGTAACATAGTGCTAACATTTGACCTTTGGGTTATTAACTTTTTGGGTTCTTTTCTCAAGAGGGGGAGGGCACATTTATTCTGTTATTTTCACATGTATGTCAATCTGATTTTATTTGATCTTTCGTTTGATATTTGGTGTTGTCAAGTTTTAATGATAATAAACAACAAAAGAAACTTAACTTTGTGTGTTGGTCAGACCCATACCCAATTAACCGTAGTTTTTCACGTTTGTGTGTCTTGTTGTCACATAGCTGTGTGTGTGTGTATGTGTAGTTAAACTTATATTTATACTCACAATAATTCAGATTTAAAAATTACGTCCCTGATTAATATATTAAAAATCGATTACTCAAAATATGAATTTAACGATGCTTTGAATTATGAAAATATTATTTATCAAAATATGATTTCTGATTTATCATATTACAATCTATGATTTATCAGGTTAATTATAAAATTAGTCTTGATCAAATTATTATTTATTACGAACCTCTAGACTTGATTAAGAAGACCTCTTGAAATTATTTTTCGGTTTAGTCTCCTCTCAACTGCACCCGACGTCTGGTCTGTCTGTGAATTAATTGAAGACGTATGTGATCTGACCAGAAATTTGTCTGCTTTTAATAACTATAGAAGCCGTTCTCCTACATTTTTTAAATTGTTATGTGCAGAAAGTTATCTTTCCTTTTATGGAGGTACCATATCCGCGTGTTTTCAAAAAAATTTACATCGAATTAACAAATTTGAATTAGTTTTCAAATTCACAAAAATCTGCCTATTATAAAAATGACAATCCTAGATTGAAACTTCCTAACTGTTTTTACCAAAATCGAACATTTCTTCAAAGCCACGCAAAAAAAAAAAAAAAAAAGCTACGTGCGCGAAAATCTTTTGAACCCAAAACTACGTCCAGTTAATAAAAGAAAAGGATTGCCTATGTATTTCTAAAGTTCATTCGCGCTCCCACATATTTCCGATCGTTCTAATGAAACATTAGTAGCTTGAAAACTGATTTCAAACACGAGGGAAATGACCTTGGCTCATTATATCACAACTCGTGCAACGGAAGTGATCCTAAAAGCCCTTTGACTCCTTATGTGAGAAGGAAAAGTCAAGACTTTACTGAGAACCAGTATCACTTAAACCAGACTCCAGCGACAACCCACTGCCACCAGCTGGCCAGTTAAGTGCAGTTGCATAGTACAGCGGATGTACTAAAATATCCACCAACAATTAAAACCGTCCTATGACAAAAACTCGAGAAGATAACAATTTATTCAAATGTTTTTCCCTAAAGTTACTCATTTCAATTTTAACCTTGTTTCAACTACATTTCATAAATAAATATCCTTGTATATATATACAGTATATATATACATACAGTATATATATATATATATATATATATATATATATATATATATATATATATATATATATATATATATATATATATATATATATATATATATATATATATATATATATATATATATATATATATGTTACCGGTGGGTTTTCTTTACTGGACTGACATTGACAATGATGTTGTCAGGGCTGTCGGGCTTACAACATGTGGCCGACGTATTTCTTCGTAACGCAAAAATGATGTGGGCCGTTTAACTTTGGCGTATGTTGATGATCTGAATAATAATGATGGAACCCGGTAACTCTGGCTGGTTCAACACAGCATGACCAACAGGTAACGTATAAACTCTGCACTCGTTGGAAGAGTTATGGACGATAACATATTTTATTCTTGACGAGACTTATAACAGTAGTTCAGAAAACATCTTCAATAGCGTAGACATAGCACAAATGTACATAGCAAGATTACATTCACCAGAGTCGTTGACTGACTGCACTAACCGTTACCACGTCAAGGTTAACGGATTGGTAGTATACATGGTTCTGACGATGTGACCATGTTAATTTTCTTTGCGTAGTTATTTATATTCCTTTAAGCTTCAATCAGCTCCTAACGTTAGAGGGACGCACCAGCAACTTGACATATCTGGTCAAGTTGAAGCTCTGCCATAACGTTACCAAGTATCAGAGGCAAGATACTTGAAACGAGCCGTTTCTGGCGACATATTCAAATTATAAGCTTCTTGGCATAGCTCCCTCAAGAGGAGTGTATTCATCTGTTAGATGATCATAATGGCTACTTATTCGTGTCTTCCCTTGACTTGGGTAAGAACACCGTAATCAATCACGTCTATACCCGACGCTAGTTATCGCGATCTGCATCCAGTACGTTGCCCGGAAAGCAACAGATCACCGCGACCAACTGCGCCATTCCCGTTTAAGAATGGTGCACGGTCTGACGCAAATCCTTAAACATACAATTAACCTAGATGTGCTCAAATATGCGTCTACAAAATGCTAGACGCACATGTGAGGATCTCAAACATTTAACTCCCCCTCTATGAATATAAAATAACTTAATTATATATATATATATATATATATATATATATATATATATATATATATATATATATATATATATATATATATAAATGAATCCTGAGTTGGTGTTGATAGCTTGATTGATTGAGAGTTGGTGTCTGCACCCACATGTCTCATGTTAAATTAATAATATACAGAGATAACTAGATTAATACTTTGCTAAATTACCTACGGCTGGGGGCTCATTAATTACGAGCATCACAATCGTGACAAAATTATCCATTTCACAGATGTAAGGGGTTGGGGGGGGGGGGGGATTTCACGAGAACCGAGAAACTGAGAGGTCCTTATTGTGTTAGACTTCTGCCTTTTATAAAGAAAACAGGATTTTAGGTCTACAATTTATTTAGCGTGCGTTCGGTTTTAGAGTTCCACGTGAGACTCCCTTAAATAGGAGCATAACTGCATAACCCTTATATTTATGTCATTGCTGAAAATAATCTTCAGTAATCTTTGTACAACGCATCCTTTACGTTAACTCTGTGGCCACATTAGTGGACCACTACGGCAGACCGAGGGAGACAATCGCGCGACGGAGTCTTAGGTGCTTCATCACTATCCATTCCATGCCACTTGTGGTCTGCTAGCACAAAATAAGTTTTTGTGTTGAATTACGACTGTCAGTAGTGCAAAGAGATGGGCTTGTCACATTCTGGATATAATGGTTTCATACTGAGTTTCAATCTCCTCTGCAGTTAGCCTCAGAGTCTGTTCACTACCCTGTACCAGAACAAATGAAACTTACTAGTAAAGGTCACCGGGCCTATGTTAATGGCGGGGGTGTTCAACGCTACGAGCTGGAGGGTTCTCTACCTTTGAGTATTTTAAAAATCCTAACCTCAGGTTCCACTTGCGCTTGTTTGCTTCTTGTCATCAGTTCCACATTAGTAATCCTGTCATACCATTTATATCCTTCTAATTGACACGAGCATCCGTATATGAAAGTCTCTAACTTCTTGGGAAAAGGTTAGAGAGATGATAATAAGTCGTCTCTCTAATATAGAAGCCACCGAACATGTGTTGTGCCAAGTTGAAAATACCGTGACGCCATTCTCAAGTAAGGTACTCTCCAGTAGCTTTGGGCAAGTTTTCACACAACGAACGACCTTGTGGAGCATCTTTGTACACTCACTCTCAGAGATTTTCAAAGAAAGCAGTAGGCAGCTTGAGGCTATTTGTACTCCACAGAGTTTTTCTAGGAAAGGTACTGATGACGCCACATGTGCTTTCTCTGTTCTTCATATATTTAGTTTAGTCGTGCGGGATGTACACTGTGTTACATTTGGTTGTTCGGATAGTCTGGTTCAGCAGCGTTGGTGAGAATTGGAGAACGAAACACTTCAATCTGGCATAGGTTAAACAGATTTTCAATTGGAATTGGGGAAAAGGGGAATCACTTGGCCATAGGTTTCCAGGAATTTGACATTAATCCTACCGCTAACTGCTAAATGGTCGTTCTGCACGTAGAAAGCTTATGTATAATACTTCCTTATTTCTAAACATTTATTCAACGAATTGGATGGTGATTAAGCGTTGTAAATTTCTGTTGGGGGCTCGAAATGTATATGATGAACTCTGCACATCTAAGGGGAGTATGTGGGCCATCTGTTAACTATCATACATTTTATCTCCATAAATGTCATAGTGACAAAATGCAATGACCAAATACATTTTGGCAAAAGTACGATTACGCAAGGTTAAAGTTTGAAGACAGGCCGTATTCGCGTGTTGTATATATATCAGTATTTAGCGGTTTTATGAGTGTAATGACTTAAAGACTGTCAGAAACGGAAAATAAAAATTTTTAGGGCAAAGACAAAGATTATATGGATGGGCGCGCGCGCAAACACACACACACACACACACACACACACACACACACACACACACACACACACACACACACACACACACACACACACACACACACACACACACACACACACACACACACACACACACACACACACACACACACACACACACAGAGAGAGCACACCCACACACACACACACACACACACACACACACACACACACACACACACACACACACACACACATATATATTCTTCCTGTGCAGTTCCCGGGGGTCTCCTAAGAGACATGAATAAAAGGACTACTGGACCCTCGGGCATGTCGTACAAGGCAACTAATTTGATGTTGTGCATGGAGCTGGCAACCTGGATCATGTAAAACAAATTGCCACAGAAACCATCACGCAGGTTCCAGCAGGGAGACCAGCTGCTGTGGTGGCTTCATGCTCCATAAGGAACAAACAGGAACATTATAATATACTAGCAACAACCCGCCAAAATTGGCAGGTTTTTAATTATAGTGTGTTGTTTCTGTTACATGTATTACATTGCTGCTTCTTCTATAGTCTCGCTTGCTCGCTGTGAATGACGCGATCGTCTCTACCTTTAAGCCATCTTATCATTTTGATCCGTAATAATACGTCTGCAATACTTTAAGTTAAAATTTTGTCTTGAAGAAACAGAAACTTACATTTTATGGTTATTTTTAAGAAAAATGATGAGTTAAATCCGTTTCCCGAATGAAACTGTCAGTAGAGTATAAACATTTATAACACATAAGGAAGGGAAACCCGAGGCCTGTAAACAGTAAATAAATGCTAGACAAACATAAAGGTATGTTTTCAGTCACTCGTAAGAAATAAAGAAATAGAACACTAGACAACAGAAAAACAACAGACGTGAGGGACTTGCCCAGGACTCGAACCCAGGATCTGACTAAAAAGTATGCTCGATTCCGATGGACTGACGCCTGCCAAGATGCTTTCAATTATCTTCACTTACTAAGATTCCTCGTTTGGCATATCCAGACATTAGACGCCTTATGATTTTGTATACGGACGCTTCTCTTCGGGCCGTTGGTGCTTGCCTTGTCCAGGCCAACGTTTCGGACTTTCCTCCGATTATTGTCGAAGTCCTAAACAAGATGCCTATTGCGTTCCTCTCTCACGCACTCAGTCGGTCTCAACAACGATTGATCGTTACTGAGAAGGAAGCTTTTCCCATACACGATGCATTGCAAATGTTAGACTTCTATATACATGGTGCAAAGGTTTTGATCCGTACCGACCACAAGCCTTTCCTCACTTGCCTATCCAAGTCGTCTGAGCAACCTCATAAGCTACAAACCTGGGGTCTGAATTTACAGTTATGATGCTACCATAGAGCATATCCCAGGAGAACATAACACTGTAGCTGACCTTCTGTCTCGGATTCCGTATGATACTTGTACGGATCCTAAGGCGTCATCACACCTTGATGATAACGCCAAAGAAATACTTGTAATTAATACTAGCTGTCCTCCTCCTGCTCCACTTACACCTGTTCAGCCCCATGATTACGATACTTCCTCATCAGACTCTGATAGCCCTCCCAATGATGATTTACTACACAAACTCCGGTCTAGAGTAGTCCATCGAGCTGCTGTTCCGCCCGCCTCCTTCTTCTCCCTCTCATATGGTTGATCGTACAAGACGTTATCGTTCCTGTTCCACCACTGAGGGTCCTATCACTCCTCCTGAGCTGTACTCACGTATCCACTCCCGTGACGCTTGCTTGGTTGAGTTACCCTCCGTTACTCCGGGCCCCTCTCATGCTTCGCCTCAGCATGATATAATTGTACCTCCTATTACTGCCACAGCTCCTGTCCATACCTCCCTTCCTCCCTCTGTTCACCTCTTTTCTGACCCCGCTCTTCCTCCCTCTGGTTATTTTTCTCCGCCTCCCTCCGACCTTGATACAGCCCCTGACTCCGACTCTTCGGATGTTGAACCAGCTATTCCAACCTCTGATTGTTTTCTTCCTCCTCCCTCCGATCTTGAGACTCCCCCCCCCCCCGATTCTGTTTCTTCTTATATTGAACCTGATGTTCCTCTTCCCTCAGCTCGTTTTCCCTCTAAACGTCGTCATTCGACCTCATCTGCCGATTCTGCTCCCCATCCTAAGTACCTTCTCCAGCAGGCCGCTCATGTGCGTACCCGTTTTCGTCACTCCCGTGGTTCTGTTCATTCTCCTCACCGTAGTCCCTCCCCTCCCCTCCGCCTCCCCTTCCCCCTGTCACACCTCCGTCCCGTAGATTACGTATTCCCCTCCGTTTTCCTCCTACCAGACCACACCCTCCACTGCGACCCTCTCGTTATGTACCGTCCACTCCCGTTGTCCTTGCCATCTTTCCTCCCTCTCAACCTATACAGTACGATCCTCGCCTGTCATCCCAAGCCATTGAAAGATTGGAAGCAATGAACATTTTCGCAAAGATGTTTACGAATTGAACTTTACTTTCCTCCAGATACCGACTCCTGTCATGTTGACATTTCCTGCCCTGCTGTCATTTTCTAGCATGATGTCGACCCTGCTTCTCGTGCCTTCCGAAGCAGTTCTCTTACACTATACTCCCACAGCCCAATTGATTGATCCAGAAGCTACAGTGAAGACCATTCGTTATGCATCCTTGGACACCTCTGATACAGACTTTACGTACTTTTCAAGTTCTGCTATGAAGTCCAATAATCGCTATTTATAGAGGGATGTCACTTTTGTTTGTCCGCGAGAATGACATTTCCGACTATGCCAGTACATGGACTGTTACCCTCGCTACCTCCTTTCGACCACTGCTGATGGAGTTCGCTTCCATAGCTAGGCGGGGTTGTCGCACGGAAGGTCCCGGGTTCGAGTCCTGGGTAAGCCACTCACGTCTGTTGTTTTTCTGTTGTCTAGTATTCTACTTCTTTATTTCTTACGAGTGCCTGAAAACATACCTTTATATTTGTCTAATATTTATTTACTATTTATAGGCCTCGGGTTTCCCTTCCTTATGTGTTATAAATGTTTATACAATACCAAGAGCCTACCCTCTGTCCTGTACTTACTGTTCTTAGTCTACTATCATTGACTAGACACAGTATTAAGGTATTTGTCTTGTGTGGACTGACCTATACTGTATAATAGGGGAACAACAGAAGTGATTGCGGCACTAATAGGCTTGACTGCCCATGGTAAATGTCCGGTGTTATGTCTTGCGGTTCGCACTAATGACCCATCATCGAAGCATCATTTTTTGGTGATGCCTAGATGGCAAGGAGGATAGTGTGATTCGCTTGCATAGCTAAGCGGGGTTGTCGCACGGAAGGTCCTGGGTAAGCCACTCACGTCTGTTGTTTTTCTGTTGTCTAATGTTCTACTTCTTTATTTCTTACGAGTGCCTGAAAACATACTTTTATGTTTGTCTAATATGTATTTACTGTACAGAAGAGTATCTTGATTGTCTGTTGATTTAATGCACACCGTCACACTTTTCTTTTGTCGCGAGAGTACATGACAAATGCTGAGTTCTGCATGCTGTCACATTAGTTAATCATGAAAGATGCTTACTATCTTCCTTCACCATAATTGACACATCCATTTCTGAGTAAACCAATCAACACCGAAATTTAGTCCCAAACTGAACACTGTATTACGGAAATGTCACGAAACACAAACATTATATGAAATAGGGAGCCGCGCTAGCGTAGTGGTTACAACACCGCTCTACAGGATCAAACCCGGGCGACGGCATTTGAGGATTTTTCGTCGACCGGGATTTGGACTGGATTAACTCGAGACCTGGCGAGTACATTTGAAGGAGTGTCGTCGACCAGGGACTGGCGGCTCCTGAGCCGACCCAGCTGCAATGGGTACCTCCGAAATCGGCGAGTATTTGCCTGAATGGCCAGGGACACCTGTCTCTGTACAAGAAATAAAGGGATACTCACGTAAAATCCATGTCAGGTTAGACATAAAAAAATAATAACCTGAGATTTCGCCTTGAGTATTAGCGGGCGAACGCAAAAAAAAAAAAAAAAAAAAAAATGAAATACAAATATCCAAGGTAATAATTCGTAATTCTTCCTTCAGAACTGAACAACAAGATTCAACCATAACATCTAGCCATCTTCTCCGCTCTACACGCAACCTTCTAGTTTACCTTCCAGTCAAAAACTAACCACCTCGCATCTTGAACTATTCCCCCGTGTTTTGACCCACAATCCGCACGAGGCAAACTCACGTACAAACCAGATTGACCACTTTTCATTCGCACTTAACATACACACAGGCTTACGCAATTTACTGTTCACGCAAACAACCCCTCTTACTTTATCATTTGCTTACACTCACACACACTGACCATAATCATCATCATCAGCGTAATCACCATCATGATTGTTATAATTAAAACTCATAACATATCTGTCGATAAAAAATAAGGCTCGATATGGACCATGTTGGTGATGTACGGTATCCTGGGTTGCCTGGAAGTGCGTCACTGCCTTTTGGGGCATAGTAACAAAAGTCTACGGTCTAAGTTAGCAGAAGGGAAAGATCCTTCTGGGCCTTTTCTATGTGTGTTTCAAGGTGGACGGACGTATGTGTGTTGAGCTCCTAGATGTTTTAATTTCTACAGATTCCAAAAGTGTTTGACCTCTAGATCACCCATATACCTCATTGGGTTGATGCTAGAATTATGGTGAAAATGGAATGCTGAATATAATACAAGTGAGTTGTGAACTTTAAATAAATCTGTATGAAAATGTCAAGGACATTGTTTCAGTAGCAGACTGTCTAGTGACGCTATAGATTGGCTAATTGATGCCATTAACATATGAGCATATATTCTATGAATTACTTGTAGCCTCGAGCTGTCAATAAATGTATTGTCGAAACGTCCAACCTGGCCTTTGCAGCATCTTTCATACTGAAGTTTAAGATTGTGTTTGAGGACTGAATGCCAAACCCTTATCGGGACTGGTGCCTTTAGCATTCAGACAATTGCAGATGAACCCAAGCGAATAACTTTATCAAAAGAACTACATGTTCAAGTAATATGATCACCTTATCTCATCTTTAACAATCGGGATCGCTCCGCAACACTGGGGGCCAAGCAAAAGGATCTGAGCTGAAATTAACAAGTATTGACTGCTCTTATCAAGAAGAAAATCGATTTTTTTTAAAAAGGCGCCGGATGTCGTCTGCTAGCCGGTGTAAGTTTGCAGAAACAGAAATTTCAATTTCAAGCTTCCAGTTCGCTAATGCAGCTGTATATGTTCCAGTCACAAGTATTTGCTGCAAGATTGTACTGTCCATTTTCAAGTTTGATGCCGAAGATGGCGATTATCAAGAATACGACAGACCAAAGTGAAGTCCTGTTCGAGTCAGCTGTTCGTAAAGCCTAAGCCTAACCTGGTCTACGCAGTTTGGTGTTCATCGGTCCTTGGAGGAAAAGGCGTTGGAACCAAGAGGAAGTTTTTCACTGGCAAATCAGGTAATTGAATTTTTAGTTACATACAGCATGTGATGCTGATTATCTTGCTTGCCAGGGTTCTTTTTTCATGTCATATGTCTCTGTGCTTTTATGTTTCTGTAATAGTGGGAGGATGATGGGACTTATGAATTTGTTAATACCGCTTCGGATGGTCGATGAATTCATGAGCGTTCTTTAGTTTATGCATCTGTTTGATTCAAATTGAGGGGCCGGCGAACATTGCTGTGTGTTACTGCTTCAATTGAATTAACCAGGTCCATTTTTTGTCTAGTTGTAAAGTATTGTTAATTGTAAAGTTTGTTATTGTTGTCAAGTTAATTGTAATTTTTTTATTCAGTTTTCTACATTATTGTTTGTTACATTGTTGATCTTACCTTGCTATCCCTAATTTATTAGATGTCATACATGTTGTAAATGCGTGCTTGTCTTGCCACATGTGTGATAGAGCTGCATTTTATTCATTTGTTCTATAATTCAGATATTTCGGCTTTATTTCTTCCTTTGCATTTGCTTCATTTAGCTCTTGTCACTGTATTTAGTCATCTTGTTTGTATCTCTGTCTTTTTTTGCTCCATATATAACATCTACTATAATAGCTAATATTGCATACAGTTGGGTGATTTTTAGTTGTGAAATAAGTGTTGAATATATTGCTTACATATTCATTATATTATGTTTACATTATTGTATAGCTATTGGAAAGCACAATAATTGTAAAATATGGCTACCTTGGATTATTTTATTAAGATTGGAAAAGAATGTGGAAAGGAAGGTGAAGCCTTACTGTCATTTGCATCTACTGAGCTTGCTAAGGAGTTAAAGAGATTGGAGGATGCAGCCAGAGATCAAAGACAATTTGAGAGAGAGAGAGAGGAGAAGAAAGCAGCTGACGAATTAGCTGAATAAAGAAGGCAAGAAGAAATAGCTTTTGAAAAAGAAAATTGGCCTATGCTCAAGCTCAGGCTAAGTTGCAAGCCCAACAAGCTCAAATGGAAATCAGGGCTCAACAAGAAATTAGAATGGCAGAATTTGAGATTAAAAAATTAAGATTACAACAACCACAGTTTAATCTTATGAATGGTGAAGCTAGAAATAAAGATCAGTCTTCTAATTGTAAGCTCAATTTGCCAAAATTTAACTCAAATATCGACGATATTTCATGCTATCTGAATAGATATGAAACCTATTGCCAAGAGTTGAAAATTGATAAAGCTACCTGGTCCAGTAGGCTAATGAACTTATTGGTGGGTGAAGCACTTACTGCAGTCTGTACTTTAGATGATCAGACTAGGAAAGACTATGATGCATTAAAAGCTATGTTACTGAAGAAGTATCAGTTAGATGATAATGGCTATTGGATGAATTTTAAGTCACTGTTACCAGATTCAGCAAAAGATTTTACTGAATTCATTTCATCTGTAAAGCTGTACTTTTCTAGATGGGTTGATTTGTCCAAGATTGAGAAAACTTTTGAAGGACTATCTGATTTGATTTTGAGAGACAAGGTGTTGTCTTCGATTAGTGGAGACTTTTTGTCATTCCTGCAGGAGAGGAAACCAGAGACTTTGTCTAACCTTGAAACATTTGGTCGTCAGTTTCAAGTTGTATATCCAGTTAGAAACCTGAGTAAGAATAATATTAAGGAGTCTTTGCCAGTGGCATCTGCTAGGACTGTAAATTATAATACACATAAGCAAAGATCAAACAGCATAGAGAAAAACTATAGGGTTAATCAAAACCATAACTATGGAAATAACAGAGGCGGGTATAATTTTAACAAAAAATTCCAACAGCCTCAAAGAAATTATAATTCTTATGATGATGGATATTATAATCAACAGTCATCATTCAGGCTTAATGATTATCAAAATAGAGGAGGATATAATTCCAGATCAGGCAGAGGACAAAGGTCATTCTATAGAAATAATGACAACTCTTTTAATAATAGAGGTTCTCAACAGAATAATAACTTTAGACAGTCAAGGAACCCTAAACGTTCAAATGTTGTTGTACATGTTGGCGACAACAATCCAGTTCAGAATAATAATAGTTTAGCTCATTCAAATACATGTAGTGTTAATTTATTCAACAGTACTAATTGTTCTGAATGTAACTCTTTGTTTCCGCTACAGGGAGTCCCAAGGCTTCTATGTGGACATCCATTACCAGTTATGTCATCATATGATGGAACAGGATCACTGGTTCTTAATAAAGGCTTTGTGAACAACAAACTAGTGTCACTTTTAAGTGACACAGGATGCACCAACATTGGAGTGCGCAGGTCGTTGGTAGATCAATCTGATTATACAGGAAGAGAGGTGAAATGCATTACATTTGAAGGCACAGTGGAATACTATCCAACTGCGGAAGTATTGTTGGATACCCCGTACTTTACAGGGAGAACTCTTGTGTGCCTGTTGAAAAGTCCCATCGCAGGAATTACCTTAGTGTTGCGTACATATTTTTTATATGTCGCACAGATTACAGTTGATACGATTACAAATGAAAATGTAACTATCTGTTTGATAAAAGGATATTTATTTATGAACTTACAACTTTTAAGAAAGGGGAATAACTCAGAATAGTAAATGTGTATTTTATTATTTGAGTGATCGGTTCCTGTTTTGTTTCCGTGGATTGAACAAGCGGAGGAATCTAGATTTTCTATTATAGCTGGAAACAGATTGTTCTCGCTTAAGGTTTTGCAGGAATATTGAAAGTCCGAATCTAGGTTTACTGTTTGTCTGTTTGAGACGATTCCGTCTTATATCATGTTATCTTTGTGTGTCTGGGCTGGATTATTTGTTCTTACACTCTGAGCGGATGAAGATAAGGGAGTGTGTTCCTCGGTTATGGAGTCTGGCGGGACGCCAATGTCGGGCGGTCCAAAGTTTTGTGATCTCAAGTTATCATGGGGAAGAAGATTGTGTCTTCTAGGACTGTTTTAGTCTATGTGTTCCCCAGTATTATTTCTATTACGCCAGAAAAGTGTTTTTGTGCTTGCTATTGATTCTTGGCCAAGGTAAACGTACTTTTACTGACTTCGTTCCTAGGCTTACGATGGGTTATGTTTAGGCCTACATGAATCTACTTATGTTCAGATGTCAGAACGACATATCGTTTAGCAGCACTAAGAATGTTTCTACACAGCAATTATGAGGACAGATAATGCTGATATTGGTGGAAACTTTGATATCCTTGTGAAGTGAATCTTTCTAGAAGTTTTGTCATCTCACCGTTGTGTGAGCGATGTTAAGGACCAAGGAAGCCATCTTGGAATCCGAATTATTGTCAATCATTCATCAGAGAACAGGGTTGTCCCTTACTACCCGATAATGATCCAGAGATCACAGATATGAAAGAAAGATCTATTATGGGAGATTTAGCATTTACTCCGAAGATATGTGCTGAATGCTATTTGAAAGAATCTACGCTAGAGTACAAGCTACACTCATGCTAAGAGAGATTCTGTACAAGAGTCACTATGAACATTAAGTATAAACTGACGTGATCTGTCAGTACAACCTGATATATATATATATATATAGATGTGGACTAACTATATAACTCTGAATGCTTGTCTACAAATGTTCCAGTATGAGGTTATCCAGCATGTATGCTAACTTAAGATGATACACCATTGATCAACACCATGCTGTTTATGTCGTCATGTGTTCCTGTAACCATACACGTACTGTTCCAGTGTGCGTCTCATTAAATATTATAAAAAGAACACAGTAGTTCCAGTAATCCTTGACTTCTACATGTGAGAGTATGAATATATTGTTACCAAGTTGTCAACTCTTCAGAACCATTCTACCATTCGCGTACAATGTACTCTCACTTCAATGTTTACACTACCCTGTGTAGGTCGAATTGACCTGTGTCTGTCTTCACGGTGACAGCACCTCTTTGAATACAACAGTACTACCAGCCATCATACTTTACAGTGAGGTTCTATACACCACACTCGATTCTTTACAGTGGAGTCGCAAACAACAGAACTTCTTTACACTGGTGGCCGTATAACTTCTTTACAGCGGTGGCCACTATATCCATTACAAGAGACTGTAGTAAGAGAGAGAACTTTACAGTGGTGTACTACAGGTGTAGTAAGAAATAACTTCTTTACACTTAGGCAACATTCCTGGCATTCGTGAATGTACAAAGGATGATATTGAAAAATGGGAACAACAGCATTGTTGGGTCCGTTCAGTTCTAATGGTAAAGAACTTCATTACGCGAATGGTTGCAAAGGAACAAAAATGTCAGAAAATGTTCTTCAAAACGAACTCCAACAAGTAGTGTTTAACTGGTCACTTACTGGCAGCACACAAGTCTGTGATGACTGTACATATATTTTATTTAACGTGACACATACGGAGTGGAACACACAAGACGATCATGGTTACAGATTACAGATGCAAATGTCATACTTTAAAGTTGCTGATCATACTCTAAAATTCTTGGAGATTCTTCAACAATCAAGTCCTCTTCTATCCAAGTGAGCTGAGGATCACTTCTGTTACCCTCTAATATACATTTACAATGAAGTCCGTTGACCTTCTTCCAAGGACGTCTATCGTGGTAAACGGATTCATGTTCAAGGATCAATCTTTGATATCATACCCGTAAAATTCCCAGACTTTCTTCATACAATACTTATGTAGCATATATATAATCCAGACAAAGTCATACACGGCAATACAATCAGGTTAGAGTCTTCTGTTGACTAACCTCTCCCAAAATCCATGCCATGACTTTGGCATTGGCGAAACGGCATATTAAAACATGTGAAGCATACAAAATCAATTAACTTCGTTTCCTCGTAGGTATCCTCCCTCTACGGTAATTCAAACAAGGCAATCGACTCCGTTTGTCCATTCTAGGAATGACATACTACGATGGATCCCCGCTAGACCATAACTAGGAGCGGCCTGATACTTTAATTTAACTCAATAAACATTCAATGTGAAATGGGGCGACACTTACATGATACTTCCACTATTGGCTTCGACATGAAGACCAATATATATATCAATAGAAATAATGGCTTCCACAAACTTGCCACGAATACAAGAAATATTCCACGGACATCAACATGGTCCGTACTGCCCCATACAAAACATGACGTCAGAATCCCTAAACTAGGTTACCCGTGCGTCCAAAGCAACTCACACTGCATTGTGCACGTCAGTGCGTGAATCAATCGAACGCACAAATAATATAACTATATTAAGACTGGTGCGTACATTTGGCAGGACCGAAGACTACCCCCTTAGGTAATAAATGTACGTAACAGCTCCCTTATTACCTCCCCTTAAAAAAATTAATTCTATTAATTTTTTTTGAACTTAGTACCCGAGAGAGGTGAGTCAAAACTACCACAAGATATATGAAATGCATAAAGTTATACCATATTAAGAAAAGAATATTAAACGAAATCAATATAACTAAATGATAGTATGCATTAAAGCACACATCCACACTCGACCTACTTTGGAACGATGTGGTAATATTCGAAGTAAAAACAAGTTGAAAATGAAAAATGAAAAAACCATAAAAAAAAAGATGATAATAAAATTCAACTAAGTTTTCAAAAAAAAAATTTGAAACATATGATTTCAAAAATGAAAATGAACAGCAACACTGATGATGATCAATGACAAGAGAATCAATAAAACAGAAAAATTGAAAATACAATGTGCAAAAATGAAGCAATGCAAAATTAAACACTTTAAGAATCAACACCCTTAATGTTTTCTAACACTAGTACGGTTGACTAGTGATCTAACAGTGAGATATCATAACTAAGACCCGTGAATGCAGGTATTACGTGACAACTAAGAAAGTTAGTATGTGTGTGATCCATAATCAATTAAATAGATTAAATTGAATTATTCTAATTTATATATTTCTTAATTACTAACAAATAACCAGTTACTAATATATTCTAAGTAATTCCAATATCACTATCAATATGTCAATGTTCAGTTACAACTAGTTAGTAATCGACGAGACGATGTTCTCAATGTTCCATACACGATAAAATATATTCTCGAACACGATATGTAGTGTAATATGTTTCATAGGAATAACAAATGTATATTTGTCGCTCTTAACAATGTTTCCATACTAATAAAAAGTTACTGTAGTACCAATGTTCCCGTACTAATAAAATGTTACTCTAATACCACTGTTCCCGTTCTAATAAAACGTTACTATAGTATCAATGTTCCCGTACTAATAAAATGTTACTACACAAGAAGTAATGTTATAATCTATAAGTATGTATATCCTGAAAGTTATACTTATACGAATACTTCAGTTATATAAATAGTCTTTATAGATGTACAATCAATGATAATGTACAAAGTTATTCATGTTATCGGTGAGGATGTTTCAACATCTGGAAGTGGTTTAGTTTCGACAAGTTCGCTTGGGCATCTCGACAAACAGTCTGCGAACACATTCTTCACTCCAGGAATAGCTCGTATTTCAAAATTGAATGGTTGAAGCGCTATAGCGTAACGCGCTGACTTCGATGATTTAACGTTCTTCGTGTTCAGTGCGGTAAGAGCTTTTTGGTCAGATTCCACCACAAAGTGTGAGCCGAGGAGGTAACGTTCCAGTTTTGTGATTGCCCATACTAATGCGAGGAGCTCTTTATCCAGAACGGAGTATTTGAGTTCGCTCTCCGTAAGTTTTCTGGACACGTACATCACCGGAAATAAGGTGCCGTTATATTCCTGCATCAAAACTGCAGCAATAGCGTAAGAAGATGCATCACTGCGAAGAATGAAAGTGAGATTTTTGTTAGGCAACCTCAAAAAAGGTTCATTTGAAAAAAATCGTTTTATATAGTCTAACGCCGTTTGGTGATCCTGCGACCACTTTATTACATTAGATGTGCCTTTCTTCAGTAGAGACGAAAAAGGTGCAGTTATAGTAGACAAATGAGGGATGAATTTTGAATAGAACTGTATTAGTCCTAAAAGAGATCTAACTTGTTTTTTTGTCTTAGGTGCCGAGATGTTTAAAATTTTAGAGACGTTACTGTCTTCTGTATACATGAAACCATGACCTATGCGGTGACCCAGAAATGAGATGTCATGAAAACCGACAAAAGCCTTTGAAGGTTTCGCTGTTAAGTTATAATCCCGTAAGGTAGAAAGTAAAGCTTTTAATCCATGAATATGTTCATCCCAAGAGTCACTGAAAAGACAGATGTCATCTATATAAGTAATGACATCGGGACGATGAGACAATATGCGGCGCATCATGCGTACAAAGGTAGCTGGCGCATTCATTAATCCGAATGGCATAAAATTCCATTGAAAAAGACCCCGTGGCGTCGAGAAAGCGGTGAATGGCTTTGCTTTAGGAGTGAGTGGCACTTGCCAATAGCCCTTTGAAAGGTCAAATTTCGAAAAGAATGTGGCATGAGATAATTTCTCCAATAAGTCGTCTAAAAGAGGTAACGGTTCCGCATCGAATTTTGTAACTTTGTTTAATTTCCTGTAATCTACGCAAAGACGTATATTGTTGTCCTTCTTCCTAATGATTACCATAGAAGAAGAATATGGTGATGAAGATGGTTCAATTATATTTAATTGAAGCATCTCATCCAATTCCTTATCAACCTTATCACGAAAGTGTAAAGGGATAGGATATGGGCGAACTCGAATAGGCGTATCGTCAGTCAGAATAATGTCATGTTGGATGACTGACGTATGACCTGGGATGTCAGTGAGGACATCCTCATACGAGTGTAGAATATTAGAGACTTGCTGACGTTGATCAGCCGAAAGAGTAGATGAGATTGTAACATCATTCCATTTCTCAGTGGAATGGAGTGGTACAACTGGTATTGGTAGTTGTACATCATCGAAAGAAGATTCTTCTTCTTGGATGACTGACAAACTAGAATAGTGTTGAATAGGAGGTGTAGGATCGTCAGTTGCCTGGAACACTGACTGTAGATAATCAGGACGTGAGTAATACTCCTTCAACATGTTAATGTGGAAGGTTTTATGTTTACCATTAACATCAACGATGTAGTCGACATCGGATATTCTTGAGATGATCCTGAAAGGACCTCTCCAGGTAATTAAAAGACGATTGTTATGCGCAGGGAGTAATACAAAAGCTTCGTCACCAGGAATAAGCTGGCGAAGACGTCTATACTTGTTTGCAAATAGACGAGCTTTTTCTTTGGCTTGTTCGGATGATGCAGTAGCTAGTCTACAAGCATCTATGATTCTCTTTCTCAGAGAGATCACATACTCATAAGAGGATTGAGTTTCCTCTTCAATATTCTCGTCAACCAATAAGTCGTGGATTAACGACATCGGACCGCGTGGTTGCATGCCAAAAACTAGCTGGAATGGAGAAAACCCCGTGGCTTGATTTTGTACTTCGCGATACGCGAACAGAGCAGCGGGTATGACCCGATCCCAGTCTTGGGGATGGTCTTGGGTCATCTTACCCAACAACTGCTTGAGTGTCCTATTGAGACGCTCAATTAACCCATTTGACATCGGATGATAAATAGAACTAAGAGATCTGTCTATACCTAATGTCTTCATAACTTGAGACATGGATTCAGAAATGAACTGAACCCCATGATCCGACAAGATTTTCCGTGGAAAACCAATGCGTGAGAAGATTAACATCAATGCCTCTGCTACACTGGCAGATGAAGTGTTCTTGAGAGGGATGGCCTCAGGCCAACGAGTGCACATATCAATGCACGTAAGAATATGCGTATGCCCTCTAGCAGATGGAAGCATCGGACCAATAATGTCTATAGCCATTTTATCAAATGGTCTAATCGGGATGTCCGCAGCTTGAATAGGAGCCGCATGAAATGGACCCCGTACCTTAACTTCCTGACATATCAAACAGGACCGACAATAGAGAGTGATGTCCCTATGGACGCCTGGCCAGTAGAATGCCGAAAGCACTCTGGATTTGGTACGCGAAAAACCCATATGGCCCGCACATTGCGAGTCATGCGCATGTCGTAATATACGAGATCTCATAGAGGATGGGACTAAGATCTGATAACATAAGGATGAATCCTTTTCCCGTATTACTCTAACCAAAATCCCATTTTTAAGTATAAAGTCATGTCTAGATTTTGCAAGTTTGTTGCTGGTATTCTTTTTGTTCACATACTGAAAATTTTTTTTTAATGAATCATCATTCTTTTGCAATGTTGCAAACAACTCCCGTGAAATAGGAGCATCATCATCACAAGTGGTATGAACTGTAGGTTCAATAGGTGTATCATGCGACATATTAGTAGCTTGCGCTCTAGTCACTACTGCATTTGCAGTTTGAATATGTCGCTCTTCCCATTCAGCAATTTGCTGTGGTGTACACTCTTTAATACCATGTATGCGACCAAGTATTACATCACAAATTGGATTCGGAAGGAGACATGCCTGGATCTTTCCTGAAAAAAATGGTGTATTAAGGTCAATAATAGCAGTGGGAAATGTTTCAACGGTGCCACCAAAAGTCACACACTTGACAACCCTGCCCGTGGCACAACTTGGGTTGATCAGCGAAGTCCGGACGCCCACAGTACTACAACCTGAGTCAAATAGGAGAGAGCATGAAATGTTGTTGACAAATCCCTTGTTAAACTTAAGAGAGCCCTGTCCCTGGTGTACTGACGCAGCAGTGGCCGTACAGACTACAGGTAGACTAGGCAAGGTATGTCCGCAACGCAGCGTCGTGATCGCCTTAGGCTGGAAAAGAGTCGAGCATTCTGGACAGTCTTTCACCTGGGTACAATCAAGAGAACAAGACATAGCATTGTGAGTTTCAGCTACTTTACCCTGTTCAATGTTAGCCTGTGTATCACTTAAAGCGACATTAGAATGTCTACCCGTATTACTCGACGATCTATCTCTACGACGCGATCGATTTTGATTATTTGCATTAAAATTGCCATAATTGTCGTTTCTGCTTGAGTTAAAATTTGGATGAGTCCGATAATTTGTATAATTAAAGTTATGATGTTCTTTAAAATTTTTATTCCAAGAACCTTGTCTGTTTTGCGGACCCTGAGATCTTGATCTCCAGTTTTGTTTATTATAATGTCCTTGATTATTTTTAAAATTATTGTTACCAAAATCTCGCGATCTGTGAGCTTGGTTCCAAGAAACATTAAATGGAGCAGATTGTTGAAATTGCTTCCCTTTGTAAAAGTTATCATTGTTAAAATTGTAATTATTTCCCTTATTGACATACCTGTCAGCACTAAAGGAACGATTTCGTGAAAAATTGTTTTGTTGTGCTGCAAAAGCAACAGGCAATTCATTCTTAATCTGTGCATTACTTAGATCCATGGTTGGGTGAGCAGTGCAGAAATTTTTTGCATGTTCTTCTAAGTCTTTCATAGATAAAGGTTTCCGTTCGTGTAAAAATGCGAGAAATGTAGGATTTACAGACGATAGTACCTTATCGCGCATCAGTAAATCGAAGAGACCTTCATACGACTTTTCAATTTTGGATAATTCGATCCATCTTTCTAGGGTTAGTCGTATTTGTGACAGAAAATCACTGAAATTTCTGCTTGATTGCGGTAGCAATGTACGAAATCTTAATCGGTATTCATCTTCTGTCATTTGAAATTTCTTCAGAAGTGCGGCTCTAAGAGCATTATAATCATTCTTCTCATTAATACTGGTAGTATGATAAACTGCTAAAGCATCCCCAGTAAGTAACCTGGATAAATATGTGCAATACAGTGTTTTATCCACGTTATAAGACCTACAAGTGGCCTCAAATCTATCTAGGAAAAATATTACGTCATCCGACGGGGGATTAAATTTAGGTAATTTAAGGTGAATTTCCTTAAAATGATCATGTCTGGATGAAGTTTGGCTTTCAAAAGTTCTCTGAGAATTAGCTTCCTGAGTTAACCTAAGTCTCTCATATTCTGACTCTGCTAATTTCAGTTCATGCTGTCGTTTTTTATCATTCTCTTCCATCTCAAGCTGAAGTCGTTTTGTATTTTGTTCAGCTATTAATCTTCTTTCTTCCATTTCCTTTTGTTTAACTTCCATCTCAATTTTAAGTCTTTCTTCAGCCTCCCTTTGCTTCTGTTCTGCCTCTCGCTGAAATCGTTTCTCTTCTAATTCAGCGGCTAATCTCATTTTTTTCTCATTCTCCTCAGACTCAATCTGTTTTTGATCTGCCTCAAATTGAAGTTTTTCTAGTCTTAAAGTTTCTAACTTTCTCTGTTCGGCTTCTATTTCTTGAGCTTTCTTATATTCTGCAAGTGCAAATGCTTTTGCTTCATCAGGAGCCATCTGAAGAGCTTTTGCTTGCTTAATGAAATAATCTAGTGAATACATTATGCTTTATAAGTAGTCACAATACTCTTGATTTATAAAATGATAATTAATCAATGTAAATTAATTAACCTTGTTACTTTGCCAAGTGTACGTCGTTCCTGTCCTAGAACGGTATCTTTTGTTATCATATAGTTATGAAATATATCAATAATCAATATAGTAATTTATGTAATGAAATGTCATGAAATCAACAACGTGAAAGACAATAGAAACATTACCGACAAGACACGATAATCAAAGACGAGTGAACACAATCGTAGAAATCAACAAAAATAGAAATGTGTAACTAAAAGAGAATATCGTAAAAATTTACGATCAGATACTCAACAGGACAATTGACAACACAGTGTAAAAACATAGGTTTTGTAAAAAACTGAACGACAGGAAAGGTGAGACGGACGCATAATACAAACAAAATTCATCATAAAACTAAATACGAGTAAAAATAACTACCAAAAACAACAAGTAAACGTGACGAAACAGCTAAACAGATACTATCATAAGGAACAATTAGCGATCGGAACTTCGGCAAGGTTTCTAGCCTTGGACCGGAATTATCGCTCAATTGAAACTTACAAGTTGAGCCCTACAGAACGTCTGACGAAGAGCCCGAATTGGCTTCGAGATGGATCTCGTTCGTCAGATCAACCTCCCTACCTCCCACGACGAATGTACAACATATAACATGGAAAATGTAAAGATGGACATAACTATAGAAGGCACAGCTAAAAGTAATAAAATGTACAACGAAAGCACGTTATACTCATCTCGCGTGTGCCGGGAAAAAACAATGTGCCTCGTCTCCGTGGATGTACGTCTGAGGATAAAATACTTCGCTCTGCGTATATAACAACAGCTCGCACGTAATAAAGACGAATAGGTGATCCCAAGGCAGTCAGTCACTGTAAAACTTGACGTGGAGGTTGATTGATGACCTTGAGCATTTGGTAACCGTAAGTTGATTCTGATTCATCATCACACTAGGTTCCAAGTTTGAGATGTTGTCGCCTTGAAAGTTCAAATCTTCTTTTCAACCGATACTTGGATTGAGTACGTTCCTGTGAAATTATTTATTTCCAGACCACACTGGCATACCATTTACTGTTGGGTCCGTTCAGTTCTAATGGTAAAGAACTTCATTACGCGAATGGTTGCAAAGGAACAAAAATGTCAGAAAATGTTCTTCAAAACGAACTCCAACAAGTAGTGTTTAACTGGTCACTTACTGGCAGCACACAAGTCTGTGATGACTGTACATATATTTTATTTAACGTGACACATACGGAGTGGAACACACAAGACGATCATGGTTACAGATTACAGATGCAAATGTCATACTTTAAAGTTGCTGATCATACTCTAAAATTCTTGGAGATTCTTCAACAATCAAGTCCTCTTCTATCCAAGTGAGCTGAGGATCACTTCTGTTACCCTCTAATATACATTTACAATGAAGTCCGTTGACCTTCTTCCAAGGACGTCTATCGTGGTAAACGGATTCATGTTCAAGGATCAATCTTTGATATCATACCCGTAAAATTCCCAGACTTTCTTCATACAATACTTATGTAGCATATATATAATCCAGACAAAGTCATACACGGCAATACAGTCAGGTTAGAGTCTTCTGTTGACTAACCTCTCCAAAAATCCATGCCATGACTTTGGCATTGGCGAAACGGCATATTAAAACATGTGAAGCATACAAAATCAATTAACTTCGTTTCCTCGTAGGTATCCTCCCTCTACGGTAATTCAAACAAGGCAATCGACTCCGTTTGTCCATTCTAGGAATGACATACTACGATGGATCCCCGCTAGACCATAACTAGGAGCGGCCTGATACTTTAATTTAACTCAATAAACATTCAATGTGAAATGGGGCGACACTTACATGATACTTCCACTATTGGCTTCGACATGAAGACCAATATATATATCAATAGAAATAATGGCTTCCACAAACTTGCCACGAATACAAGAAATATTCCACGGACATCAACATGGTCCGTACTGCCCCATACAAAACATGACGTCAGAATCCCTAAACTAGGTTACCCGTGCGTCCAAAGCAACTCACACTGCATTGTGCACGTCAGTGCGTGAATCAATCGAACGCACAAATAATATAACTATATTAAGACTGGTGCGTAAATTTGGCAGGACCGAAGACTACCCCCTTAGGTAATAAATGTACGTAACAAGCATCTCATATATGTGCAAATGCTGTTACAAACAAAGCTCAAGCTCGTGCTGAATAGGATAAGCACACCCAAAGTGATCATGTGTTAGATGAGGTGATGGATGATGAGAATGAGATTGATAAGGTGATGATTGATGAAGAGTTTAATAATGATAATGAGGAAAATAATTATAATTATAAAAATAACGATGGTGAGGAAAAAATAAGGCGGATGAGGAAAGTGATGATAATTTCCAGATGGAACTTATTGATAGGAGTCTTTCATTCAGAGACAAAATGATGATGATTCCTTGAGGAAATTTTTTCAAATTGCAAAATCTCTGATGTGATGTTTGATGATAATGCAAAATACTGGTATACCTTAAAAAGTGGTATTTTGATTAGAAATTTTCAGGATTTTAAGTCTATTAAAAAACAGATTATGGTACCAGCTTGTTTTCGACCATTTGTTTTACGACATTCCCACGACATTAATTGCGCGGGTCATTTAGGTATTGCAAGAACAAAGCAGAGAGTTGTGTCGCATTTCTTTTGGCCAGGTGTAACAAAAGATATTAAAGCTTTTTGTCGCACATGCACAGTTTGCCAAGGTGTGGCAAATAAAAGGCCTCAACATTATGCGCCCATTCCGGCATCTGATATTTCTTTGCGGCCCTTAGCAAAAAATGGCTATAGACCTTATCGGTCCATTAAAGGTCACGCCAGCTAGGGGTCACATATTTGTGCTGACATGCATTGATATGTGCACCCGATTGTCAGAAGCGATACCGCTTAAACCCATATCAACTGTAGACGTTGCAGATGCACTATTTTTAATATTTAGCAGATTGGGTTTTCCCGCAAATATTTTGTCAGACAAAGGGACGCAATTCGTCTCAGACGTAATGAAGGAAGTGATGAAAATGTTTGATATTGATCACTCGCTTAGCTCCATATATCACGCCGCATCAAATGGAAAAATTGAGAGACTAAATAGGAGCTTAAAACAAATGTTGGGCAAAGTTACGACTAAGTATCCACAAGATTGGGATCAAATTTTGCCTTCAGTTCTCTTCGCTTATAGAGACATTCCCAACGAACACACCGGGTTTGCATCATTTGAGTTGGTCTTTGGTGCTAAGCCTAGATGATCTATGTCCATTTTAAAACAATTATTGGTTGGAGCTAACATGGATGAGGAGGTTCAAACCTCTTACCAATATGTTGTCAATTTAAGACAAAAGATTATTGACGCATGCCAAATAGCAGTAGAGTAGTCCGAAAAAGTGAAATTAAAGGCTCGATTGTTTATCAATCAAAACAGAAAACTACGCCAATTATGGCCAGGCGATGAAGCCTACGTTTTACTACCAAACAAGGACAATAAACTACTTGTTTCATGGAGGGGACCTTACACAGTTGTGGATAAATGTTTCGTCTATTAAGGGAAAGGAGACAATTTTTCATATTAATATGTTACAACAATTTCATACTCGCCCTCCACATCTGAAACCTGTCTTTGAAGCTATCGACAAATCTGTTGATCGTCGCTCTTCCTTAGCAGTTATTCAGGAAGAAAATTCTGATTTTTTTGATGGTACTGAACCAATCTTATCGTTACCCATGGTACATCTTTTAGCCACTGAAAGCTGGAAATATATTTCCATTGCTCCTACTCTTGCTTCTAATCAGAAAGAGCAGATGTCTCTATTACTGTAATCTTTCTCTGATGTCCTCACGGATGTTCCTGGACATACAGATATCATTCAACATGATATCATGCTAACAGATTTCAGACCTATCAAACTGAAACCTTACCCTATCCATATTCATCTACAATCACAGGTTCAGGATGAAATAAAACAAATGATTAAGTTAAATATTATTGAACCATCATCTAATTCACCATACAGTTTTCCCATGGTTTTGATTAGGAAAAAAGACAAATATATTCGTATTTGTATAGATTTCAGGCGTTTAAACGCTCTCACGATTCAGGATGCCGAACCAATACCTTTGCTTGAATCTCTCCTTGATAGATTGTCTACAGCTACGTTCTTTACTAAGTTTGACCTGTCTAAAGGCTATTTGCAAGTGCCACTATCAGAAAAAGCTAAGCCGTATACAGCTTTCGCTATACCTTTGGGTTTGTTTCAGTTCAATTTCATGTCGTTCGGTCTTGTTAACGCTCCTGCTTCTTTTGTTCGCATGATGCATAGATTGTTCTCTGATCGTGAGGATTTAATCACTTATATAGATGATATCTGTTTATTTCATCAGACTTACGATGATCATGTGATCGGAATTCATTCTTTGTGGAATACCTTACGTTTTCATAACATTACTGTTCGACCGTTCAAAACAAGAATAGGATTTACTGAAATTTCTTTTCTTGGTCATAAAGTAGGAGGTAGGTTTCTTAAACCTGAGGATTCCACTGTCTCGAAAATTCTGAATCTTGAAATTCATCGAAGAAAAAAAAAAGTTCGCAGTCTGTTAGGCTTGATAAATTTCTATAGAAAATTTCTGCCTAATTTTTCAGATATGACCTCAGTTTTGTCATTGTTAGTAAAGAAGAACTCACCAAATAAGATAATTTGGTCACACGCATGTGGTGTGGCTTTAAATTTGCTTAAGATTTGCTTTTCAAAATTACCAGACGCTCGATTTCCTTTTGTTCTCAGAGTGGATGCGTCAAATTCATGAATCGGGGGCACGTTAATGCAAGAATTTAAAGGCCACATGCATCCAACTATGTATGTAAGCCGGAAACTTTCGCCTACAGAGCAGCGGTATCCCATTGTGGAACGGGAACTCCTTGCAATTGTCAACTGTTTCAACAAATTACAGAGGTATCTGATGGGAGCCCGTTTCACTCTGAAAACGTAACAGAAAGCTTTGGCATATCTCAAAACAGCGAGATTTAAAAACGAAAGAGCAGCTAGAGCCTCGCTCGCATTACAACCTTATGACTTTGACATCAGAGCCATAAAAGGAAGCCAAAATGTCTTGGCAGATATTCTTTCAAGGTGTATAAAAGACCCCATGTCACCTATCAACTCTACGAATACAGATGATTCACAGAATTCAATGTAACGCATGAACATGCATGGTGATGTCCTAATCAAGAAACTAGTGCATGTATAACTACGTAATCGCATGACATATATAAAGTTGTACAGTAATCACATTGCTGATATATGAAAGCAATTCAAACAGTAACAGAATGATGATGGATCCTATAATACTCAAAATCATGTAATATCTTGTTGAACTCAGCGCACTTCGTATAGAGATTGTGCCCTCATGACAGTAATTATAATCAAGTTACAAACTGTCAAATACACCATATGTATAATGTTTCAAATTGTGTCATTTCCAGACATTTTTTATACGGTCTTGTAACTCAAGAAACTATGGTCTCTATTTAAAGGGACATAACTCAAAATGAATAACTCGAAATCTCAAAGGGACGTAACAAGGATATTTCATGTGGAACTAATTTGTGATGGTTGACTACCTTAGTTAATGACATTTGGATTTATACTAACGTAATATCGCTTTGAGAACAATCATGGACATGTTTAACGATGGATTTCAACATTCGTCTAAGGACTACGGATGAACATTGATAAATTAACGGAATGACATTTCCTTAGAGACTTTTATTATTGTGTTTAATTTTAAGAAGTGATTAATTTGATTTCACTACAGATTGTGCAGTTTTTAACACAAATGTATGTCACACTCACACTAGACGGTGCAACATGAGATGGGTTATACGCCATACTGTTATCTATTGACGTAACACAATAGGCATTATTGCCCACACTAATGTGTTACATACAGGATTTCCTACCTATGAATATGATATATTAATAACATATCATTCAGAGTTACACAATAATTTTATTCATTTGACAAAATATTGCATTCACACACCTTATTGGCTATTTGTCTGCCTTATGTCCTCTATTGTTTCTTTTGCATTATTGTTGATATTAATGCTTTGCATTATAATGATTACATATGATGACATTAAGTGACTACTGTTACCTGACGAGACAAATAGGTGTTTCAGACAGTGTACAGTATGAGAATGCATGGACTTATATAATCATTTCATTTTTACATGTTGGCTGATCTTGCTATGGTTACCTCACTTTGTTGTTAAATTGTTTTATGTCCTTGGTAGACAATGGTGTTAGCACTTTTTGCTACAGTCCACACCTCGAGTGTTTAACTGCCTACTCTGTGGCACAAATATCGGTGCTATACTATTTCATACTAATAGTGAAATTTGATGTAACCATGTTTTCACTCCAGTGATGTTTAAACTCACACCACATAAATAATGAAAACTTCGTTTCCATTATTTGACGGGGGGGGGGGGGGGGAGATGTTGTGATTAAAACTCATAACATGTCTGTCGATATCAAATAAGGCTCGATTAGGGACCATGTTGTTGACGTTCGGTATCCTGGGTTACCCGGAAGTACGTCACTGCCTTTTGGGGCATAGTAACAAAAGTCTACGGTCTAAGTTAGCAGAAGTGAAAGATCCTTCTGGGCCTTTTCTGTGTGTGTCTCAAGGTGGACGGGCTTATGTGTGTCGAGCTCCTAGATGTTTTAATTTCTACAGATTCCAAAAGTGTTCGACCTCTAGATCACCCATATACCTCATTGGGTCGATGCTAGAATTATGGTGAGAATGGTATGCTGAATATGATACAAGCGAGTTGTAAACTTTAAATTAATCTGCATGAAAATGTCGAAGACACTGTTTCAGTAGCAGACTGTCTAGTGACGCTATAGACTGACTAATTGATGCCATTAACATATGAGCATATCTTCTATGAATTACTTGTAGCCTCGAGCTGTCAATAAATGTATTGTCGAAAAGTCCAACCTGGCCTTTGCATCATCTTTCATATTGAAGTTTAAGATTGTGTTTGAGGACTGAATGCCAAACCCTTATCGGCACTGGTGCCTGTAGCAATCAGATAATTGCAGCGGAACCCAAGAGAATAACTTTATCGAAAGAACTACAGGTTTAAGTAATATGATCACCCCTATCTCATCTTTAACAATGGGGATCGCTCCGCAACAATCATCAATACAATATACGCTTAATAATTGTATTACACTGATATCATCATCATCATTACAACATATGCTCGATGTCTTCATTACATTGACATCATCATCATCATGTGACATTTACCTCCTTCTCCAGAAGAAAACACAGTTTTCTCATAGAGTAAGGAAAATGTCTGGAACAATAAAAAAAAGTGTATTACATCTAGTTACAGGTAAATTAGCATAACATAATATCATCCAAAATTGTCTCATGAAAAATCTATCTGTGAACATATTATAAGTTATAGACGGGATAAAGCATCCGCCAACACATTGGATTTTCCCTCAAGAGGTATTACAGAAAAGTCATATTATTGCAGAAGTAGGTACAATCTTGTTAACCTGCTGTTTGGCGATTTTGCCGTCCTCACATATGCTAAAGGTTTGTGATCTGTGTTAAGAAAAAAATGAGATACTTGGAAAGCTTAGCAACACACCATACAATGGCTAGGCATTCTCTCTCGATGGTAGCATATCTGGTCTCTGCTGGTAATAATTTCCGACTTGTATGTACGACCGGATGCAAATTGTTTTGGTGTTCTTGCATTAGGGAACCTCCCATTCCTACAGAAGACGCATCCGTCCTGGGGATAAATGGGAGATATGCATTAGGCAGCATCAAAATTGGATGTTGAAGAAAATACATTTGATCATTTTTAGTGCTACATCGCACTCATCCGTCCGTATCACACTGTTATGAGTAAAATTCATAACATATCTGTCGATGTCAAATACGGCTCGACTAGTAGTCATATTTGTTGATGACCGGTGACCCTTGGTTACAGGAAGTACGTCAGTGCCTTTGGGCCGAGTAGCAGAAGTCTTCGGTTCCTGTCTGCAAAAGTCAGCGATCTTTCTAGGTCTTTTTCTGTGTGTTTTCAAGGCAGGCGGACGCATGTGTGTTAAGCTCCTAAATATTATACTTCACTACAGATTCCTAAAGTGTTCGACATCTAGATTACCCATACACCTCCGTGGGTTGATGCTAGATTATTGTATGAAAGTAATTCTTATTATTGTGAAAGTCAGTAAATAAAATATTGTGAAAACCTGTCAAGGACAACGTTATAGAGACAGGCGATAAGGAAACGTACTGAGGACTGCCTTACTATATTATGCCTATATGTATAATGGTTTTACTAATGATACATGAGGAGCATCGTGTCGTACATTAAAATATGTGTTCAATTGTCCGGCCTGGCCTTTGGCAGTATTATTTATAGTTGGTGGAGAAAGGCTGTGTGCGGGGTTTACTTTGCATACCCCTAATTGGACTAAGAACAATTATAGAAGAATCCGTGGAAAGGCAATCGCCACTTATTATCACCTTCGTCGATTTTCAAAAAGCCTTTGATAGTCTACACCGCCCATCATTGTGGAAGATACTTACAATCTATGGTTTTCCAACAAAATATGTGAATATAATCAAAGCGCTATATGACAATGCAAGATGTTGTGTTAGAACAAATAAAGGGAATACAGAATGGTTTACAGTAGAAACAGGGGTGAAACAAGGCTGTATTATGTCACCACTACTTTTTGGAATAGCTATTGATTGGGTTATGAGAAACTATACACACAATGAACAATTGGGTATAAAATGGACAAATGGAAAATTCCTGGGGGACCTGGATTTCGCAGATGATGTAGCATTCTTAAGTTCAACACCAAGACAATCCCAAGAAGCAATAAATAATTTGGGTCATCTCTCGGTTAAAATAGGTCTCCAAATAAATGCCTCTAAAACTAAAGCTATGAACTTTTCTAACGAGACCTTTGATATCATCTTGAACGGGGAAAAACTACAGAAAGTTGAAAGTTTCAATTATTTAGGCAGTAAAATGACTCAGGATGGTGACACAACAAGAGAAATCCATACTAGAATTGCTTTGGCAGCTAGCGCCTTCAATAGATTATCTAACATTTGGAAATTACGATCATTGAATATACATACCAAGCTTCGTCTGTTTAATTCAAATGTTATCTCAGTGTTAACATACGGCTGTGAGAGTTGGAAAATAACAAAATCATTGGAGAACAAGCTGAATACATTCGAGAACAAATGTCTTAGAAAACTCATGAACATCAGTTGGAAAGAATTCAAGACTAATCGACAAAAAAGAGAAGACTCTAGGCAGAAATATGTCTCCGACTATATAAGGAAAAGACGATGGTCATATATCGGTCATGTCCTACGAATGCAAAACAACAGAATACCCCTACAGGCGCTCACTTGGGTTCCTGAGGGTAAGAGGAAAAAAAGGAAGACCAAAAGAAACACTCAGAAGAACAATAATAAGAGAAGGAAGAACGTTGGGCCTAAATAATGTGCAAGAGCTAAGAGGAGTGGCGTCACAACGAACAACCTGGAGAGCACTGGTTTCTGCCTTATGCGCCGTGTTTGGTGCTTAAAGAATTTATTATTATTATTATTATTAATTGGACTATGTCTGAGTCACGAGATACTCATCAAGATATAATAAAACACCCCGTAACAGCTAAAAATGGAGGCAGAAAGCCGGGATCTGAGCTACATATAAATGGGAGCCTCAAGCCAGAGATCCTGGAGTAAATATTGATTGTTTCAAGTCGTTGGACTTCATTTTCATGCAAATATCAAAATTTTCCAAGATGGCGGCAGATATCGTCTGCTAACCTACGTGTGGTTATATTGAACAGTAAGCGCAGTTCAAAGTTTCCAGATTACTGCAGACGTGAAACATAATCAAGACCCAAGTATTTCCTGCAGAAGTTTCGTTTCAAATTTCAAGTTTGTTGCCCGAAGATGGCGTATTTTCAAGAAGACGACGGACCAAAGCGAAGCCAGTTCGAGTGAGCTGTTTCTGAATTCTAGACCTAACCTGGTCTACCCTGTGTGTTTTCATCGTTCCTTGGAAATAGGGGCGTTGAAACTAGGATTTTTTTCTGGCAAAACACATAAGTACATTTAAGGGTACATGCAGCTTGTGATGCTGATAACCTTGTTTGCCAGAGTTTTTTTTTCTCTATGTATTTTCATATCCATATGTTTGTGTGAATAGTGGGAGGTTAGAAAGGGAACTATGAATTTTTTCAATACCTCGTCTGTATGATCGAGAAAATTCATGGTCGTTCTGTAGGGTATGGTTTATGATTTTCTCAACTAGTGGGGCCGGCATTACAAAGCTGTGAGTTATCTGCTGCTATTGAGATTACCATTACCAGAGTGTGTTAGTTGTGAAAGTACTGTTCATTGGCAAGTTTGTTATTGTGGTTAAGTTAATTGTCACTTTTTTATTCGGTTTTCCTCATTATTGTTTGCTATATTGTTAGCCTAACCTTGCTATCCCTCATTTATTACATGTTGTAAACTCGTGCTTGTCTTGTCATAAGTGTGATAGAGCTACATTTTGCTTATTTGTTCTACAATTCATACATTTCTGCCTTATTTCTTCATTAGTATTATCTTCATTTAGCTCTTGTCACTGTATTCAGTCATCTTGTTTGTATCTATTTTCTTTTTTTGCTCCTATATTAACATCTAATATTACATGCAGTTGGTTGATTTTGAGGTGGTGAAATAATTATTGCTAATATTGCTCACATATTCATTATATAATATTTGCATTATTGTTTAGCTATTAGAAAGCACAATAATTGTGAATTATGGCTACCTTGGAATACTTTGTAAAGATTGGAAAAGAATTTGGTATGGAGGGTGAGATTTTAAAAACATATGCATCTACTGAGCTCGCTAAAGAGTTAAGGAGGTTGGAGGATGTGGCAAGAGATCAAAGACAATTAGAGAGGGAGGATAAGAAGAGAGAAGAAGAATTAGCTGAAAATGGAGACAAGATAAATTGATTGAAAAGAGGAGACAAGATGAGATGGCTCTTGAAAAGTAAAATTGGCCTATGCTCAGGCTGAATTAAACAAGCTCAGATGGAAATCAGAGCCAAACAAGAGCTTAGATTGGCAGAAAATGATTTGGAAAAATTGAGACTGCAACAACCACAGGTTAACACAGGGAATGGTGGTGCTAAACAAAAGGCCATGCTTCCACTTTTAAGCTCAATTTGCCAAAATTTAACTCAAATATCGACGATATTTCATGCTTCTTGAATAGATATGAAACATATTGCCAAGAGTTAAAAATTGATAGAGCTACTTGGTCTAGTAGGCTCATGAACTTATTGGTGGGTGAGGCACTTACTGCAGTCTGTACTATGGATGATCAGACTAGAAATGACTATGAGGCAGTAAAAGCATTGTTGCTAAAGAAGTATCAATTGGATGAAAATGGTTATAGGATGAGATTTAAATCATTTTTATAAGATTCAGCACAAGATTTTACTGAATTTGTCTTATCTATTAAGCTGCACTTTTCTAGATGGGTTGATTTGTCAAAAATTGAAAAAAACTGTCTAACATGGAAATTCTTGGTCTTCAATATCAAGTCGCACATCTGAGCAGAAATCTTAGTAACAATAACATTAAAGATTCCATGTCAGTGGCATCTGCTAGAACTGTAAACTATAATGCACCTAGGCAGAGATCAAGCAGTATAGATAAAAACTATCGAGTTTTTTTAATGTAAAACGTTTGCCTTGTTTTGGCGAGGCGCGTCCCGTTCCACCTAGTCGGTTATATTAGGGCGCATGTCCAAATACAAAAGTTAATCAAAATCATAACTATGGCAATTATAGAGGGAGATATAATTTTACCTCCACCATGCAAAGACACAACAGGCCAATCACCTGTTTGCTTTAAAACCTGATTAAGCGAACTACAAGAGAGAAAACCGGACGGATTATAAAGGCGACGAACTGGAACGGACTACGGAATACGACTTATGAAACTTGGAACACAAGAAGTATAAATGGAAAAGAAGAGGAGCTGGTGGAAGAGATGAGGAAAGCAAAATTAGAAATCCTGGCTATAAAGGAAACAAAGAAAAAGGGACAGGGAGTCATGGATCTCGATGGCAACACGCTGCTCTACAGTGGTGTACCTACATCTGAAAGAGCTAAAGGGGGCGTGGGTTGCATTGTGGGCAAAAACCAAAAAGATAGTATCAAGTGATGGAACTTTGTCTCGGAGAGCATTATGGTTGTAAAACTAAAAGAAGAAGAAACCATAGTCAACCTGGTCATAGTGTATGGACCAAATGAGGATGAGAGAGCAGAGGTCAAGGAGGAATTCTTTGAGCTGCTTCAAAGGACAGTGGATGACTGCCTAGATGAAATTATCATGCTCGGAGATTTCAATGCCAGAGCTGAAATGACCATGCTAGATGGGGTGGAGTTATAGGATGATATTGAGAAGATACTTTCAATGACAATGGAAAGCGACTCCTTAGATTTTGCAGTGAGCAGAATCTGATCATTACAAACACAAAGTTCCCCCATAAGCGCATTCATGCATACACTAGATGTGAACCAACAAAGAATGAGAAGTCAGTGATCGACTATGCCATTGTTAGGAGGAGCTCATTCAAATATGTCCGAGACGCTAGAGTCTGGAGGGGGCCAGAGATTGGAAGTGATCACTACCTGCTTACAATCAAAAGAACAACTGAAAGAGTTGCTCAGCTTAGGAACTGCCCAACATCATGCAAAAAACCAAGTAAACAAACGGGAGAAATGAGAATTAAGACCTACAAGCTGAGAGAGCCAGAAATTAAGACCAGATATTAGGGGCTTATTGCTACAGCGGTGAGAAGCACAGAAAAACAACCTGATGACTTGGAAACCCTCTGGCTTAAATTCAAGGACATTATAAAGACAGCTGCTGTAAAAGGATGTGGTGAAGTCCGACTTGGAAACAAGAGAAAGAGGACACGTTGGTGGACAGAGAAAGTCAAAGAGAAAATAAGAGAGAAGAAAATGGCATGGAAACAATACTTAGGAGCTAAAAACACAGCAGGACAAATAGAGAAATATAGAGAATATGTGATACTCAGAATCGAAGCAAAAAACAAGGTGATAGAAGCAAAACAAAAGTCCTGGGAAGAATTTGGAGAAAAGCTAGAAAAAGATGCGCAAGAAAACCAGAAATTGTTCTATAAGACCCTAAAGAACACGAGGAAGGAAAAACAATGCCCTCTCAAATTTATAAAGGACAAGCAAGACAAATTGCTTACTGCCCCGAAGGAAGTAATGGAAAGATGGAAAGAAGATTTCTCAGAACTCCTTGATGGTGAGCAAGGTCAAGCATCAGAAATGATAACCACTAGCACAGAAGAGGAAACCAATGGTGATGAAGATGACATAAAGATGGAAGAACTGAAAGCAGCACTGGAGAAAATCAAGATGGGCAAAGCAGCAGGGCATGATGGTATAACACCAGAAATGGTTAAGTACATGGGAGCATCAGGTGACCTATTACTCTTAAAGGTCCTACAGGCAGCGTGGTGCAACAAGATCATACCAAAGGATTGGGAGATTGCCATAATAACACCAATTTTCAAAAAGGGTGACAATCGACAATGTGGAAACCATAGAGGCATAGAGCCGGATTAACGTAGTAGCAAAAGTAGCATATGCTACGGGCCCCGCGCTTTTAGGGGCCCCGCGCCAATAAATATATACATAATTTTTTGGTCATCTTCTAATACGAGCGTTAAACCAATGATCATGTGATTTATGCCATCTTTAGCACCTTTTCATTTGGTGTCACGAAATTGTGAGAGAAAGAGCATAAGAGGGTGACTTAGTGTGACTCTTCATTATTTTTATCTTAACTGTTTGCGGACGGAAGCCATTTAAGTGGCGTTGAAAATTTGGTCACGTTTGGACGGAAGCTACTTTTTTGGCTCTAGGCGACTGCCCCTCTAATTTTGTTTCGTTCTTTGTGAAATGAATTTGCATTAACAATAAAAACTAGAATTTAGGAAACGGAAACTTCCTGTTTTAATTGGGGTATACGGTGTGCTCGCACTCTCTTTCGATCTTGATTAAAATTTCTTGATTTGTAAGGTTAGAAAACTCAAAAAATGAGCAGTAGACACAGAGATATTGGACGTAATTATGCTTCTGGAAGTGAAAAACGTAAAGTGAAGGAAGATAAAGAAAGAAGAGATCAACTTGTGATATCAAAAACACGTAAGCTGACATAATATTTTGATGTTCATGGTGGTGCTACTCTTACCGCTGAAGCTGGAAGTACAGGAACAACTAGTACTAGTGCAGGCTGTGCAGCAGAAAACATACAGCAGTATACACTGAGTCTGAATGTGAAAGAATAAGTGAAACGAAGAAGTACTCTAATGATATTGGTGACTGGCCGAACAATATAGATGACTGTGAGTGTGAATATTGGATATCCAAGGGAAGTGAAAAATGTCAACTTGTTGATAGTGCCTTCTCTTCATCCGTGCGATTGTATGACACTGAAAAGAAAACTCGATACTGTCAGAAGTCTTATTTTACACATATTCATAAACTTACAAACAAGCAACATGCAAGAAAATGGTTATGCTATTCAGAAAGTAAAGGGCGCCTATTCTGTTTCCTATGCAAGCTTATGAGTTCAGAATGTTCATCAAAGTTTACTGTGGAAGGGTTTAATGACTGGAAAAATACAAGCAATCTATTGCGTCGACATGAAGACAACTCCTCGCATAGACAAGCTTTTATTTCACTGTTGATGCGTAAAAACAAAGGTAAACGTGTCGATTCCCAACTTGTGAAACAAATGGACATTCAAGAAAAGTATTGGCACAAACTTCTAGAGCGAATAATTGATGTTGTGAAGTTTTTAGCAGAACGAGGCCTTTCATTTCGTGGCAGTGATGAAATTGTTGGGTCCCGTTATAACGGGAATTACTTAGGGTTGTTAGAATTACTGGCCAAGTTTGACCCTTTTCTGGCAGAGCATATAAGCACTCATGCAAACAAAGGATTTGGACATACATCATATCTATCTAAAACAACGTGTGAGGAATTTATCAATCTGATTGGATCCAGCATACTGGATCACGTTCTCTGTGAAGTGAAGAAATACAAGTATTATTCCGTTTCATTGGATTCTACTCCAGATATATCTAATATGGACCAGCTGACTTTGACTCTGCGCTATGTTTTGCCATCTGGACCAGTTGAAAGATTTGTGACATTTTTGGATATGGAAGGTCATAGTGCTGAACAGCTTACTGAAAGTCTACTTAATTTTTTAAAAGCAAATGACATTGATATTAAAGACTGCCGTGGTCAAAGTTATGACAACGCCAGCAACATGAGTGGCAAGTTTATAGGATTACAAGCACGAATTAAAGAGATGAATATGTTTGCGAATTACATTCCTTGTTTTGCACATTCACTAAATTTGGTTGGAAAATGTGCTGCTGAAGGTTGTCAAGAAGCAGTCATTTTCTTTGGATTTGTTGAAAGGCTGTACACCTTCTTTTCTGCTTCTACCTACCGGTGGGGTCTCCTTTCTACTGCATTATGTGCTGGCGGTACTCATAATAAGTCCCATTTGCCCTTTGTGAAAAGACTGTCAGATACCAGGTGGTCCGCCTGGGCAGATGTAACAAAAGCACTTTTACACAGCTTTTCTGCAATAAAACAAGTCTTGGATGATATTTCAGATAACAATGATCAGAAGGCAGAGTGTCGTCAACAGGCTCGTGGTCTACTTTCAACCATGATGAAGTTAGAAACAGGAATAATGATCATACTGTGGGATCAAGTATTACAGCGTTTTCAAATGACCAGTGCTTCTTTGCAATCTTCTGACCAAGATTTGAATACAGCTTGTGCACACTATGAATCCCTGCGGGGGTATATTCAAGCTGTGCGGTCTACTTTTGCAGACATAGAGCAAAAGGCCAAGGATCTGACTGAGTGTGAACATTATCAAGAACAAACTCGAAGAAAACACAAACGAAATCGAGAGTATGATGATTTCAGTGGTTCCAGCACACTTGATCCACTTGTTGAATCTCAAACGCCTTCTCAGCAGTTTAAAAGCCGAACATTTCTTGTCCTTATTGATAGCTTGCTCTCTGCCTTGTCAACACGCCAGAAAGCTTATCAAAAGTTGAATGATGTATTTGGATTCCTTCGTCAGTTACAGTCGTTTACACCTGAAGAGGTGGTAACGAGATCATCGAATCTTATTAAATCATATCCGGAAGATCTGGAAGAAAGTCTTTGTGAAGAACTTGTGCAGTTTACAGAACTGTTGAAAACTGATCTTGCTTCTCATATTGGCACTACTCTAGACCTTGTAGAGTTACAGTTTTACCGTTTGATAATTGACAATTCTTTGGAGTCTTGTTTTCCAAATGTAGAAATCGCCTTGCCCATCTATTTGTCACTAATGGTAACCAACTGCAGTGGAAAACGATCATTTTCAAAACTGAAACTTATTAAAAATGAACTAAGGAGCACCATGGGTCAAAAGAGATTGAACAATCTCACACTAATGAGCATTGAACATAAACTTCTGCGTGAAATTGATACATCCTATATCATCAACAAATTTGCTCATGCTAAATGTAGAAACATTAATATTTAACAATAATGTTGACTGTGTTGTTACTTTTGATAATGATAATTACTATGCAAATTAAAAATGTATGTGTTCAAATATATTTGTGTTGTTTTATTGTTTTTTTAAATATAGGGCCCCTTTCTTAACACATGCTACAGGCCTCGTACTAGCTTAATCCGGCCCTGTAGAGGCATATCCCTTCTCGGTGTCCCTGGTAAAATCTACTCTAGAATCCTAGAGCAGAGACTCCGACGCCTTGCTGAGCCACAATTGGATGAGGTCCAGTGCGGATTCTGAGCAAACCGAAGTACTCAAGACCTAATCTTCACACTCAGACAGCTGAGTGAAAAGACCCTTGAGTATAAGAGTGAGATCCATCTTTGTTTCATAGATCTGGAAAAGGCGTTTGACAGGTTTGCCGCGTTAAAGAATGATTTTTGGCAAAACATCTGGTTTGTATTTCATTCTTTAATTGAAACCAATATCTCGCAGATTTATTATGTTTAAAAGCAGCCTTCTCAGCAAAATCGAACGAATGTCGTAGAGATAAGTCAGCTTGTTGCTGTTCTATAAACGATGTACAACGATCCTCGGGATCTTTGTTTGGCTTAGCAGCATTATTATTAAGTAACAGTACCGGATCCTTATCCACCTGTTGATCCTCAACCTTTTTATGTGACCTAGTAGTGACTGCGTTTGCTACAAGTGAGTGTTGCTGATTCCAGCCATCTATATCTTGCTGTGTGCAGTTCTGCCCATTCGGTAAATTGTCTATAATTAAATCTGCGACGGGAGAGTCGAGGACGCATGCGCAAACTGTACCTGATATGAAAGGGGTATCTATTTCGATAACCGCTAGGGGGTAGTACTTTACTCTGCCTCCAAAGGTAACGCACCTGGCAGTTTTCCCGACGAGACACGACTCGTCAATGCATGAACGTCTCACTCCAATTGTCACACATCAAGTGTCTCGTAGCACACTTACTAATTTACCGGCTACCAAACCTCGGTGTAAATTCAAAGTGCAACCTTCCTCAATCAATGACAACACAGGCAAACCGTGGCTACAGATCAGTATCGGCTTACCGTTAGGTTCGAATAAAGGCTTAAATCCTAGACAATCTTCACTGTTAAATGTTTCCAATACCGATGTAGCGTTTGCATGCTCTGTCTTCCTGGTCGGGCATTCTTTTTGGAAATGGTCCATTGCATTACACTGGTAACAGTGAGCGTCACGACGATAGTTATTCCTTGGACTTCATTTTGGGCCGGATGGTGTTGTGTTAGTAGGGCTTGGACCTGATTTGTCACAAAATTAACATGCGTGGCGCCAGAAACCATAGCTACGACACCCCCATTAAGAGCAATCAGACGTACGCTGAGGAAAACGCTTGGGCGGGGAATAACGCGGTCTGGAATCGTGGTTAAATGTCCTATCAAATCTCGACCTCCAGTCCTATTGTCTGTTCACATTATCAAATCGCAGTCTACGATATGGTGCATTGTTTACTTCCCTTGCAGAACATATCGGAAAATTCTCAGGTTCCACCTCCTTATGTACTGACCTCCCAGGATGGGCAGTCATATACTGCCTCCCTAGCTCTAACATGGTGTCAAGATTCTTTGGGTCACGTTCTTGAAAGAACGCAACTAAGTCCGAACTACAGGCCGAGAGGACTTTATCTCCCAAGATGAGATCTTTGAGGCCTTCAAAATCTTTACTGATCCCAGATAGATCTATCCAGCGTGTAAATGCTAGTTTTATGTTAGCAATAAAGCCGCCAAAATCCTAATCTTTACTGGGTTTCTCGTATTTAAAACGCATAGAATAACCATGTGAAGTAATACGGTATTTGCGAAGCAATGCTTCTTTTGCCACATCATAGCTGAGCCGGTCATTTACAGGTAATAAAAAAAAAGTTTGTAACGCCTGGCCCCTGAGCAGATCGCATAACATGGAACTCCATTGTTCTTTCTTTATATTCAGTGATATCATCTTTCCTTCAAATCGTTCAAGGTACACGTCGATCAAATCGGAGGAGTCCGTAACATTTGGTAAATTTAATTTACGAGTGTATGTATGGAATGGTTCAATCCCCGAGGTCTCTCTACCCGAGGATTCATGACTAGAAGCTTCCAATTCTAATTTCTTTAAAGCAATGGCATTTTCTTTTTCAATTTCCATTTGTATGGTAGTTTCCTCAACTTCCCTTTGTTTGGTAGTTTCCTCAACTTCCCTTTGTTTCGCCTCAAATTCCATTCTCTTGAACAGTCTTTCATCATATCTTTCTTTTCGTTCCTCGTCCTGTTTTCGCTTTATTTCTGCCTCTGCCTCTTTGAACTGTTCCATGTTTCCAGTTCGAGTCCAACTGTTTTCCCAAATCAATAAAGTCTCTGAGACTTGCCATCTTGCATTCGACTAGTATTGAGGTTACCCAAACCAGAAAAAAAATCTATATTTATACAAGGTAAACTTCTCTGCAAACGGCAGTATGTATACGAATTGCTAACTATAAAGCGACATATTCGATATTCATAACACAGTATGACACAGTTAGGGGATGAAGAAAACAGACGCGACAATACGGACAACGAAAACTATCAGGCTGGTGGTGGATAATAACGTACAGAAAAGAAGAGAAAAAATAAATAAATAGAAAATATAGATTTATATACAACACCGAACCTGAAAGAAAACCAACCACAATGAGACTAAACAAAACGTATGTACAATGATAGTAAAAAAAATATCTGAAGAATACAACATGTAAACTGGACAAAAAAAGGCTTTATACGATTGCAACGCTTTCTTCGAACTAAACCAACACAACTAACATGTATTATGTTCAAAGAAATCACTCAGGGCGCTCCATATCACCCGATCCAACACAGATGTTGCCCCTTAAGGGATTCATTTTAACAAAATTCTAATAGATTAACTCAACATCAGTTCCTCTATAAAGAAGACTAAACATTGAATGTAACACATAATTTAAGCAAACACGTAAGTTACGCACAAAAACAACAAGCAACAGATGAAGTAAAGACAGGAATGCCAACAGTGTGGTATGCACGAGCAAGAGCAATAATAGCACAAAAATGACTAATCTGTTTAGCAGCCTGCCACTGTATGGTGCCTTGCTTAGTACGCGGTGTAGACTTCACTGTCTAGAAGTATTCATGCATAAGAGAGGAGGCAGTGAGCTGTACTGACGAGTCACCTTGCTGTAATGATGCCTTAGTTTTCAAATAATCAGTTCCACTGCACAGGATGCGGCAAGCGTCGTAGACTCTACCTTAAGGATGTCTTGAATTATACATGTTCCTTGATACTGCAGAAGATGTGACAAGCAGCGTTGACTTTCTTGAAGTAGAAATGTTCACTGATACTGCGCAAAATGCGGCAAGCAGCGTATATTTTCTTGAATTAGAAATGTTCACTGATACTGCACAAGATGCGACAAGCGGGTAGATTTTCAATGTTGAATTATGTTGTACATATCACTGATGGTAGTCCTGACACTATGGCAAGAAGTATGTCAGAAAGGATCACAAACAAGACGATAACAATGGATATATATAACCGTATGTAAGACCTCGAAAACAGCGTGCAGCTGTGCAACTCGCCACCACTCAAGCGCTGATGAATTTCAAGAAAGCATATAAATTCTTGAAACAGAGTGTAGCATCCTAAATTCGCAACAAACTCAAACGTTGATGAGCGACACTAGTGGCAATACATTCTGCTCTTACATGCAAATTCTTGAAAATTACGTGTTGCGTGAAACCAGTAATTTAAATCGATAGTAGGCTGAACACGGCCTTGTCTTTGAAATTCAGTGTTTTGTGAACACGCCAACATACATGAGCGAAACTCTCAGTTACATAAGTAGATATCTCTTGACTAACAACCCTGGATTGTAAAAAAGCTGAATAATTTTGGCACGGCTGGCTAGATTCTTCTGGCGGGTACAATTTCCCTCAAAGAGCCCCCAGTATGACACATGCTGGGTGGAGCATGCTGTCACATTAGTTAATCCTCAAAGATGCTTACTATCTTCTTACACTATAATTGACACATCCATTCCTGAGTAAACTAATCAACACCGAAATTTAGTTCCAAAGTGAACACTGTATTACGGAAATGTCATGAAACACAAACATTATGTGAAATAAAAATATCCAAGGTGATAATTCGTAATTCTTCCTTCAGAATTTAACAACAAGATTCAGCCATACCATCTAGCCATCTTCTCCGCTCTACACGCAACCTTCCAGTCAAAAACTAACCACCTCGCACCTTGAACTATTCTCCCGTGTTTTGACTCACAAACCGCACGAGGCAAACTCACGTACAAACCAGACTGACCACTTTTCATTCGCACTTAACATACACACAGGCCTATGCAATTTACTGTTCACGCAAACAACCCTTCTTACTTTATCATTTGCTTACACACACACACACACACACACACACACACACACACACACACACACACACACACACACACACACGCACGCACGCACGCACGCACGCACACACACACACACACGCGCACGCACGCACGCACGCACGCACACTACACACACACACACACACTGACCATATTCATTATCATCAGCGTAATCATCATCATCATCAATACAATATAAGCTTGAGAATTGTATTACACTGATATTATTATCATCATTATAACATATGCTCGATGTCTGTATTATACTGACATCATCATCTTTACAACATTTGCTCGATATCTGTATTACACTGACATCATCATCATCATGTGGCAGTACATATAAGGGGAAACAATACAACTGTTGTCTAACTTTCAACCACAGTTGCACCTCCTTAGCTCTGGTTGAAAATTAATGCACTCCCTCGAAAATAGAAAAAAGTGCGCTAATGACGGTGGGCAAAATGTTACTGACCGACCGACCAAGTTTTTACGGCGTGAATTATGGTATGTGATGATGATGTGTATCTGTAAGTATATGTATAAACAGCACAGGCATGCAGGCGAGTAGCTAGAAAGACAGTAAGATAGGCAGACAGACAGTCAGAGGGATGGATTGAAGGACGGACAGCCACACGTGATAGATAGATAGATAGATAGACAGATAGATAGATAGATAAATAGATAGATAGATAGATAGATAGATTTCCGTAACTATCTATCATAATAGACTGTAGATATCACAAGTAAACATACAAAACAGTGAAACACACACAGTTACCCCAAGATAAAATAAAGCCAGCAAAAAAAAAAAATGTCAAAAGTTAATTAATGTCAGATAAAGACACTTGAGTCACAAACACTCATCAACGTTTGCGCAAATGAACTCTGCTTCGGTAACATTTTAACTGATTATACGCGATCCGCAATGATGATAGTCTGAATAGAGATGAGTAATGGCCGTGTTAAAAATGGCGGTCGGATAATGAGAAGTTTCACGTAATTGGTACACACATTTCTAAACTTCTCACCCTACTTGTAATTGACTGATTAATTCAGATAGCCTTTCAGACGCTAAAAGAGCCCAGGTCTTCAACTAATACTCTCAAACCTTTTTTGGCCTGTGCCATCTGCTAAATGTGTCACATGCCTTATTGATACCTTTCCTCTCTGTATGCAATTCCCTTTCCCGTGTTTGTTAATTCTCCCTGCTAATCTCTTACCCTGAGGATACAAAATCAAGAACTGCCTTGCAGTGCTATCAGCTGGATTCCGCAGTGTGTATTCTACCCAACGCGAGCGTCCTTCCCTTACCTGTTGTTCCACCAGCACTTGTCCCGTTTTTTCCATCTATTCCACATAGTGATCTTGTCGTACCTTCTCATTTAATTTATTCGTCACAAGCACTGATATAAAAACATCAATGTTATTTGGAAGTCGTTAGAATGTTCAGGAATCGTTCCTAATAGTAGTTAGAATGACAGGGATGGCCAACGCTATATTCAATAACATGAGACAGATAGTAACATCTAAAAAAACTAACTCACAAATTCAAACTGAGAATCATCAAATACTATATGTATATTCTTCATTATTGTATGGTTTAGAAACATGGACAATGAACATGCAATTGAGTTGTGGATATATCGAAGAATGAGGAACCTTTCATGGAAAGAGAAGAATACAAATAAAGAGGTCATAGAAACCATAGGAATGAAAAAAGAATTAATAAAGAAGATCAAAATATTTTGACCCTGTAAAAAGGCAAAATACTCACTGAAGACCATAATAGAAGAAAGAGTTGAAGGCACACGAGCAAGAAGAAGGTAGCGTTATACCTGGGAAGATAACATCAAGTGATGGACAGGAAAGACTCTATCAGAGTTCACCCTAAAGACAAGAGACAGAAGATGCTGGAGATTAATTGCAGCCGACCTTTGATGTTGAGATGGCACCTGATGATGATGAGAATGCACAGGAACTAGTACAATGTATGTACGGTACTCAAAATAATAGTTTGCACCATGAGATTAATGAGAACAATTAAATAGGTACTTGCTTAGAATAGGGTTATTATTAAAATTGTACGACAAGGTCACCATCGTGCGCTCTCAAATAACCACATATATCTCTCTCATTAAGCTGGAAGTCCGTCTGTTACCAATCTGGTTGCAAACATATGTTCAACTGATGTAGTAAGGCTGATATGTATATACTGCTATGGTGGTAGTGGCTGGTGATGTATCGTGCTGTAATATGACTAATCGCGAATGTGTGACATGGTAGTTCGTCAAGGTGGACATCTATGTATCAGTGCAGACTAGTATCACCACACGTAACGTACAAGAGTGTGTATGGCATTCATCACCTTGAAGGATGTAGATGTGAAGTTGATGGAGGCATAGGTTGTACTTGTTACAAATATGGAGTCAAAATTTAGGTGAACAGCTGTGTACGTTTTGATCATTTATTATTGTCACAGCAACAAGACGAAGTCAACTCCATGTAAGTATGGCACAGGAACATGGCGGATATGAAAACAGTTCACAACAATGGCATTGTTGCGTGCATATTTTGACGCACATATTACAAAAATCGATATGGCTATTTAAGATGGAAAAGATATAGACGTTCATTCATTTGTGTATGAAAATGCTGTCTATGGTAAAGCTAGATAATTCATGATTGATTCACACTTTTGATTATAGGAGTAATCGTTCTTGATATTGATCCGGCGCATGGATATGACACCCATGTCCGTACTTATTTGTTAGGGCCAGAAAATATATTAATTTGCTTATTATGTTTATGGCCTGAATTCATATGTATTACATATTATTAGTACAAGTAGAATCAGTCCTATATTGTATATTTTGGATGGGTAGGCAGGACTATATTCTTGTTATGCCGCTCTAGCGGAAGTAGGAGTTGTCTTGACAAGTCGTGATGAGTTCCGAGGTACCGTTTACAATGGCGGTTACGCATTTTCCAGGGCTGGTACGTTCTTCAGTAAAAATGATTTACGAAGTGGTTTTTCTTCTGTAGGAGATTGTGTCTCTACTAGAGCTTGTGTTAGAGACTCTCCTAATGTACGGTACCATGTATGATTCGGACTCCAGGTAATTCCAGACCCTATTTTTGATGATCTCATGTCGGTTAGACCTAGCTGGAATTTTGTGCTTCGCAACGCTAGGGTCGTGTTTATATCGACAAAGATGACGGGCTTCCATACAACAGTTATGTCTACGTGAAGTAACTGGATTACTGTAGAACTGTTTGGAGGAACTTTAAGAAATTAATCTTATACATTTCAAATTAACTTTGGCTTAGATATACCCTCCTGTGAGTGAGTGAGCGACAACTCAGGAAGGCGGCCATGTTACATTCCTGTCATCATATTTTTGAATCACTGTCCAAAGAACGGGCATGTATCTTATTATTCGGACAGTGGCAAGGAGATCTCAATTTTGATAGAAACCCCTTATCGTGGTTTCATAATATGATATAAACTGTGAACATAAAGCAACTTTAGTTACTTACCGATCCGCCTTCACTGACGCGCTTAGTCAGATAGGGGATGCGGCCATTATGTATCATGACATTGGAAGCTATTGATGTACTACCCATTATTTATGAATGTGTCATGACTTGGGATCTACTATGTATGCCTGCAAATTGATGTGTCAACCTGTACCCATGATTTACTCGTTATGTCCCAGTGTGTGCGTCTAAATAAACTGTGTAAACAAAGATTCCAGCAGTCTGCATTGGTGCCTTGTAGACACAAGTGTATGAGTGATTAGATTGGTCAGAACACGAACAGTACACCATTCGCGTTAATCACACTCTACACTTATACTCCATATCTACATCATCCTGCGTCGGTTGAATTGACCAAGTTTAGGGCCTGCTTCCCCTGGAGCCTTAGAGGGAAACTACTATTTACAGCTGCCTTTGCCTTCCCTAACTTAGGACTAGGGTGAGTTACCCATTTACAGCTGGGTAGACTGGAGCATGCCTGATCTCAACAACTCTGTACACTACAATGGACATATACAGTAGTGGCACCACAAACAACATGCTACAGTGATTGATAGTGGAGCTTTACAGAAGAAAGAGAACACACCACACTTCTTTACAGACTGACACTTTACAGTGTGACAGAACTTTACAGTGGTGAGCCAGATCCCTGGGTCCAGCCTACGCAGTTTTGTTGTGTTGAGAATCACATTTTACAGTTGCAAGAACATTTGTTTGACCACATCAACACCAGTAGGGCAGCTATACAATCAATGTCAGCTTGACCTGTTCTGACAAGTGTAGCAATATCTGGGTCAGCACTTGTTGACATTTGGCACAGTACAGTCAGTGTTCTAAACTAGTGATTGTTTAGCCTGCTGTAATAGAAGAGCAATGTTGAACTTAAAGTGCAAATTTCATCGTTGGATCTTCTTATGTGCTCAAAAAAATTGAACAGTGTAACAATTAGAAAGCAAATCTATTACTCAATAAAGTGGTAGTCTAATTTGTTAAAACTGAGCATACAGTACAATACATTACAACTGCAACACATTTCAGTATATAATGTACACATTTATGATTTATATGTATTTATGTTTATATATTATTTGTTGTATTTGTGATTGTTATGTGTTTGCGGGCCTGGATGGGAGGTGACTAGAACAGGAAATACCAAGTGATATTGGTCTTGTTCTGGCGTTCTATAGGGAGCAATTTCTTAATTGAAATTTGCATGCAACATAGTTTGCAAATATTTGGTTAGTTGTGACGACTGTTTCATATTTGTATTTGTAACATTTTTCTGTTCTTTATTTTTGTTTGATTTGTTTGTATAATTGTAGGTCTCATCTTTCCTTTCATTTCAGTTCTTTACACCCTTATGTTTATACACTGTGGCGTTATTTGTCTTGTTATCTTATTGCAGTTATCATCACAGATTCTGTGATCATTTTTTTCATTTCTCCTATTTAATTTAATTTGATCTCTGCAAATGTTTTCAGATTGTCTTTTCTTGTTTGTCCTTTGTAATGTCTTTAGTTGACATATGACATAGGAGGTATAGTTGAATACACTTATATTATAGTACAGATCAGTACTTTATGATTATTATTGTTATAAAACAAAGTGTACAAGACCTTTGTAAGGCTTGTCTCCCAAAGTGATTGGTATAGGAAATATTATTTTCCACAGGTACTCAAGTGATCATTGATTACATTAAGGTATACAAGACCTTTGTAAGGCTTGTCTCCCACAGTATTTGAGATATACAGTTATTGTTTTCCACAGGTACTCAAGTTATCATTGGTTATATGATAAACAAAATAACCATACAGGTTTTTTCACTAAGACTAAGTCTATGGTATAGACTTGTCTCCCATTAAAGTGAAATAAGGTAATTTATTTACTTTTTCAGGTTTCTGATTTAAGAAGACAAGATGTCTACATTAGATTACTTTATTGCACAAGGAAAATCTCTTGATAAGACTGGAAAAGAGTTAGAAGAATGGCAACTGCTCAATTTGCTATTGCATTAAAATCAGAAGAGAAAAAACAAAAAGATGAGAATAAATGGAAAGCAGAAGTTGAACAAAAGAAGATAGATGTAGAGAATTTCAGATTGCAGATGCAAGCTGAGGAAAGAAAAGCTGCGGCTGAGGAGAGAAAACTTCAAATAGAAGAAAAAAAATTAGAAGCTGCTGCTGAAGAGAGAAAAGCTGCTGCTGCTGCTGAAGAGAGAAAAGCTCTGGCTGAAGAAAAAAGATTAGAAAAAGAAGCTGATGCTGCTGCTGAACTAAAGAAATTGCAGATGCAAGTGGAGGAAAGGAGATTTGATGCAGAACAGAAGAAATTAGAAGCTGCTGCTGCAGCTGAACAGAAAAAATTAGAAGCTGCTGCAGAACAGAAAAGATTAGATAGAGAAGCTGAAGAGAGAAAAGCAATAAGAGAACATGAGTTTGAATTAGAGAAATTGAAATTGACATGTATGAGTAATGTTAATCAGGCATCTGGTGGTAATGGTAAACCCTTTGTGTACAAGGTCAAGGTACCAGCGTTCAACCCTGCCAGTGATGACATAACATTTTGGCTTTCTAGATTTGAACGGGCTTGTCGAGCTCATAATGTTGACAAATCACAGTATGTGAATCAGTTGTCTGAAAATCTAAAAGGGGAGTCTCTGAGTAAGTTATATTTCGTTGAAGAGGCCGACAAGGATAATTATGATGCTATTAGGGCAGCTTTGATAAAGAGATATCAGCTGTCTGAGGAAGGTTATCGTCTTTTGTTTAAAACAATGAGACCTGAGGTAGGTGTAGAATTCTCAGAATTCATCTCAAAAGCACGAATTACACTTTCACGATGGATTGAATTATCCAAAATAGAGAAAACATTTGATGGTCTTACGGATTTATTGCTAAGAGACAAGGTCATGTCTTCGGTAAATAAATCATTCCTAGAGTTCTTACATGAGCGTAAACCTAGTACATTAAAGCAAATGGAAGAATATTGTGACCAGTATGCCACGGCACACCCTGACATGATTCTTAGTAACTCTAACATTAAAGAGAGTATGCCAGTTGCTTCGGCAACAGAATATAATCAGAATTACTCACACAAATTCCAAGGAGCTAAAAATAAATTTGATAAAAAGGTTAATTGGAATAAGTATCAAAACCAAGATAACCACTCAAATCAGGGTTCTTCTTCGAAGAACTGGAATCGGGCTGATAGTCCTCGACACGCGAGGGGTACCCATAATTTTAGAAATTCTCCGAAAGGGAGTAGCTATAGGAACTACCCAAGTGCTTCATGGAGACAAAAGAACCAATATTACAGGGATACTCAGTATAATGAGCGTGATGATTATGATCATGAATATTATGATTCAAACCCAAATAGGGGTTATAAAGAGGAAATAATAATTATAGAGACAATTATAACCGAGGTAGATCACAACACAAAAGACATGGTAAATCTTATTACCAGGCTAACTCTGCACAACAGGAGTTCCACGACACCGGTAATCAGAATAATGATAAAAAAGACTCCAATAGTGTAGCAAATTCCGCTTTCGATTTTGCTAGAGCATCTGAGTGTTCGCAATGCAAAACATTATTCGATCCAACCACAGTTTCTACTTTAAGCTGCGGTCACCCGCTTCCCGCTCTCCATGTGTCAATCGCGCATAATGGAAGGGGTGCTCTTGTCTTTAATAGGGGCCTAATAGATGGTACTCCGGTATCAATTCTTTTCGATTCGGGGTGCACTACCATCGGAGTGAGGCAATCACTCGTAAATCCTTCTCGAGCTACAGGCAATATAGTCAAATGTGTAACATTTGGTGGCACATTGGAGAAGTACTCCACTGCCATTATCAATATTGCTACGCCTTTCTTTACAGGAGAGGTGCAAGCATGTCTCTTGCCGAATCCGATCGCTGATCTTATCATCGGTCGCATTCATGGAGTGAAAGAATGCACTCCACAGCAAATTTCTAATTGGGAAAATGTTAATATGCAATCTGCTAATGCAATAATCACTAGGGCTCAAGCTCTTAATATGCCACAATCTTCACATTCTGAAGATAATGATGCGCAGATCCAAGATGATCCCTTGGAGATTTCCCATGATTCCTTTATAAAACAGCAGGAAGATGATCCTACTCTAAAGAAATTCTTTACTCTGGCAACAAAAGGTGATCCGAATAAGGATACAAATCGTAAATCTTGGATTACGATGAAGAATGGCGTACTTGTACGTATGGTACAAGACTCCGCTAAGTCCATTCATTCTCAAATCCTTGTGCCTAAAAATATGAGAGTTAAAATCTTACAGCACGCTCATGATTCGCAGTGTGCTGGACATATGGGTTTTTCCCGTACTAAAGCTAGAGTTCTTCAATCTTTCTTTTGGCCTGCTGTGAATAAGGACATACGAATCTATTGTCGATCTTGTAAAGTATGTCAAGAGATTAAATCCAGAGGTCCACGCCATGATGCACCTATTCAGGCTGCAGACATTCCCATTCGACCATTTCAAAAAATGGCGATAGACATCATTGGTCCATTTAAGATAAAGTCTGCTAGAGGACACCAATTTATTTTGACGTGTGTTGATATGTGCACACGTTGGCCGGAGGCTGTTCCTCTAAAGAGCATAACTACTGCTGATGTCGCAGATGCTCTTTGGTTAATATTTTCTCGTCTGGGATTTCCAGCAGAAATATTATCCGACCATGGTACCCAACTCATATCGGATACCATGTCTCAAGTAATGTCGACTCTTAAGATAGAGAGATCGCTGAGTAGTATTTATCATCCTATGTCCAATGGGATGGTGGAACGTTTGAATAGAACTCTGAAAAACCTACTAGGTAAGATAACAGAAGATCATCCTCAGGATCGGGATAGGGTTTTACCCGCGGCTCTCTTTGCATATAGAGAGGTCGCCAACGAACATACAGGATTTTCTCCCTTTGAACTTGTCTTTGGCGCGAAACCGCGAGGTCCTATGTCCTTACTTCATGATCTTATCACTGCTGATAATATTGTCGATGACACAAAATCCTCTTATGAATATGTCATCGCACTTAGACACAAGATTATTGAAGCATGCAAATTGGCAACTGCTTCTTCTGAATTTGCGAAACAGAAGGCAAGGGAATTTGCCAATAAAAAGAGATGCTTGCGACAACTTTGTCCAGGTGACAAAGCATTTGTCTTGCTACCTTGTAGGGAAAATAGACTTCTTATTTCTTGGAAAGGTCCGTACGATATAATATCAAAAGTTTCCGATGTTGACTATATCGTCGATATTGACGGGAAGCGTAAAACCTTCCACATCAACATGCTCATGGAATTCCATGAACGTCCTGATTATTTACAACCTGTTTTCCAGGCAACGGACGATTTTCCAGTCCAACATGGACAGTACTCATCTCTGTCAGTAATACAGGATGAGGAAACGAGTTTCTCGAATGTAAATTTACCTTTTCCAATGATTCCTCTTCACTCTAATGAATCATGGAAAGATGTTGCAATTTCTCCAGAATTATCTCCAGGAGAGCAGAAACAAGTTTCTACTATGTTAGAACAATTTCAGGATGTCCTTACTGACATTCCTGGTCAAACTGATGTCATTCAACATGACATTATTCTTACTGACCATAGTCCTATAAGAGTCAGACCGTATCCTATCCCGATACATTTTCAAGCACAGGTAGAGAAAGAGTTAGATGAGATGATAGAGTTAAAAATTATTGAACCATCCACATCAGCATATTCTTCGCCGATGGTTATTGTACGAAAAAAAGACAATAACATACGTCTTTGCGTGGATTATCGCAAATTGAATCAAGTGACTAAATTTGATGCTGAACCTATGCCTTTACTAGAAGAGCTACTTACGAGACTATCGAATTCTCATTTCTTTACTAAACTCGATTTGTCTAAGGGATATTGGCAAGTTCCACTATCCGAACACGCCAAACCGTTTACTGCTTTTTCGACGCCTAGGGGTCTATTCCAATGGAATTTCATGCCTTTCGGTCTTATGAACGCCCCTGCAACATTTGTACGCATGATGCGTCGAATCCTATCTCATCGCTCAGATGTCATTGCGTATCTTGATGACATCTGTCTTTTCAGTGATACTTGGAACGATCACTATAATGGGATAAATGAACTATTGTCTATCTTACGCGAGCATAACCTGACAGCGAAACCATCGAAAGCATGTATTGGTTTTAGCGAAATATCTTTCTTAGGACACCGTGTTGGTCATGGGTTCCTAAAAACAGAAGACCATAATACAAGTAAGATACTTAACATTTCTATTCCTAAGACTAAAAAGCAAGTGCGAAGTCTCTTAGGTCTAATACAATTTTATGGACGATTCATTCCGAATCTGTCCTCCATTATGTCACCTCTTTCTTCCTTGCTAAAGAAAGGGTCTCCTAATGTAGTCCATTGGACTCAAGAATGTCAATCCTCTTTGGATAAGGTTAAAACTATGTTTTCTACTTCACCTATCCTAGTATTGCCTTCTAAGGATAAGACATTTATTCTTCGTAGTGACGCTTCATCCACCGGGATTGGAGCAGCACTAATGCAAGAGTACTCTGGAACTCTGCATCCTGTGATGTATATTTCTCGGAAATTAAATGCCGCAGAGAAGAATTACTCGGTCCTAGACCGTGAATTATTGGCTATGGTTTGGTCAATCCTTAAACTGCAAAGATTTCTTCTGGGCGCGCATTTCATTGTGGAAACTGACCAGAAAGCTCTTACGGCTATTCAGAGTAAAAATCTGAAGAGCGCGAGATCAACGCGATACGCGATTGCTCTACAGCCATTTCATTTTTCGGTGCGAGCTATCCGTGGGTCAGAAAATGTGATGGCAGATATTTTGTCTAGATGCCCACATGATTCATAACTGTTATACAACTTTGATACAGTTGTTTCTATGTTGAAATGTGTACACATATGTAATATATCATATATTGATTGTAACACTACTTAGCGGTTCATTGATATTTATTCACCGCTGATCTTTCAATGTTTTTTCGTCTTTGATGATCATGATGTTAAGATATCTTAGATGAAATTTATGTATAAACTAATGTGGAAATTGTGTCATTGCTAATATTGTAGTATGCGTTGGTGACACCTCTCTGGAAATATTTATACTTAGAGAAGTACTTTCTCTAAGGTCATAAAACTTATGCTTATCATCTGCGCATTGTTATTGGTGCGTTGTGAGCCTATTGTATGTTGCTCCTAGATGTATTTCAAAAAAAAAATGTACCATTTTTTTTCCCGAGGGGTGTGGTAATCTGTTGCGTGCATATTTTGACGCACATATTACAAAAATCGATATGGCTATTTAATATGGAAAAGATATAGACATTCATTCATTTGTGTATGAAAATGCTGTCTATGGTAAAGCTAGATAATCCATGATTGATTCACACTTTTGATTATAGGAGTAATCGTTCTTGATATTGATCCGGCGCATGGATTGCTCTTACGGTTGTACTTATTTGTTAGGGCCAGAAAATATATTAATTTGCTTATTATGTTTATGGCCTGAATTCATATGTATTACATATTATTAGTACAAGTAGAATCAGTCCTATATTGTATATTTTGGATGGGTAGGCAGGACTATATTCTTGTTATGCCGCTCTAGCGGAAGTATGAGTTGTCTTGACAAGTCGTGATGAGTTCCGATGTACCGTTTACAATGGCGGTTACGCATTTTCCAGGGCTGGTATATTCTTCAGTAAAAATGATTTACGAAGTGGTTTTTCTTCTGTAGGAGATTGTGTCTCTACTAGAGTTTGTGTTAGAGACTCTCCTAATGTACGGTACCATGTATGATTCGGACTCCAGGTAATTCCAGACCCTATTTTTGATGATCTCATGTCGGTTAGACCTAGCTGGAATTTTGTGCTTCGCAACGCTAGGGTCGTGTTTATATCGACAAAGATGACGGGCTTCCATACAGCAGTTATGTATACGAAACTTAACCGGATTACTGTAGAACTGTATGGAGGAACTTTAAGAAATTAATCTTATACCTTTCAAATTAACTTTGGCTTAGATGTACCCTCCTGTGAGTGAGTGAGCGACAACTCAGGAAGGCGGCCATGTTACATTCCTGTCATCATATTTTTGAATCACTGTCCAAAGAACGGGCATGTATCTTATTATTCGGACAGTGGCAAGGAGATCTCAATTTTGATAGAAACCCCTTATCGTGGTTTCATAATATGATATAAACTGTGAACATAAAGCAACTTTAGTTACTTACCGATCCGCCTTCACTGACGCGCTTAGTCAGATAGGGGATGCGGCCATTATGTATCATGACATTGGAAGCTATTGATGTACTACCCATTATTTATGAATGTGTCATGACTTGGGATCTACTATGTATGCCTGCAAATTGATGTGTCAACCTGTACCCATGATTTACTCGTTATGTCCCAGTGTGTGCGTCTAAATAAACTGTGTAAACAAAGATTCCAGCAGTCTGCATTGGTGCCTTGTAGACACAAGTGTATGAGTGATTAGATTGGTCAGAACACGAACAGTACACCATTCGCGTTAATCACACTCTACACTTCTACTCCATATCTACACCATCCTGCGTCGGTTGAATTGACCAAGTTTAGGGCCTGCTTCCCCTGGAGCCTTAGAGGGAAACTACTATTTACATCTGCCTTTGCCTTCCCTAACTTAGGACTAGGGTGAGTTACCCATTTACAGCTGGGTAGACTGGAGCATGCCTGATCCCAACAACTCTGTACACTACAATGGACATATACAGTAGTGGCACCACAAACAACATGCTACAGTGATTGATAGTGGAGCTTTACAGAAGAAAGAGAACACACCACACTTCTTTACAGACTGACACTTTACAGTGTGACAGAACTTTACAGGCATGTACATAAGTTCCAATAATTATATGATTATCAAAGCGTTGCAGCCTCCAAGATATCTCTCAGTCTACAACTATAGCACGTTTCACTAGCTTTGCCCAACTTCAAAATGCTATATCTCAGCGAATATATAACGCATATAAGTGAAATTTTGTGTGTGAATTTGAAATGGTATAGACCCAATGAATTAAATTTTTCATTAAAATGCGGCCATTGGTTTCAATTTTCGTTTCTTTGCGATATAATATAAAATCCTACTTGCCAACACACATCACACGCACACATATTGAAATGTCTACAGTAAATTATACGACCTCATTTGCACATTTTTGGTTTATCAAGCAATTGGCATGATTTTTGAGTGAAATTGCGTGAAATCGCACTTCTTGAACACAAAATAGTTTATATCCGGTGCTACTCACACATTGTCAATCAGTGGCGTGTCTACAAAAAGTATTGTGTGGTTAACCAGTATCAAGGTCTTTGTCTTGTTTGGACTGACACAAACTGTTAATAGGGGAACAACAGAAGTGATTGCGTCATTAAGGGGCTGAGTTGCCCACTGTATACTTCCGGTGTTATCTTGTGTTTCTTACTGATAAATAGCCAGTAAAGCATCTTTTTTTGGGGATGCCTAGCTGGCCGTGGGGTCAGTGTGATTCGCTTGATAGCTAGGCGGAGTTGTCGTACGGAAGGTACGGGGTTCAAACCCTGGGTAAGCCACTCACGTCTGTTGTTTTTCTGTTGTCCAAGTGTTCTACTTCTTTATTTCTTGCGAGTGCCTGAAAACATACCTTTATGTTTGTCTAATATTAATTTACGGTTAACTAGGAAAATGAGTCTGCGAGTACATTTTATGACATTACAGCTAATCACAAATAGGATTTTTAAGTATTTCTGCAATGAAGCTACTCGTGGAAAACTATATCATTCTATTTCAAACCCACAAAAGAGGACTATTCATGCCTTGGGGATAATCAAACGATCATTGCACCGCTGGATAGCGACATCTAAAATTTCTAATTCTAGTGTTTTACACACGAAAATTAGGCCAAGAGTGGTGCATATTTTGACAGAGAATTTATCCGGAGAGAAATTTGCAATATATTTCACAATAATGAGGCAGTGACTTTAAGGAAATTGAAAATTTGGTTAAGAAAGAATAATGACAATGATATTTCCAAATCTACGCTAAGGAGGACTATTAGGAGTTTGGGATTCACTTTTAGAAAATATGTTGGTGGTAGAAACCTTATTTGTGAGAAGCCTCATATAGTTGCAATGATAAGCAAATATTTACGCGAGGTCAGAGAAATGAGAAGAGATTGTTATGATTTTGTGTATTTAGATGAAACTTGGATCAATGCGCACCACAGTAATGAACGAGAATGGCAATCATCTGATGGGACAACTAAGAGACTAGAACCAAGCAGCAAAGGACAGCGCCTAATAATTGCACATCCAGGAAGCAGCCATCATGGGCTTCTAAATAATACTGAACTCATATTTGTTTCAAAATCCACAGTTATTAGGGATTACCATACAGAGATGAATGGCAAGATATTTCAAGATTGGATTGTGAATAATGTACTTCCTTCCCTGGATAGACCGTCGTGTTTGATAATGGACAATGCTTCATATCACAACGTTGTGGCACCAGAAGATAAAGTTCTTAATTCATCAAGTACTAGAGATGTAATAACGATTTGGCTGACCATAAACAACATTCCATTCGGGGAGCCGCGCTAGCGTAGTGGTTACAACACCGCTCTGGCGACCGGGTGATACAGGATCAAACCCGGGCGACGGCATTTGAGGATTTTTCGTCGACCGGGATTTGGACTGGATTAACTCGAGACCTGGCGAGAACATTTGAAGAAGTGTCGTCGACCAGGGACTGGCGGCTCCTGAGCCGACCCAGCTGCAATGGGTACCTCCGAAATCGGCGAGTATTTGCCTGAATGGCGAGGGACACATGTCTCTGTACAAGAAATAAAGGGATACTCACGTAAAATCAATGTCAGGTTAGACATTAAAAAAAAAAAAAAATAATAATAACCTGAGATTTCGCCTCGAGTATTAGCGGGCGAACGCAAGAAAAGAAAAAAAAAACAAAAAAAAAACATTCCATTCAACGAAATGTCCCTGAAGCCTGAATTACTTGGAATTGTAAAAAAAGACACAGCGTACAAAGATATTTCACATAGACAAGGCAATCCATGAACATGGTCACAGATGTTTAAGATTGCCTCCTTACCATTCTCACTTAAACCCAATAGAATTAGTATGGGCTAAAATTAAGGAACAGGTAGCAACAGAAAATAGAACGTTCAAATTAAAAGATGTTGAAATACTTATAAAAGCCGCCATCTCCAATATAGCCAGGGATTATTGGAAGAAATGTGAGAGCCATGTGTTACAAGAGGAAGAGGAATATTGGAAGAATAATGGTTTGTCCTTCATTCAGCCGAGATTGATTATCAATTTCTCAGAGACATCTGATTATGATTCGGATGAAGTTTAATTTCTTTAAAGATGACCTTACCGTTATTTACAAGCACATTAGAGGAGCAACGTTCCATTATGATATTTATGAACCGCAAAAAGAGGTGATACCCATTGAAATAATTAGATCAAGGAAGGTCCAGTTTGGTAGCGCATTAAATGTCAATGACAAACAATTTCACGAGTATCTGGCATGCAGATCATTTAAGAAATCATCTTCAACAGGTATTCATATGCAAACGTGATGGCCACATTATTGTAATAGTAGACACGCCTATGCCTAATCAATTCACAGAATCTGTGCATGAAGTGGTAAAATTTCTTTTCTCGATACACAATAATTAGTATGCCGACAAAGATCAAAGGATTTCATCCGTTTATGGGAACTAGACAAGATGCACAGATATAAAGTATATATTTGTTGGGTCTAACCCAATATAACATCGTATGCAAAAAATGGCATTAATACGTTGGACGGTTAATCAGATAATTACATTTGTTTGAGGGCAAAGCTAGTGAAACGTGCTTATAGCGGAAAAACCCCGTATTACACAACGGGTAAATACTGTATAAACATCCAACAGTTTCTTTCTGACTCATCAAAGTCATTCTTCTTAAGTCGACCTCCCAAACATGGCGGGCGACGAAATTAGCATAGTCCATCCATCTAATCGGACGTATCGAAGATAGGCTGTCCTTTCGAAGATAGGCTTATACAACTCCCTTGTACATCAGGCGAGTTTTCATTTTCAAAGTTATAATAACTAATAACCCATCTGTTCTTCCACTCCAGATAGTTATTTATATATTAGGCCTCTATCAAACAGTAAACACTGTGGATTCCTCTTCTGTAGACATAAGTGTCTAAGTTCAAAATATACCGCCAATCATGCGGGTTGTAGAAGATTATATATTCTCATGGGTCTCTGTGTGTAAATCTAGAAAAACAGTCTTACATGGCTCCAACGAGCGTAACAAGAGGAATACTCTGCCATCCAACCATTTGTGAGCTCTTGTCACTGGTTGATTCAAAAATATGATCCTTACAAAGGAAGTGTGAAAGTCTCGTAATTTTACCTTGATACGAATTCCTAACACAAAATCGAAGCAACTGTCGTCTTCCTGACGAACAGAAATAACACAGGGGACTCTAAATACAGTGGAAGAGTTTCCATCCCCAAAAGGCAATGCAGAGAAATAATCAGACATTCCGTCTGACAGACCCAGAACAAAAACACGGCCTCCCGCCGGAAATCTTCATCAAAAAACTCTCTTAGTTTGGACATGCGCAGTTCGCATCCCCTCTGACCTATCCAGTCAGCTGGTGTCACCTTTTAAAGAGGAGTAACTACATATATACTTTCCCTCAAAACAAAAGATGAGTATTCGCCCTTAGATTATGGTTCCAATGAAGAATACATTAGACCCAAAAATCTTATTCAAAATATAACAAGCATACAGACAGACTACATTATCAGTTATGAAAAACTGCACGTAACACCGTCTCAGGCTTCTCTTGTCATCATACAGTTTCTCCCTCAACTAGCAGTCCGTCTCAGGCTTCTCTTGTCATCATACAGTTTCTCCCTCAACTTGAAGTCCGTCTCAGGCTTCTCTTGTCATCATACAGTTTCTCCCTCAACTGGCAGTCCGTCTCAGGCTTCTCTTGTCACCATACAATTTCTCCCTCAACTGGCAGTCCGTCTCAGGCTTCTCTTGTCATCATACAGTTTCTCCCTCAACTGGCAGTCCGTCTCAGGCTTCTCTTGTCATCATACAGTTTCTCCCTCAACTGGCAGTCCGTCTCAGGCTTCTCTTGTCACCATACAATTTCTCCCTCAACTGGCAGTCCGTCTCAGGCTTCTCTTGTCATCATACAGTTTCTCCCTCAACTGTGTTGGAGAAGGTCAGGCTGTCACCCAGCTCTTCTTGGTAATGAACAGTATAAAGTGTAACTGATGACAAGAACTAGACAAGTGCAGGTGGATTAAGGGATGACAAGAACTATACAAGTGCAGGTGGATTAAGGGATGACAAGAACTAGACAAGTGCAGGTGGATTAAGGGATGACAAGAAGACACTGTTGACAGACAAAAGGACATAGATTGAAGAAACCTGTTGATAGCTTTACTAGACAGTCATTGTTCTAGAATCTCCAAGGAAAGAGAATCAGGTTCAGACCCAAAAATACATATAGAAGACAACTGGTGACAGAAATGGGAACGATAAAGAAGATATTGAAAGATCTTAAGCGGATGGCACGTGACAGGTTATGTGTAGCATGAGTTTGTTGAAGGCCTATGCTCCTTGGGGAGCTGAAGGAAGATTAATAAAGAGGGTAATGAAGACAACTGGAAAAACCGTGGACGGATGGCACAGGACATGAATGCTTGAAGTGTGTTTGTTGAATGCCTATGCTCCTCGGAGAGAAAACAGATAACGGGTGTGTTGCAGACTTTCAGACTTTGATAAGTGGGCTGATATTACGTTTCAATTCCTGTATTCTATATTCATCTGTTCTGCCATCACGAAGTATCTTTATGCTGCAACTTTGGGTTTGTTTATCTACGTTATTGTTATAATTTTTCTTATCAGTGTTTATTTCATTAAACTTTGTATTAAAGACTGACAGTGTTTATTTCTTGTTATTGTTAGCAGCTGGTATTGAAGTGTTCTATTAGGGTACGACCTTGAAGGTTAACGGTCAAAATGTCTACAACATTTGAAACTGGAACTGTAGAACGTTTTCCATTAAACAGGTCTCAGTGTGACGACTTCTAATCATTTAATCAGCACACAACTTTTCATCATGATTCATTAACAATATGTTTTTACGTTGAAGAACATTTCATATATTACAGTATTATAGTTCATAGTCAATCAGACATTACACGTCTATTACTCTTTCGTTTTATCAACGTTCAATATCTTATAACCAAATACTTGGAGTCATTATTATTTAAACAGACTTAATTCTTCTGTTAATAGTTTTCATAGGGTCGCTGCCCAATGCACATCTCAAGAACTCTGATATATTCTTAATTCATTTTTGGCATCTGTAGCCTGGCTCTATCAGCCTTACATATTGTTGAGTTCGTTTTATGGTTGAGTACAGTTTATACTGGTGAAGAGGTAGCTTCAAACGCGAATGGTTAAAATGAACGAATGTCAACAATATTCTTCCAACGAACTTCAACAAGTAGTGAACTGGGCAAGTACTGGCAGTACATAAGTCGGTGATGACTGTACATCGATTTTATTCAACATGACACCGACGGAGTGGACAAGACTAACATCGTCACAGGCGCAAAGATCATACATCAGCATAATGGTAATTACTTTTAAAGTTCCTGAAGATTCTCTACCATAAAGTCCTCTGACTCAAGTGACTAAGGATCACAAACTGTTACCGTATAATATTCTTCTCATTCAAGTCCGTTGACCTTCTCTCAAGGACGTCTATCATGGTAACGTATTCATACTCCAGGATAAAATCTTCCATATCATACTTCACAATCCCATACGTTCTCCAAAACATAATGTTAGATAGCATATAGTTTCAAACAAAGTCATACACGATAATACGAACAGGTTAGAGATTCCAGTTGGCTAACCTCTCCCATTCTATGCCACGCTTCTGGCATTGTTGTAACAGCATATTAAAACATGTGCATAAGGTAATCAATAACTTCTTCCACTCGTAGGAATCCTTCTTCTACGATACAAATCCTAAAGGCAAACGACTCTGTAGATCCATTCTAGGAATAACATCTTCCCGCTAGACTAGTATTAGAGCGGCCTTATAATACAGCTTTAAATAAGAAGTGGGGCGATAACTTACGTGACATTGCTGCTATTGGTTTCGACCTGAAGACCAATACAGATCACTAGAATAAATGGCTTTCCATAAACATGCCATTGAATACAAATATAATATAACAATCATGGACATAAACAAGTTCCATGTTGCCCTTCAAATCATGACGTCAGAAACTACTCAACTAGGTTACCCGTGCGTCCCAAAGCAACACTCACTGCTTCGTGCACGTCAGTGCGCGAATCATTCGACCGCACAAATAATATAACTATATCAAGACTGGTGCGTACATATGGCAGGACCGAAGACTACCCCCTTAGGTAATAAATGTACGTAACACATATTTTAACCGCGTACTTCACGACTTACGTTTTTAAAAATGGTTGCGGTTACAATACCGACTTATATCTTCGGACTCAATGGTCCTTACACAATTATGAATCTATTGCTTTACCAGCATTGCATTTACGGTTATACACTATTATAATTTAAGTGGACATGCCACACTTTTTCAAACACTGCCATTTGGCTCAAAGGCAACACAAAGACTGTTGTAACTAGGCTAATGCATCATACTACGTTATACGCGAACTATTTCATTTTTCTATTCAGTAGAGGTGTTACGAGTCGGCGTCTGTGGCCTAATGGATATGAACGCAGTTTCATAATCCAGATATACCAGGTTCAAAACCTGCTGCAGGTGGTTTGGTAGCAGATCGCTTTGTGTGGATTTTTAACAATGGTATAAGCGCCGTACCGTTCAGAAAGCAATGGCAAACTACTGAATGAAACAAATTGCCTAGAAAAATCACAAACAGCCAATAAAAGCTGGGGTTGATTGCCACGTCCTGTAAAGGATAAGCAACTAACTTTAGAGATGTTACATGGTGCAATCATCCAAATCGAGCTCAAACCCAGATGCTTGCAAAACATGCAACAATCCTCAACATCCCCCCCCCCCCCTCGATCCTCGATCCCAAACGTGACACTTGTGGCACATGTGAGAGTGGTGGAGAAGAACTACACGTATGTAATTAAAGTACATTATCATCATCATCATCAGCTGCCATCTCCACAACGAAAGTTGGCTGTAAAGGATCTCCAACGTCTTCTGTCTCTTGTCTTGGTGCACTCTAATAGGCTCTTCCCTGCCCATCTCTTGATGTTATCTTCCCACTTATAGCGCTGTCTTCCCCGTGCACGTTTGCCTTCACCTCCCCCTTCTTTTATGGTCTTCTGCAAGGTGTCATGCCTTTTTATGTGGCCAAAGTATTTTAGCTGCCGAACTTTGATCTCCCTCATTAGTTCTCTTTTCATACCTAGATTTTCTAGGATCTCCTTATTTGTTTTCTTCTCTTTCCATGAGATACGCCCCATTCTTCTATATATCCACATTTCAAGAGCCTCAATTCTTTCTTCCAAATGCTTATACATCGTCCATGTTTCTGCCCCATACAGAAATGCAGAATATATATAACACTTTATGATTCTCAGTTTTAATTTGTGAGATAACTGTTTTGATGTCAGTATATGTAAAAGTAAATTATATACCAACAATAATGTTGTTATTATTACATAAATATTAACTATTACCCCAGAATAATAAATATGACTAAATAATTAAGTAAAGTCACTATGTGTCCATCTGTCCGGCATGATTCCTGGACATCAGATCCGCAAGGTTATTGTCAGTTCCAGAGATTGGTAATATTGTAAACGAGAACTCCTGGTGCAACAGGTATCAACGGTGAATTCTCGCTTTGCGCATCGTTCTGGACGTAATGTACGTAAGTGGGCTGTGGTCAGTCTGGATGAAGAAGTGCGTGTCGATTAGATACTTCGACAACTTTTCCAGGCACTAGACAACAGCAAGAAGCTCTCGCTCCCCGGTTGCATACTTCCGTTCTGCTGGGGATAGTTTGCGTGACACAAAATAACATGGGTCTGGCATATCCTCGTACCACTGTAATAAACATCCCCCGATGCCGTAATTTGAAGCATCTCTTTGAAGTACAAATGGAATATGTAAGTTCGGTAATAACAAAATAGGTGGAGTCGAAAATAATTCCTTGAGTTTCACCAAAGCGCTATCGCACTCCGAAGTCCATTAAATTTTTATTTGGACTACCTTTGGCATGCATTCCAGACAACGGAGCAGAAATGTGTGCGAAATGAGGAAGGAATTTGTGATAGAAGTTAATTAAACCTAAGAGGCTTCTGACTTGCTTCTTAGTCGTAGGAATAGAAGTATCTAAAATTCGTTTGACACTTGTGTCATCAGGATATAATATATGGTTACCTATACGGTGACCAAGAAATGAAATTTCCTGACAATCTATTTGGACCTTGGAAGGTCGCACAGTCAAACCGTGTTGTCATAACGTAAGAAGACGAGAAGTCAACCCAGTAATGTGATCTTGCCAAGAATCATGAAATAAGCAGATGTCGTCGATGTATGTGATGACATCTTTTCTATCGCCAAGAAGGCGGCGCATTATGCGCACAAAAGTTGCAGGAGCGTTTACAAGGCCGAAGCACATGTAGTTCCATTGGAAAAGTCTAAATGGAGTTGTAAACGCGAGCGAAAGTCTTGGCATGATCAGTAAGTGGTATTTGCCAATATCCTTTCGACAGATCTAATTTACTGAAGAAAGTAGCATGAGAGACTTGAGACAAAAGATCTTCTAACAAATGCATTGGTTCAGCGTCTGCAACTGTAATACTATTTAAGCGCTGAAAATCAATACAAATACGCAAGGAATCATCCTTTTTTCACAATCACCATTGGAAAAGCGTATGGTGATTCTGATGGAGATATAACTCCCAAACGTATCATATCTTTAAATTCTTTCTCAACTTGACCTTTGTGATGTAAAGAAATAGGATATGGCCTTAATTTGATAGGATGGTAGTCCGTAAGAATAATGTCCTGGGAGATTAGTGATGTACGACCTGGAAGGTCTTCAAGCACATCATCAAAAGAAAGAAGAATATCTCGAATATGACCTTTTGATCTGCTAAGGCAAATAAACGTTGTAGAGACGGATCATTTTTCTGCTTCTCTGCAAAGGCAGCTGGTGTTTCAGCACCAACGCCCTGAGACATAAGCATATCTATAATAGGAGTAGGTGGGGTAGTCGTGTCTGCAGCTAGTTGTTGTGCCCTGGTTACAACAACATTTGCCACCAGTGGGCTTATTCAACCCACATTGCAATCTTATCAGGATTGCAATCTTTAACCCCTGGTATATTCCCTAATATTATCTCAGCTACTGGATCTCTCAATCCGCAGGCATCCACAGTGCCTGTATAGAATGGAGTATCAATGTGGACTCGTGCCACCGGAAACCACTTTACATTCCCACCAAAAGTAACACACTTAACAGATTTACCGGAGAAAGCAGAGGGATCAATTAGCGATTTACGGATTCCGACCGTGGTACAACCGCTATCCCTCAAAACTTTTACTTTCTGTCCATACAAGAATCCTGTATGCAGTGTGACACGTCCTAAGTTCTCACACGAGGACATTGCAGGAATAGTGTGACCACAACGAAGTGTAGTTTTAGTCTCTGATACATGTTGTGACTGACATACATAACATGTGTCATCTCTTACAGAACAAGCATTGGCATGATTAGTTCTATCTTTATCATCATCTTTATTGTTCTTACAAGCATTAGCATGCCTATGTTTACCTTTATCTCTCGAAGGAGATCTGAAATGACCTGTCTTTTTCTTGAGACTTCTTCTTACTATAATAAAAATCTGCAGAATCATCATTCTTGGAATCCCAACTATATGATGATATTTGTTTATGATAATCTTTGTGATATGAATCATCACGATCTCTGCCTTTGTGATAACCACGATCATGAGGTGAATAACCTCGATAACCTCGTCGGTAAAAATTTTATGGCGAGCGTTGACGAGGGAAGTTGTAAGATCCCCTACATGATGTACGAAAATCGGGATGATAACGTCCGTCAACGCTCTTCGATCGAGGTCGTTGATCATAAGATCTATGATCGTGGTGAGCCGCGCACGCAGACATAGGATTCCGATGAGAAGATCTGTGGATATCCTTGTTTGGATGTACTGTTAGGTATTTGTGGCGTTGGCTATTGCACGCCACATGTCAAAGAATAACCAAGAGTATGGTGCTGGTAAGCGCGGCACAATAAAGAATTGTCACTATGTGCACTTCGCACATGACGAAAACATGTTTTGTGGTAGTGACGGAAGAGAGTTGATATTCACCCGAAAAGGTTTGCTTGTGTCATCTAGCAGATTGTACATATTTGAAAAATGTTCAATGGATAATGGCTTGAAAAACCTAGATATGTGTAATTATGGAACTAACAAATGAAACGGAATCAGACCGTACTTATGTGGAATAATAGAATATAGAACGTGATGAAATTAACCTCCTTTGAAATGCCTTGTCGTGATATATAGTCTACGTATTAATAAATATTGGAAAGTTGATGGAGTTTCCAAGTCGATATCTCATCGTTGAGTTGGAATGTTCGAAATAATGTTCCTGAGTTCTTGTGGTGGTTGTTATGAACCTTGTGGACAGTATAATTATCAATCCTAGACATAATCGAGTAAACGAGCCTAATATGGAATTTAACAATATAAACCACGACACCACAGATATGAGAGGCTGCGTCCTTTGAATATGAAGTAGTCGTTTGAAGATGTGTACAATGCTGTACTTTGTAAAGTATTCGAGATAACAAATTGCTGGAATCACCAGAAATCGCATTTTTTTCGTGCGAGGTCATGCCAAGACCTTGGACTGTTTTTGAACACGTTGATGCCAATACAACATACACAGCATAGTCGATAGTAGTCGCTTATGATGAATCTGACTGCCTAAAGATATCTCCATATTATAGTCACTATATATTGCTGTCACAGGGAGTTTTGATGAATCTTATCGCTTCGACACCCGTAAACTTTGAATCGTTGTCATGAACCGTTATATCAAGGTCACCGTAACGGACACTTGCGTCTTGAAGTGAACTTACTAGTGGACGTTTACTATACTAATAATAACTATCTTGCCATGAATCGTGAAGATTGTTATGGTCTCCAGAACATTTCTTTTCAAGTCTTACGTCACATCAAGTCTCTGATGTCCGAGAAATCGTTCTTTGTCGGTAACGTCTTCTTCTTCGATCCATAACCGCCAACCGCCAAAGTAGTCAGCGGCCATCACGCCTGGTGGCGTCCTGTAGGGCAGCAACAAATTGATTCTATCTTGCTCGGTCGGTTGCCATCCTTTGTACAGTGCCCCAACTCTGGTTCACTCCCTGCATCTCGGCTTCCACAGTTCTCCGCCAAGTTGTTCTTGGTCGGCCTCTCTTTCGCTTTCCCTCGGGGGTCCATAACACAGCTGCTTCTGTGATGGCATCAGGGTCCCTTCTGAGGACGCGGCCAATCCAACTCCAGTCGTCCGCCAGCTATGACGGTGTGCATGTCCTCCTGGTTACTCCGAATAAGTAGTTCTTGGTTGCTGATGGTATTTGGCCAAAAGATTCGGAGAATCTTCCTTAGGCAGATTGTGTGGAAGGAGGACAGTTTCGACATCCCCTTCTCTGCCACTCTCCAACATTCCGCACCACAGAGAAGCACAGAAAGCACACAGCTCTCATACAGTCTTAATTTGGTGTTTGTGCTGTATAGGGAAGACGTCCAAATGTTGTTGAGAATAGCAAAGGCTGTTCTCGATTTATTCACCCTGCCGCTAATGTCTTTGCCCGTTCCGCCCTAGGTAAGCAAATGTGTCTGCCTGTTCCAACTTCTGGTTCACTACTGTTATTGGCTCAGGATTGCCCACATTTAGCGCCATGACCTCTGTCTTCTCCAGACTGATGTCCAGGCCAACCCGCTGGCCACACCTATTCAATCCATCGGTTTTGTTCTGAATGTGCTGATGGGAATGCGAGAGCAGTGCAAAGTCATCTGCACACTCCAGGTCTTCCAGTGCAGAAAATGCTGTCCATCTAACTCCTCTTGGGCCGCTCTCTGCTGCTCGGCGCACCACCCAATCCATGGCTGTCAAAAATAATGTTGTTGATAAGGGGCATCCCTGTCGCACTCCCGCCTTCACTTCGAAAGGTACATTACTCAATCCGACACTGCACGTAAAGTTAGAATAGAGGCTTTTTATGATGGAATCAATGCGGCTGAAAATTCCATAAGCCCTCAGTACCTTCCATAGGCCGTCCCCATGCACGCTGTCAAAAGCCTTTTCAAAATCAACAAAGTTAATGTACAGCTGTCTCTGCCACCCCGAGCGCCGCTCTACAATGTTCCTGAGGGCAAACATATGATCCGCACATCCTCTGTTCTATCCAAAGCCCCCTGTTCTTTCCTCAACTTATGGTCAACTGCCCTTGAAATGTTCTGGATGATTATCCTGCCTAGCATTCCGCCGGGAACCGAGAGGAGAGCAACTCCTATCCAGCTGTTGCAGTCTGCAAGGTCGCCCCCCTTGGGCAATCCGACAACCATTCCCCTACTCCACTCTGCCGGTGCCGTCCTAGCTTCCCAGACCCGTGCAAACAGTGGTTCCAACAGTTCCGCCGCCAGCTCAGGGTCTGCCCCGAATAACTCAGCATTCAGATTGTCGTGACCAGACGCCCCTCCATTCCCCAACCCTCCGACAGCTGTGATGATCTCTTCCCCTCGCGGAACGTCTGCATTTACGTCTAAGTCACTTTCAGCCTCAGGAACACTCAGCTGAGTCTCTGGTGGTTCCCTATTCAGTGTCTCTCTGAAGTGCTCTGCCCATCCCGTCCCCTGCCCCTGTGCTGCTGTGATGAGACCTCCTCGATTGTCTCCTACCAACGTTATGTTGTTTGCACCTCGTCCTCCACTGATAGTTTTAGTTACCTTATAAACTGTGCTCCGTTCATCTCTCAGCGCCGCCTCCTCCTCCCGTCCCGCAAGGTCATCCAGAAATGTCCTTTTGCCAGCACTGATCTGACGTCTCACGTCTCCAGCCGACCGCACTGTTCACCATATAATGCCTTTAACCTGGAGACTTAGCTTCTGCCTTCTCTCCCTCCACCTCCCCTCTCCTCACCTCGCCATGGTGCCTAGCGCTTCCGGTGCCATCCAGTCCCGGCTCTCTCCTGTAATCCCAAGCATGACCCCCCGCTTCCCTTGTACATTGCCGAGACGGTGTTGAACTTCTGGTCGACACCATCGGTCTCTGTTCTTTCCTGGCTTTTGGCAATCTGATATCGTCTCTTTACGTCGACCACGAACGCTTTTCCGGCGAGAGGGTCCTTAAGTTTTGTGATGTTGTATCTTTTCTGTTTGACTGCAACTGGTCCAGCAGCTCTGAGTTTCACCTTCAGTCTTGCTACTACTAGGTGGTGATCACTTCCCACATCTGCGCCTCTTCTTACTTTCACGTCTTGTAGTGCATGTCTCCATCTGCCATTGATCATTATGTGATCTATCTGGTTTCTGTCTCGTCCGTTTGGTGATTCCCATGTTAACTTGTGCACTTCTTTGTGTTGAAAAAGTGTTCCTCCAATGACCAGGTTGTTAATACTGCAGAAGCTTATTAATTTGTCCCCATTCTCATTTACTGTTCCACTGCCACATTTCCCCATTACTCTTTCGTTATAATTGTTGTCTGTTCAAACTTTCGCATTTAGATCTTCCATTACTATAATAAGATCGTACCTGGGTACAGTTTCCATGACCTTTTGTACCTGTTGATAGAACTCGTCCTTGATCTCTTCATCGCTGTCGTTTGTTGGTGAGTAGCATTGTATATCTGTGGTGTTGATGAATCTCCCTCTCAGTCTTGCTCTTATCAGTCTGTTGTTAATGGGTTTCCATTCCAGTAAAGACCTTTCCATTCCTTTCTTCAGGATAATGGCTACACCTTCGTTGTGCTGACCATACTCTCTACCAGAATAAAGTACTGTTTCCCCTGTAGCTGTTTTTATTCTCCCCATCCCTGTCCATCTGCTCTCGCTTATTCCCAGGATATGTAATTTGTAATTCATCTCTGTTGTGATTTGTCTCAGCTTTCCTGCCTCATTCATAGTTCTGACGTTCCAAAAACCAATTCTGGTTTCATGTTTTGCGGTCAGGGCATCCGTTTTCATGCCAATGGCTTCCTTTCGGCTTTCACCACTGTCAGTCATACGAGCCTGAGACTCCGGATGTCCGTCCCGCATCACAGTTTTTCATTTGTTGCCGTTTCCGTAACATGTGCGATTTTTTACACAGACAGGGGTGTCGGCCCTGTGCTAAAACCCCCAACCTGGACGTCCAGGGTACCAGCTTTTGTCTGACCCCTACCCACGCAGACCAGTCCAGCTTGGTTGAACCTACCAGAAGTAAATCTCCCACTGGCATAGCTCTGGGGATTGTCAGAGTACACAAGATGTCATACTGCTACAAGGTATAGGTACCAATGATGGCAGGTCCGCAGCGTGCAGTGGGAATAATTACATAGTTGAAGTACATCATCAACCAGATTAGCTGACCACATCAATATTCGTCATCAGGATCGTGGAACGTTCTTGAACTGAACTCTAATTTGTTATTTCGGAACTCAGACTATCCGTTCTTTCGATGACCCTGGTGTCCTTCTTAGATTCACTGTTATGCGGCGATGATGAATGAAGACTATCAAAATTCATATAGAGGTAGATACAATTTCCATCGTAATCCATCGCCCTCACGGATCGGAGAGAGGCGACACTTTAACAACCGTAATAATAATGCATGGTACAGAAATAAACAAGATGCACATAATAAGTACACTAACAGGCATCATTTCTCGCTACAATTGCGTAATGATTCATCTCGCACGGACAATAAGGGATACTCTCGTTCGGACCGTCCAGTGGATCGGAGAGGATCACATTTTTCTAGAAGCCAGAGTAGAGCACGATCACAAGCGCAAGCTTGTCAAATTAATGATGGTAAAGTTAATAATGTCAATAATGAAATTAATTATCACACCAATGCGTGTAAGATTGATTTTGATAATAGTGGCAATTGCCCAGAATGTATGATGCTATATCAACCTGCGTCTACTCCACGATTGCGATGTGGACATGCTGCTGCCAACACCATTATTAAGGTTAATAACATCCGAAAGAATGATTCTGCGATTTACAGGGTACAACGGAGAGTGGACAGATGGTCAGAGATAGTACTGCAGAACAATGAACTGTCTACCAGTGACAGGGGTGCTTCGAGACATGCTAGAAACCCCAAAGATTATGTCAATATATCTACACATGATAACAAAACGAAAGTCTCTTTTCGAGGGAGTTATAATTTCCCTCCAGCCAATGCGTCATATCGGAAGCGTGGTTTTTATGCTGATGAATGGTGGCGACATGCCACGAACAGTAAAATTGATTTGTCGGATCGCTGTATGTCTAATAAAAAGAAAGAGTTATTTTATCAACCTGATCACTATAACGTGTGTCGTAAAAGAATATATATATACATGATAAGGGTGACACACATTTGACTGACAATATTAATGTTTATTCTTCTGTTAATGAGGTATGTCATGCTGAACCTATTGTTCCTTTGGGTACGACAAGCCCAACGACTGCATGCTCTTGTAATATTCATTATATTAAAGATACTCATGCACGCCAGTCCAACACGAAACGTAATGAAGTGACTGAGGACAATTCTCCTCAGGCAATTAAAGTCGGCCACAATTTTTGTTTCCCACTTCGCTCTTGTCGAACTTCATCTCGTGGTGAAAGACTGCACACACCCGCACCGTGCAGGTGCGATTTTTACCACATCGCACAATCTGGTGCGCACGTGCATATTTTCTGGACACGACTGATGTTCTTGGTACGCATCTTTTTCATGAAGAGATGGGCTGAGCACTTCATGGAGGTGCTAAACAGACCACCACCAACAGTAACACCTGATTTTAATAATGAAACACCCACAACCACCTTGCCAATAACTTGCGATGAATTCACGCTGGACGAGATCAAACAAGCCGTTAAAAGATTTAAAAATTTTAAAGCTGCTGGAGTTGACGAAATTTCAGGGGAAATGATTAAAGCAGTTAATGACAACAACCTCTTGAGAATTTTAGATATTATAAATGAAGTATGGAGAGAAGAACAACCACCACAACAATGGAAAGACAGTATTATTGTAAAGTTACCGAAGAAAGGTGATCTATCAGACTGTAATAACTGGCGTGGTATATCTCTATTATCAGTACCTGGAAAATTATTATGTTGCATGATGTTAGAAAGACTTAAATTGCATGCTGACGAAAAGATCAGAGAAGAACAAGCGGGTTTCAGGCCGAAACGATCATGTATTGATCAAATATTCACACTAAGAACAATTATAGAAGAATCAGTGGAAAGGCAATCGCCACTTATTATCACCTTCGTCGATTTTCAAAAAGCCTTTGATAGTCTACACCGCCCATCATTGTGGAAGATACTTACAATCTATGGTTTTCCAACAAAATATGTGAATATAATCAAAGCGCTATATGACAATGCAAGATGTTGTGTTAGAACAAATAAAGGGAATACAGAATGGTTTACAGTAGAAACAGGGGTGAAACAAGGCTGTATTATGTCACCACTACTTTTTGGAATAGCTATTGATTGGGTTATGAGAAACTATACCCACAATGAACAATTGGGTATAAAATGGACAAATGGAAAATTCCTGGGGGACCTGGATTTCGCAGATGATGTAGCATTCTTAAGTTCAACACCAAGACAATCCCAAGAAGCAATAAATAATTTGTGTCATCTCTCGGTTAAAATAGGTCTCCAAATAAATGCCTCTAAAACTAAAGCTATGAACTTTTCTAACGAGACCTTTGATATCATCTTGAACGGGGAAAAACTACAGAAAGTTGAAAGTTTCAATTATTTAGGCAGTAAAATGACTCAGGATGGTGACACAACAAGAGAAATCCATACTAGAATTGCTTTGGCAGCTAGCGCCTTCAATAGATTATCTAACATTTGGAAATTACGATCATTGAATATACATACCAAGCTTCGTCTGTTTAATTCAAATGTTATCTCAGTGTTAACATACGGCTGTGAGAGTTGGAAAATAACAAAATCATTGGAGAACAAGCTGAATACATTCGAGAACAAATGTCTTAGAAAACTCATGAACATCAGTTGGAAAGAATTCAAGACTAATCGACAAATAAGAGAAGACTCTAGGCAGAAATATGTCTCCGACTATATAAGGAAAAGACGATGGTCATATATCGGTCATGTCCTACGAATGCAAAACAACAGAATACCACTACAGGCGCTCACTTGGGTTCCTGAGGGTAAGAGGAAAAAAGGAAGACCAAAAGAAACACTCAGAAGAACAATAATAAGAGAAGGAAGAACGTTGGGCCTAAATAATGTGCAAGAGCTAAGAGGAGTGGCGTCACAACGAACAACCTGGAGAGCACTGGTTTCTGCCTTATGCGCCGTGTTTGGTGCTTAAAGAATTTATTATTATTATTTAATTCTATGCACATTTGTTTACTTTTGTCATAATCGCGGTGCGCACGAAGATATCAGACTTACAAATGGGTCTTCGTGTTTGTATTATTGTCTTGATGTACACAGGCAGAGTCAGACCTGCTATGGAATATGGCATCACAGCTTGGTCGACGGCAGCAAAGTCAAATTTTGACAGAGTAAACAGACTTCAAAACCAAGCAGCACGTATTATAACAGGGGCCCTAAAGTCTACACAAATCAACCATATGGAAAACATCACAGGGCTACAGTCAATGGAGGATAGACGTGACAGCAGAGTCTTACAACAAGCTGAAAAATTTAAGAGGCTCGAAGGACACCCCATGTACCAAATAATGAATAGGCTAGGAAGAGGCAGGCTCAAGCGAACTAACTTTGTCGCCCAAGCAAAAGAAAAAATTAACAATAATACCATACTAGCAAGCTCAGTTGCAAAGAAAATCCCAACAAGCTCAACTATCCCACTGTGGAAAATAAGATGCTTTCCTAAGTTAAAATCTGATATTCCAGGCATTGAAGGTAAGGGAACACAGACAGAAACACAAAGAAAGTGTATAGCAACCAAGTATATTGACAAAACATTTCCAGCAAAGCTTTGGACACATGCATATACTGATGGTTCGGCAACAAATGCAGTTGAAAATGGGGGTGCCGGCATCCTCATAAAATTAAAGAATAGAATTCACTCTATGGCAATTGCCACTGGAAAATACTGCAATAACTTCTGTGCTGAAGCAGAAGCCCTGAAACAGGCAGCTGAAACTCTTATTGAATGCAAAGCACAGGCAGAAAAACAGATAGTAATCTTTTCAGATGCCCTCTCAATAATATCAGCGCTGAAGAGCCACCAAACTAAAGGATTGAAAGATCTGATAACACTGACAAACAACATTTTTCTTTCTTATATAAGAATAAGTGTTCTTAGGTCAGTTTCTTGCGCTGATTTCAAATCTGAAATCCGTTTATCTCTATCACATCGGGTTCTGAAGATATTTGTGAATAAATATATTTTTGGGAAACCGTTATTTGCTCCGTTTCAGTTTTACTATATAACTTATTAAAAATTAATAAAATGCAAAATAATTCTACTTTTTATACTGCTAAAAGATGCATGACATATGTTACGCTATTTTTCAAATAGTTACTGTATTTTGAAATAATTCTGAGCGAAATATGGCTTCTAGAAGTTGTAGAAATTCGGCTGATCTGTTCTGTTACGTGTGCTGATATTTTACCGATCGTGTTCACCAGAAAAACTTTACACCATTACTAAAGAAAGCATATGAACTTTATTTCGATTCGAAAGTTGATGATGCTAATAAATCTTGGAAGCCAAATGCAGTTTGTTCGACTTGTGCAAATACATTGGCAGGTTGGTTACGAAAATCGCCGAAGCATAAGTCGATGCCTTTTGGAGTGCCAGTAATATGGCGTGAACCGACAAATCACGCTACTGATTGTTACTTCTGCTTGACAAATATCCATGGTTTCACTTTTAAAACTAGAAAGTCTGTGGTTTATCCAAATATTGAATCGGTTTCGAAACCAGTGCCTCATGATCCAATCACGTTTCCGATCCCAGTTCCACCAGAACAATATCCGTTGGACGTGAATGAACCATCAGAAAGTGATAGTTTACCTGCTTTAGAAACTAATTCTGACTCGGATTATATACCGGTGAATGATGGTGTTCACTTAATTAACCATTCAGAACTTTCAGATCTAATACGTGATCTCGCTCTTACCAAAGGACAAGCGGAATTACTCGGTTCGCGACTCAAAGAATGGAATCTTTTAGCGCCCAATACTCCGATATCTAAATTTCGTCATAGACACAGAGAACTTGTTCAATACTTTGAGATGGATGATGACATTTGCTATTGCAAAAATGTAAATGGTCTAATGGTGCACCTCGGTCATGAGCACATAGTCAACGAATGGCGACTTTTCATCGACTCTTCCAAGACTAGTCTAAAAGCCGTGTTGTTGCATAACGGAAATTAATTTTCATCAATTCCAGTCGCCTACTCTGTTCATATGAAAGAAACTTATGACAATATGGCTATACATTTGGCAAAAATAAAGTACAATGACTACCAATGGTGGATTTGTAGAGACCTAAAGGTCATTGCAATTCTCACGGGCATGCAGACTGGGTATACTAAATTTTGTTGCTTCCTATGTGAATGGGACAGCCGAAACAGACAGGAACAGTATGCAAGAAAGGTGTGGCCTATCAGGGATCGTATGCAGCTCGGGTATAAAAATGTAATACACGAGCCATTAGTTAACTAAGACAGCATCATTTTACCACCGATACATAAAAGTTGGGGCTCATGAAGAATTTCGTAAAAGAGTTAGATAAAACGAGCAAAGCTTTCACTTATCTTCGAGAAAAGTTTCCGCAAGTTAGCGATGCAAAGATAAAGGAAGGTATCTTTGTAGGACCTCAGATTAGGAAAGTTAATGCAGACAAACAATTCGAGAACTTGTTACATGGTAGTGAACTTCGCGCATGGATGGCATTCAAATCGATCGTCGACAACTTTCGGGGAAATCACAAATCTGTCGACTATGTGCATATTGATAAGCAGTGCATAGATGCATACAGAATTATGGGCTGTAACATGTCCCTCTAAATCTATTTGCTCGATTCGCATCATGACTTTTCCCCTGACAACCTTGGCGAAGTCAGCGATGAACATGGAGAACGATTCCATCAAGATATCGCCGTAATGGAGTCACGTTATCAAGGACGGTGGAGTGTGACCATGCTTGCCAATTATTGTTGGATGCTTCATCGCAATGTACCACATGCCATTCACCGATGAAAGTCGACTGCAAAGAAATTCAAGCCTACATAACTGTTATACTTCTTGTACGAATGATGTTGTAATACTGTATGCGTTGTTAAAAACCTTCAATTGCGTATTTCTAGAGATCCCGACCTGATAGAGAAAAACGGATTGCAGATTTAAAAAGAGCGCATTAAAATTGACCAGAAAAACATAGAAATATTAGAGAAAGAAAAAAAAAATTTTTTTTTTGTTATCCAGTGTAATCTCCCTTGAAAAACTAGCCGAATGCTTCAAGAAGTGCACTATTCAGTGGATACCAGCCCATTGCAACATACCAGGAAATGAGGAGGCAGATAGACTTGCTAAGGAAGGAGGTGCCTTACAACAAAATGATATAGAGACAACTTACGCAACGGCAAAGACTACTATAAAGGCTACATTCAAGTCCAAATGGGAAAGAGAGCACCCGGGACATTTGAAAAATAATGCATATCATCAACTATCCAGAAAAGAACAGGTCATCATTTTTCGGCTACGCACTGGTCACAACAGATTGAGATACCATCTGTACCACAAATACAAAATTAGTGCAACAGATCTCTGCACCTGCGGTACCAGCCCAATGACAGTCGAACACCTGCTGCAATACTGCCCAACCTACAGTAATGAACGGAGTAGCATATGGCAACAACCCACTTCTGTCAACGAAAAACTGTTTGGAGATGTTGGAAGCCTTGGGTTGACTACTGCCTTTATTAGAGTCATAAATGTGGAAGTCTGAAGGCGAACGAGGAAGAAGAAGATTGGTGCACACTTCAGCACCACGCATGACATAGCTGCGCGTCTGGTTACATCCTTCCGGATGATGACTTCCTTTATTCAGTTATATATTCTGGTTAGTCATTTTATTATTTTTTCTTCGGAGAGTTGGTACTTTCTTCGTCATTCTTTTCGTTACAACTGTCATATTGGTATAGACGCGGGCACTGTTTCTTCCACACCTAGTGGTTTTTTTCCCAGAGGTATATCTGTCTATTCCTTCTACTAATAAACAAGTACGAAGCTTGCAAGGTCTTGTTACCTTCTATCATAGGTGTATACCGAAGTTTTCTTCTTTGACTTCTATTCTATCTGCTCTAAGGAAGGTATGCCTGACTAGATAGTATGGAACGACGAATGTGACCATGCTTTACATAACATAAAATCACAATTTTCATATTACGACTACAAGTCCCATGTTGCGACAACCAGACCTGCGACAATCTTTTCTCGTTGTAACAGACTGCATCAATAAATAGCTTATATGGATGTCTGGTACTTTGATGGCGCGCACCATCCTATATTCTACCTGAGCAGAAAATTATCTGATGCTGAGTCCAGGTACTCTTTGCTTGAGAGAGTTGTGTGGACTTTACATAAGTTACAGAAGTTCCTGGTAGGTACTCATTTCACGTTATACACCGACCAAAGATCACTCACGTATCTACAGACTTTTAAATCGTCCAGTGCACGTCTTACCAGGTGGTCTTTGCAAATACAATGTTTCGATTTCGAAGTTCTCCTGAAAGCGGGAAATGACAATGTCCTGGCAGACACCCTATCTAGGGTTATGTAATGATATGGATGAACCTTACATATTTATCTTGGACCAATCTTTTTGTTGGAGTGTTTTGTCACAATGGACACTATAAAGGACACTTAGATAGATCACTATGCGAACATAGACCACGTTTCTTAATAGTGATGATCACATTTATGAGTGTTTGCATATATTTATTTATTTATTCATAATTTTTTTTTCTTTTTCTTTTCTTCTTTAATCGTTCATTTGTTATATCCATGTCTCAAAACTTGCATTACTATTTTCCTATTAACTTGGTTGCAATCGATGTCTATATTATTTATTTTGTCTGTGTATAATCATGAGGGGATTGGCGGGGATTTTAACCATGTGGTTCCACTTCATCTGGTAATTGCCTGTCTGAAAACTTGGTTTGCATGCCACATGTCAGAGAATAACCAAGAGTATGGTGCTGGTAAGCGCGGCACAATAAAGAATTGTCACTATGTGTACATCGCACATGACGAAAACATGTTTTGTGGTAGTGACGAAGAGAGTTGATATTCCCCCGAAGGGGTTCGCTTGTGTCATCTACCAGATGGTAGATATTTGAAAAATGTTCAATGGATAATGGCTTGAAAAACCTAGATGTGTGTAATTATGGAAATAACAAATAAAACGGAATCAGACCGTACTTATGTGGAATAATAGAATATAGAATGTGATGAAATTAATCTCCTTTGAAATGCCTTGTCGTGATATGTAGTCTACGTATTAATAAATGTTGGAAAGTTGATGGAGTTTTCAAGTCGATATCTTATCGTTGAGTTGCAACGTTCGAAATAATGTTCTTGTGGTGGTTGTTATGAACCTTGTGGATAATATAATTATAAATCCTAGACATAATCGAGTAAACGAGCCTAATATGGAATTTAACAATATAAACCACGACACCACAGTATTGTCTACCTAAACGTTCATATTCCTGAATGGAATCTGGATGTCTTTCTTGTAAGAATGACTCCAGTTCATGACTACATGCCGAAAGAACCTTATCTCGTAACAAGAGATCCATTAACCCATCATATGTTTTATTAATACCAGATAAGTCAATCCGTCTGCTAAAAAAATGCTTAATAGATGCAATAAATTCACCAAATTCAACCTCCTTACTTGGCTTAACCGCGTGGAAACGATCACGAAATCCAGATTCAGTTAACTGGAAACGTCTGAGAAGTGTTTCTTTTACGACATCAAAATCGTTTTTGCTCTTTTCATCCAGATTCATGAAGCACTGGAGCGAGCCCCCAGTTAAAAAATCAACCAAGAGACTACTCCATCTCTCTTTAGGTACATTCAAACCTGTTACCTTCATGATAAATCTAGACAAGAAACTGTCCACACAGTCACGATTCTGATCAAAATTTGGCATTTTCAACTTAGGATAGAACATAGTTGAACCTGCTGAAGTCTTAGAATGATCAGATTGCAATTTTGCTAATTCTAAAGTTTTTTCCTTCTCAGCATTAAGTCTGAATGCTTCAAGTTCCATAGCATTTCTATGAACCTGATCTAAGTGAAGAAGTTCCATTCTTCGTATTTCCAATTCTTTATCTCTGTTTTTTTTATTTCTTGTTATTGTTAGCAGCTGGTACTGAAGTGTTCTATTAGGGACCGACCTTGAAGGTTACCGGTCAAAATGTCTACAACATTTGAAACTGGAACTGTAGAACGTTTTCCATTAAACAAGTGTCAGTTTCTTCTTCTTCTTCTTCTTTGATCCTTAGCCGCCGACCGTCAAAGCAGTCAGTGGCCATTACGCCTGGTGGCATCTTGTAGGGAAACAACAAATTGATTCCACTTTGCTCGGTCGGCGGCCATCCTTCTTACAGTGCCCCAACTCTGGTTCATTCTTTGCATCTCAGCCTCCACAGTTTGACGACTTCTAATCATTTAATCAGCACACAACTTTTCATCATGATTCATTAACAATATGTTTTTACGGTTGAAGAACATTTGATATAGTACAGTCTTATAGTTCATAGTCAATAAGACATTACACGTCTATTGCTCTTTCGTTTTATCAACGTTCAATATCTTATAACCAAATACTTGGAATCATTACACTGGTATACATACATTTTGGTGCTTTACATTTTATAGCTGTTCTTGGGTAATTTTGGGTTACTGATTCCAAAAATGTAATCAGATTTTTTTCTATCAGCTCTAGTTTTTGAGATACCTAAGAATGACCATATTAGTAGGGCAATTGTTATGTACAATCCTAGAGTTAGGTGCTATCAGTGGCATTTTGACTTTAGTCTGCATTCATATTATATGTAATTACTGTGCATATATTACCAAAACTGTAATAAAACTTTATCACTAGCTCTTGTTTAGACAACATGCAAAAAGGATCTTTTCGATGACTTCCTGGAATGTGATATGCCCGGACAGTCACGCTTAAGGGTCCAACAGTAATCTGCCATCATGTGGGCATCCCAAAGTCCCTGGTATCTCTCTTCCATTGTTTTTATATCATGGTGAAATCTTTCACCTTGCTCCTCACTAAAGTCGCCAAGATTCTCTGGAAATAAATGTAAATGGTTATGGAGGTAGTGCAATTTTATGCTCATGTTGCATCCAAGTTCACAAAAACTCGACAGCATGTTTCCAACTAATTCAGAATAATTGTCTGCTTTAAAGTTACCCAGAAAGTTTTGCACAACTAAAACAAATGATGACCAGGCTGTGGATCGTTTATTAACTTTCTAATTTGAGGTCCATCAAAAATTCCAGCTTTAAGTTTGTCTATGCCCAATTCTGGAAACTTTCTGCATAAGTAATTAAAACAGGTACCATCTTTGTTAAGTGCCTTAACAAATTGCTTCATCAAGCCAAGCTTTATTTGTAATGGTGGCAGTAGAACTCTTTTTCGATCAATGAGAGGCTTATTGACAATATTTTTTTCTCCAACTTTAAATTCATCCCTCAACGGCCACTGTTTCTTTGTCCAGTGCATATCTTTTGCCCTCCTATCCCACAAACATATAAAGCATGGATATTTGGTGAATCCCATTTGTTGGCTGATAAGGGTGGATTTAGGCTGACTTCAATTACCACCCCTATCGACACCAGGTATTATAGTTCAAGATGTGAGGTGTCTTATCTGGTTTTGTGTTGTTGTTGTTGCTGTGTAGAGTAGTGATGTAGTTCACAGAGTTACAGCACGTAGGGTACGACATGTGAAGTCATAAATAGGTAAACTGCTCTGGACGTTTTTTCATCATTTATTTTGACGTCACAGGTACAAGTACGTACATCCAGTTCACAATAGGGCAAAGTCATGACATTCACGAATATCAGCAAACATAGTTTATCAATGCATTTGGCATATTCTAAAGATGATGATATGGCGCCAAGGTATTATATGGTTGGCTCCAAATACAAAAGTACATCAACAAAAAATCCCCTTACTGTTCAGATGTGCTAAACGAGTCAAATCATAAATCGCACGAGGATGGCATTCCAGGAGTGCAGGTCAAACTGACCTTTACAGGCATTCCTAAGTCTAACCTTGACGTAGGCATAATCGCTGACACACAGCGACGTTCATAGAACAAAGAACTGTCCTTCGGGCTGAGTATGACCCGTGTACATATAGATCTCAGGTATGAAGATACCTGGGGCGTGACATCTATTAGAAGAACCTTCCTTTCTGTAATGCATACGTGAGCAGAGATCGACCATTGTCAAACATAAGTAAAGTTACAGATTGGATGTAAATGAGGCATTACCTTCGTTCGAAAATCCACACCACAGAAAACATACGCCTCCAGGCGTTTTAGAATACTCAAGGGAAGGACCTTGTAAGCTAACTATCTCACAATAAGGCTCCTAATCCCTAACAAAATCACAGAGACGCCAAAACGCGTCCTTTCTGCTTCACAAATTTACATCGTCTCCAAAGATAAAGAAACTTCCCAGACGCCCCGCGTCCGGACATGCGCAGAACGCATCTACATGAATAGCAATCAAACCAGACGATCTAGGAACATTCCAGATAAGATTTAACTAGATCGAGCCTTATTTGGACATGAACAGAGACCTCAACACAGGTTTCAGACATTCCAACAACAGTTGACCGATACTACCAAATAAGGAGAATGGTCACACTTCGCTAATAAAAAATATGGACCGACCGTGTCTCGACACAAGAGGAGGTAACATCATATTAAATGATAATCTCTATATCCAGAGTTATGTAGCTTTGACCGAAACAAATTAAAGTGTACATTTCAGTCAATCTAATTACACAATGTCTTTAGCAAAAAATGATCATACAACGACTTTAGAAAAAATGAAGATCTGTGCGTAACATTACCGCACCCTCCCGGAAAAAAAAAATGAAACATTTTTTTTTTTTGAATCCTGGAGCCGGGAAAAACCCTAGGCTCCTAACGCACGTATGATGCGCGGATATATTGCCTAAAAATGAGGCTTGCTCGACGCATGGAGCGAAACTGAGATTATATCTCAGATCCTTAGAGAAACAAAAATTTACCTAAGTATACGCGTATATATTCCAGGAAGGTGCCACCAACACACGCCACAGTGATGGCAATATCATAATGAAAGTCAAATTATACTCATACAAATCTATGAAATTAAATATATTATCATAGTATTATACAATGAAGTGTTGTGCAAACAGCGGTGTAATATACCAATATACCGCAATATAATATAACACATATTTAAACAAAGAGTACATTATATATTGCATTAATAATCATTACTAATACATGTGCTGTTCTTCGTAGACATAAATACAATCGATACAAGAAGATGTGGACATCATCCGCTCCCAATCCGGGACAGGACTAGATAACTTCAAAGCTCCACAATGTACAAAATCTCGCAGACTTCAATGATGTGCTGCGAAAATATCAATAACGCAAATTTTTAAGACAAATGTTAAATCTCTTAATACAATCATTAAAATATAATAACTACATGTGGCCATGTGATCTTTTGGCCCGTATATCGCTAACTAAGCCTTCTTCTGTTATGATCAAATTGGTAACAGAAAAAAAAGAAATTACATGGTACAACGTTATACATTCCCAAAAGGTGAGAAAATATGTGCTAATATGTCATTATAGTATTGAACTGTATATCAGGAAATATATATGACAGAAGAATTATGTGGAATCGTGTGGGCACCTGGACAGAATGTCTGCCATCACATTATCCGAACCACGGATAGCTCGCACCGTGAAATGAAATGGTTGAAGAGCTATGGCATATCGAGTGGACCTCGAGCTCTTCAAGTTTTTGCTCTGAATAGCAGTAAGAGCTTTCTGGTCGGTTTCCACAATGAAATGTGCGCCTAGAAGAAATCTTTGTAACTTCAGAATAGACCATACCATAGCTAATAATTCACGGTCTAAAACCGAGTAATTCTTTTCTGCAGCATTTAATTTCCTAGAGATATACATCACTGGATGCAGAGTATCAGAATACTCCTGCATAAGTGCTGCCCCAATCCCAGTTGACGAGGCGTCACTTCGAAGAACAAAAGTCTTCTCAATAGTAGGTAACCTAAGGATAGGTGGAGATGAAAATAGAGTTTTAACCTGGTCCAATGAGGATTGACATTCTTGAGACCAGCGGATCAGATTAGGCGATCCTTTCTTCAATAAAGTAGAAAGCGGTGCCATAATGGAGGACAGATTCGGAATGAATCGTCCGTAAAATTGGATCAAACCTAAGAGACTCCGTACTTGTTTCTTCGTCTTAGGGACAGAAATGTTAAGTATTTTTGAAACATTGTGGTCCTCTGTCTTTAAAAGACCATGACCAACACGATGACCCAGGAAAGAAATCTCACTAAATCCTATAAAGGCTTTAGAGGGTTTTGCAGTCAAGTTATACTCGCGAAGAGTAGACAGCAATTCGTATAAACCCAAATAGTGATCTTCCCAGGAATCACTGAACAGACAGATATCGTCTAAGTATGCTATGACATCTGTACGATATGCGAGAATTCGCCGCATCATGCGTACGAATGTAGCAGGGGCGTTCATAAGACCGAAAGGCATGAAATTCCATTGGAATAAACCCCTAGGTGTAGAAAAAGCTGTAAAAGGTTTGGCACGTTCAGTTAAAGGGACTTGCCAATAACCTTTAGACAAGTCTAGTTTGGTAAAGAATCTAGAATTAGAAAGTTTATTTAGTAGCTCTTCCAATGAAGGCATAGGTTCAGCATCGAACTTCGTAACTTGGTTCAATTTGCGATAATCTACGCAAATGCGAATGTTATTATCCTTCTTTCGAACAATAACCATAGACGAAGAGTATGGTGAAGTAGATGGTTCGATTATTTCCAACCGTATCATCTCATCCAATTCTTTCTCGACTTGTGACTGAAAGTGGATAGGTATTGGATAGGGTCTGACTCTGATAGGATTATGGTCAGTAAGCACTATGTCATGTTCGATGACATGTGTGTGTCCCGGGATGTCTGTAAGGACATCCTGAAATGTTTGCAACATCGAAGAAACTTGTCGATGTTCCTCAGCGGAAAGATTAGGAGAAACGGTAACGTTTTTCCAAGATTCCGTAGAATGAAGTGGGACCATAGGAAGTGGAAGATTGACATCAGAAAAAGTAGTTTCCTCATCCTGTATAACTGACAGGGATGAGTAATGACCATGAGGTACTTGAGAATTGTCCGTTGCCTGGAAAATAGGCTGCAAATAGTCAGGTCTTTCATGAAATTCCGTGAGCATATTTATGTGGAAAGTTTTATGCTTTCCATCAATATCGACAACATAGTCGACATCGGAAATTTTGGAGACTATTGCATATGGACCTTTCCATGCAATAAGAAGTCTGTTCTCCCTTGACGGAAGAAGAACGAATGCTTTGTCACCTGGACAAAGTTGTCGTAGACATCTATTTTTATTTGCAAACTGCCTTGCCTTTTCTTTAGCAAATTCGGATGAAGAAGTTGCTAGTTTGCATGCCTCGATGATCTTTTGCCTAAGAGCAATGACATACTCATAAGAAGATTGAGTCTCATCGCTAATATTATCGGCAGTGATTAGATCGTGAAGTAGAGACATAGGGCCGCGCGGTTGCGCGCCAAAGACAAGTTCAAAAGGAGAAAACCCTGTGTGTTCATTGGGGACCTCTCTATAAGCAAAGAGAGCCGCGGGTAAAACCCTGTCCCAATCCTGAGGATGATCCTCAGTTATTTTCCCAAGTAAAGTTTTTAGTGTCCTATTCAAACGCTCAACTAACCCATTAGACATTGGGTGATAGATACTGCTGAGAGACCTTTTAATATGTAGCATAGACATTACTTGTGACATAGTGTCTGATATAAGTTGAGTGCCATGGTCTGACAATATTTCTCCGGGGAAACCCAAGCGAGAAAATATCAGCCAAAGAGCGTCTGCGATATCAGCAGTTGAGATGCTCTTGAGAGGTATAGCCTCTGGCCAACGTGTGCACATATCGACACATGTAAGGATAAATTGATGTCCTCTGGCCGACTTAATTCTAAAAGGACCGATAATATCTATTGCCATTTTTTGAAAAGGGCGAATAGGAATGTCAGCAGCCTGGATAGGCGCAGCATGTCGTGGTCCTTTAGATTTGACCTCCTGACATACTTTGCAAGAACGACAGTAAATTCGTATGTCCTTGCTCACAAATGGCCAAAAGAAAGCCGCAAGAACCCTCGACTTTGTACGGGAAAAACCCATATGTCCAGCACATTGCGAGTCATGAGCATGTTGCAATATTTGCAATCTCATACTCTTAGGCACAAGAATTTGTGAATGAGTGGACGTAGACGAGTCTTGTACCATACGCACAAGTACGCCGTTCTTCATAGAAATCCAAGACTTTCTATTAGTATTCTGATTTGGATCACCTTTTTTTGCTAGAATGAAGAATTTTTGTAAAGAAGGATCTTCTTCTTGCAATTTTATAAATGAGTCACGTGAAATAATCAAGTGACTATCTTGGCTATCTACTTCATCATTATCAGTTAATGAAGTTTGAGGTGGATCCAGAGCATGTGCTCTTGTGACCACCGCATTGGTAGCTTCCATGTTTTGCTCTTCCCAAACAGCAATTTGCTGTGGGGTACATTCCCTAACTCCGTGAATACGACCAATAATAAGGTCCGCAATAGGGTTTGGAAGAAGACACGCGTGGACATCTCCCGTAAAGAAAGGAGTAGCAATATGTATTATGGCAGTAGGATACTTTTCCAAAGTGCCACCAAATGTGACACATTTGATGACCTTTCCTGTAGCACAGGATGGATTTACAAGAGATTGCCTAACGCCAACAGTAGTACATCCAGAATCAAACAAAATTGAGACTGGATTACTATTTACAAGACCCTTATGTAGTATAAGAGAACCTCTCCCGTCATGCGCAACATTAGCAGGAAGAGCTGGAAGAGGATGACCACAGCTTAAAGTAGTTACGGTAGTTGGTTCGAACAAAGTACTACATTGGGGACATTTATTTGCTCTACCAAAGTCAAAAGAAGAACATCCTATAGCATTAGGGTTTTTATTATCATTAACCTGTTTATCTGCCCCCTGAGATTCTTGTTGTACCGAGTTTGTCTGCTGATATCTCTTTCTCTTATGAAGAGATCTACCGCGACCATTATTGCCTCTGAAATTATCATTATTTTCTCTCCTGTAATTGTTATCATGGTTAGTGTTCCAGCTTCCATAATTGTCATTATCATCTCTATATTGATTTGAAAATCTAGTAGATTGATTTTGAGGTCTACGCGAAAAATAGTTACCTCTATACTGACTACCTTTGCGGAAATGTCTAAAATTATTAGATCCATAATAACGAGGAGTGTCAGCTTGTCTCCAGTTATTCGAAGAAGAATCACCATGTGATTGATTGCTATGATTTTGATCATCATTACGGTTGCTCTTTCTATTAATATTATGTTGAGTACCTTGAAACTTACGTTTGAAGTTTTGGCCATATGGTGCTGCCGAAGCAACTGGCAGACCTTTTACTTTAGAGTTGCTAACGGTTACGTTAGGGTGCGCAGTCACATACTGGCAACAGTATTCTTCCATTTCTTTTATGTTTTTAGGCTTACGCTCATGAAGAAAGGAAAGAAAAGATTCATTTACAGAAGACATAACCTTGTCTCTAAGTAGTAAGTCCATAAGAGCTTCATATGTATTTTCTGTCTTAGACAGCTCAACCCATCGTGAAAAAGTAAGACGTATCCTTGATATGAATTCAGAGAATTCCACTCCAGTTTCTGGCAACATATTTTTAAATTGAAGACGATAGCCGTCTTCGTCAAGTTGGTACTTCTTTAACAAGACTGCTCTGACAATCTCATAGTTGTTCTTGTCAGGCACATCTACCATGCCCAACATAGTTAAAGCATCACCTCTAAGTATCTTGGACAGCTGATAAACATATAGTGTTTTATCTGTGTTATGCACCTTACATGCACTTTCAAATCTGTCTAGATAAAATGTTATGTCATCAATGGAGGCATTAAATGCTGGTAGATTAAACTTGAAATCCTTAGCATTAGTCTTATCTGACCTCTTATCTACATTATTAGCATTACCAGTGTTCAACAATTTCATCTTTTCTAACTCTAAAGCTAAGAGTTTTTCTTCATGCTCCATTTTTGCTTTTTCAGCCTCTCTTTGTAACTTTTTCTCTTCAGCCTCAGCCTCTCTTTGTAACTTTTTCTCTTCAGCCTCAGCCTCTCTTTGTAACTTTTTCAATTCAGCCTCAGCCTGAAGTCTCTTATTTTCAGTCTCTATTTCAAGTCTTTTATTTTCAGCCTCTGTTTCTCTTTGTAGTTTTTTCTCTTGAGATTCTGCTTCCCTCTTTTGTTTTTCCATTTCCATTTGGAATCTCTTTTCATCCACCTGCATCTGCAGTTTTAAATTCTCAGCATCTATTTTCTTTTGTTCAGTTTGTTCTTTCATTTTCTTTTCTTCCGACTTCAATGCCTTGGCATATTGAACAGTCGCAAATTCTTCTAATTTATCACCAGTCTTTCCAAGGGATTTACCCTGCTCAATAAAGTACTCAAATGTAGACATGTTGTCTAAAATATGAGTCCAAAACCTGAAATAATTAATTATCTTATTTCAACCTTAATAGTAACAAGACTTAATAAAGTACTTGTATAATCCCAATGTTTAACCCAATCTCAGTGGGAAACAAGTCTTTGACACCAAACTTGTATTATCCAATGTATAATAATATCACAAGTCACTTCTTAATTATGAAGGCACTACACAAATCAGTGCATAACCATCAGTTATTTATCATAACTGCATTACAATAGTGCGTAAGCAAAAAACCACCAGTTAGTTATGACAAGTGCACTATATAAACAATAGTGAAAGCTAATTACTCAAGAACTATGTAAACAATAACAAAGAACAAAGACAATGTAAACAATAACAAAGATCAAAGACAATGTAAACAATAACAAAGATCAAAGTCAATGTAAACAATAACAAAGATCAAAGTCAATGTAAACAATAACAAAGATCAATACAAAAACATTCGCATAAGTCAACTAAATAAACAGCAGAACTAATAAGAAAATATCACAAAGAATGTGATGACAAAATGCGAAAAATGTACACAAACAAATGACGTCACAATGTATAAACAAAAATGGTGTATAGAACTGAATAATAGAAAAGGGGAGACCTACAGATACAAACAAATGAAATCGGAACTAAAGAACAGAGAAAAAAAATATTACAAAAACAACGAAAATAAAGCACAACTCGTCACAACTAAACAAATATAGCAACGGTTGTCGCTAGCAAATTTCACAATAGGAAATTTGCACAGTCCCTAAAGAAAACGCTAACAGTAGAAACCTCTGTGACGTGGTATTTTCTACTGAAAGACACCACCCAACCGAAACCCGCTGAAATATAAACATATAAATATACAAATAACATATAACATGTAAACATGTAAACAAATAGCAAAAAGTGTGTGAAAGAATTCAGAAGGCTCAGCTAGAACATAAGGGCACAGTTCACAAACAAAACAGGCCACTTAACTTCTATAAATCCAGCGTCAGCACGGTGTAGAACAGGATGTAATCAGCATTCTGAGGATAATGATCCAACGTTGATCAACATCTGCTCCCATAAACAGCCATGACGAAGGAAATAAGCTTCTAATACTGGAAACGTCGTTTCGGCACTTGACCTTCTGAATCTGCGACAGTACTTCTGATACTGGAACAGTTGTTACGGCACTTGTCCTTCTTCCTTACAGATCAGGAAATCGATTCGCTCGGTACTTGTCCTTTTAGATGTAGACAACTTCGATACTGCCGAGCAGCGCCGGGTAGTTTCAAAATATTACCAACTGTCAGTAACGCCGGGTACTTTCAAAAAATTTCATCAAAGGTGATGAGTAGAAACTGTAATGTTGTCTTGTAGTCTGATGATGATGTCTGGGTTTGTTGACCCCCTTGAGAGCTGGTACCAGAATAAACCAACTTTTGGCCACCATGAAATGATATGGCAGCATAACACACTCATTGGCCATATTCTAAAGATGATGATATGGTGCCAAGGTATTATATGGTTGGCTCCAAATACAAAAGTACATCAACAAAAAATCCTCTTACTGTTCAGATGTGCTAAACGAGTCAAATCATAAATCGCACGAGGATGGCATTCCAGGAGTGCAGGTCAAACTGACCTTTACAGGCATTCCTAAGTCTAACCTTGACGTAGGCATAATCGCTGACACACAGCGACGTTTATAGAACAAAGAACTGTCCTTCGGGCTGAGTATGACACGTGTACATATAGATCTCAGGTATGAAGATACCTGGGGCGTGACATCTATTAGAAGAACCTTCCTTTCTGTAATGCATACGTGAGCAGAGATCGACCATTGTCAAACATAAGGAAAGTTACAGATTGGATGTAAATGAGGCATTACCTTCGTTCGAAAATCCACACCACAGAAAACATACGCCTCCAGGCGTTTTAGAATACTCAAGGGAAGGACCTTGTAAGCTAACTATCTCACAATAAGGCTCCTAATCCCTAACAAAATCACAGAGACGCCAAATTTTAAAAAAAAAAAAACCTTTATTCAGGTCAATATATTAATTTACAAAATTTTTTTTACATTTATCACATGTTATAAAAGACAATAAAAAAACCCCCCCCCCCCCCCCCACCCTTCCCTCCCCCAATCTAACATTGCAACAAGTCAATAGCAAAGCAATATACCAAAATATAAACAATATCACCTAATAAAACATGCTAAAGATTAACCCCCCTCTTCCCCCACCCCCCCAAATAACTTTATTCAAGTCAATGTTCACAAAGGTACATGTTATACTACATGGATGATGAATGAAGATGAAATGATTGATGGTACATTGACTAAATGATGATGACACCCTACCATGAGATGAGGACATATGTTATGGAGTATTTACAACCAAAGCTACCTGCTTTGTCTGACTACCGAAGGGTCAGTAAGGGTTATTAATTATTTATTTCAACAACAACAAATAATTTCAAATTTGTTCTGTTATGTGTTGCGTCATACGTTCGTATATTTGTGTAAATATTGTACTGTCATAATGTCCATTGTCGTATACTGCTCTGTTCCTACATGTCCATACAAGGTATCTAAAGTCAGCTAACAATGTCAGTAGCTTAAGTTCTATTCGTCTCGTCATCTGTGGTAACGTGTTCATCGTGACTGCTCTATATAAGTTAAGTGTCTGCTGTGAGTGTGGGGCTATTAATTTCCTTAATTTGTTTAAAGTGGGGCCACTGTCTTACATGTGTAAAACAAGTGGTCTTCTGTCTCTGTAATGTTGTCACTGCATAATTTACATTTGGGTGCTGGTCTGTTTGCTTTTGTTAGTGATTTGTTCGAAATTGGTGTTAAACTATGTAGTAGTCTGAAGGTGACTTCTTTTGCTTGTGGTTTAATGTCTATTGCGTGAATGTTTGTAAAACTCTGTGTGTAATCAGTTATAAAGAGGTTGTACCCTCTTCGTGTGTTTATAGGTGTTTCCTGTGCTGCAACTAGAAGTTTGTATAAAAGTTTGGTGTCTTGTCTTATTAAGTGTTTGTTCCCCTCTAAATTTTTCAGACATATTGCATAAAAAGGAGGTGGTGTCCCAAAAAAATGGGGTTGATTATTATTTAATTTACAAAAACTTGATAGCCTTAACCCAATATAATAGTTTGCCAGCGAGTATAGACCCGGGCTCTTTATAACTTCCCCTATATATTTAATTCTTAAAGCTTTAATTTTAGTATTTATATCCTGTAGAGCTATCCCCCCTTTATTTTTAGGTTGTATTAAAGTAGCGTGTTTAATATTGTGCCAAGTGTTCCTAAAAATGAAGGCCCTAATTAGTTTATTTATTTCCGTTATAATATTTTTGGGTACTATTTGTATATTTGCTGTATAAATTATTTTTTGCATAATAAAACAGTTAACTATAATACTTCTTCCGAAAATGGTAGCCGTTTTATATTTGTAAATTTCTAGCATATTTTGGATTTTCTCTATCAATTTTGTCCATGTTTCTTTATTTGGATCTTGAGGATTAAAAGAGAAGTTGATTCCATAAATTTTAATTTTATTCACTACCGTTAATTGAAAAGGAAAATCCGACCTATTGCTCCATTTACCTATTCCCATTATGCTAGATTTTTGAATATTTAGTTTGGATTCGCTAGCGTATCCAAACTCTGTGAAAACCTCTAAGATATTTTTTATCGAATCCTTTGTTGTTGGAAAGAATATCGTATCATCGGCGTAGGCCAGCAATTTTCTTTCCCCTGCACCGGGGACGAAAGTCCCCGTGATATTTGTGTCTTGTCTTATTCTTTCCAACACAGGTTCTAGCGTTATTACATATAACAAGGGCGACAGAGGGCACCCTTGCCTAACACTTCTCGTTAATTTGAATACTTTAGTTAAGCTATGATTAATCAATATTTTACTTTCAGGTTTTTTTATATAGGATTTTTATCCATAATCTAAAGTATTTCCCTATATTATTGGCTTTAAGGCTTTTATGTAGGAAGGCATGTTATACTCTATCAAATGCCTTTTCCTGGTCTAAAGATAATATGGCACTCTGGCACTGCCTATCATGTGTATATGTAATCAGGTCTCTAATGAAATGTGTATGTCTACTAATGTTCCTACCTTGAACACTACACTGCTGGTCTTCGTGAATTATTGCGTGCATGTGTGACTTGAGCTTCAGAGTTAGTGCCTTGGCTAGAATTTTATAATCAACATTTAAAAGGGAGATGGGCCTAAAATTCTTAATTGACTTTTTGTCATTATCGTCTTTGGGAATTAACGTAATATAAGATTGATTTAGACTATCCGGGAGTTCCCCTTTTTGAAAAGCCTCTTCGAACACTTTAATTAAGATAAGACCTAAACATGGGAAGAAAACCCTGTAAAATTCTGCTGTTAGCCCATCAGGCCCAGGTGCTTTATCTTTTTGAAAAGTACTAAGTGCCCCTTGTAAATTATCTAAAGTTAGGGGTTGGTCTAGCCTTTCACTTTCCTCATCACTTAGACACTTTGTGTATTTTAGAAATTTGTCTTGTATGTTTGCATCACTTTCTTCTTTAGTATATAGCTGCTTGTAGTATTCGAAGAAAGCGTGACTAATGTTGGTATTGTCTGTGTGCTGTTTTCCTTTCATGTCAATTATTTCGTGTATCTGTCTACTGCGTTGTACACTCTGTTCAATTACTAAATATTGCCTACTAGGGATCTCTTGTGTTATGGTATTTAATTTTGTCCCAAGTAGCGCTCCCTGGTAGGTATATTGTCTATATTTATCTAAACACTCTTCTAAAATTTGGATGTTAGGGTTCGTGTTGTCTAAACTTTTGGTTAAACTAATTGCTTCTTCTAAAATCCCCTCTTCTTTCTTAAATTTTTTGTGAATAAGTGTAGCCAAAATCTGCGTTCTATCTCTAAGTGTGTTTTTTAACATATCCCAATATTGTGCAATGTTATTATTGGGAATGTCTTGTGCGTAACCTTGTATCAGTTGTGTTATTTGTTCTGTGTAGTAAGTGTTTTTAAGTAGACTGTTGTTAAATTTCCAATGTGGGGATCTCTTTACTTGCTTGTGCGTGTGTCCCGTACTTAAAGATGTGTAAACTGCCTTGTGATCTGTAAATTTAAGAGTGCTTCCTATATGGTATGTTTTGTGTATATTGTAGGTACTAGATGCATATATTCTGTCCAGTCGTGATGCCTGTCTGAAATATGGGTTCGTTTTGTCGTAATGTGTAAAGGTTTGTTTGTGAGGCTCTGTTTTTCTGTATACGTCCGAGAGGTCGTGTTCGTCTAGCATAGTATGTATTTGTCTTAAGAGCGAAGACTTTTCCCGCGCCTGTGCTCCCCCCCCCCCCCGAGCTCCTAGACAAGTCTAGGTCAGACAGGACACAATTAAAGTCTCCACCCAAAATTTTCCTAGTCCCTTTGTAATGTTTTGTTAAAATGTCATGTAATTTGTCATAGAAACTAGGTCGTTCGTCTCTTGTCGCTGGTGCGTATATGTTGATGAGTGTGTGTGTGTCTTGTCTGTTATGTTTGTTTTGTATTTGAATTATGATGGTTCTGCCACAACCGTCTGACCTATAATGTACCGTGTCCCAATCGTCGTTAATTTGTAAGATGGCGGCACTACTATGCCTGGGGCCTAGGGCGAACCAGCCATGTTTAAGTCCTAACTTAGTTACAATCTGACTGGCAGTAAAGTCGGACGCAACCCCTGTCTGTTGCAAGAACAAAAATTCAGGTTTATATTTTTTAATCAGTTTGATAATGTGCTCCAGCTTATTCCTCAAACCATTGGTATTGACGGATATTAGAACTAGGCTGCTTGACAAAGTGGTATCTGAGGGTTGGCCACTTGTTGCAAACTGTCTACCTGGCAAAGTGGCAGAGTGGCCACTTGCCATATCTAAACTAGAGTTACAAGGCAATGTAGTGGTCTGGGCTGGCTACATGCCATAGATGAATTACTCAGCAGCAAAGTACTATCTAAAGATTTATCACATGTTGTAATGGGTGTACCTGTTTCACGTAGTTTACTCGACAGAGCGGTGCACAAGGGCTGACCGTTATCTGTCATTACTAAACCACTCAACACATTCATGTTTGCACTTCTTGACAAAGCGGTGCATAAGGGCTGACCGTTGTCTGTAAAATGACTGCTCGACACATTAGTGACTGGTCGCTGGCTAAAGGTCGTTGTGCCCTGGCATTTAGGGCTCAACGCAGGCGAAGCTGCGTTGTCAGACCTTCCCACCTTGACAGGGGGGAGGGTTGGCTGCTTTAATAAAACTGTGCGCATGTTGTTTGTTAAGTGTGTAGTGTGGAGAAATAAAACATCAAAAAACTACTTACATTTTTTTTTAAAGACTCAAAACACAAATCATAACTAACACAACCTAAACTTTGGTTGTTTTCATTATTTACTTTCAAAAATACAACACTGTTTGCGAGTCTTGCTACTTGTCCAAAACGGGGGCACACATGTCTGACGCTGGATATCTGGTTACACTGGGCCACAGTGCAGGGAAGGAAGACGTGTAAAGGTAAGCTCATTATTCACTGACGTCTTCAAAAGCTTGTCCATCAATGAAGAGGCCCGTCTGTGACAATATGGCCTCCATATCGTCCTCTTCTGTCTCTGCCACCCAACAGGAGGAGGCTTGAGTATTCACAGGTGTTGGCGCTTCTAGGAATTCAGTTCTTGCTAGGGATTTTTCTCTCGGGCTGCTAGGAGCAGACATGGGGCGCTCGTCAACGACAGGTGTCGACACGGTCCATCTCGGGGAGGGCTCTGTGGGCGCCCTTGGTGATGGCGGTAGGCTTTTTCTGCTTGGGGAGCTTTTCTTTGGCGACCTGCTCTCGTTTCTCTTGACCTCTTTGTTCCTTACAGGTCCTGTTGCCTGGAGCAGTAGTCTCTTTCTATTCCTTTTCTCTTCTTTGGAGAGAACATCTTGAAAGCTTTCACTATCAACATCCGCTCGGAGGTTCTCTAGGGCGGGGAGCTCATCTGCCCTACTCTGTTCTGCCGGCGTTCTTTCGGCAGCAGCCTCTTCTTCTCTTGTTTTCTTAACCTGGGTGGGGGCAGCTCTCTTCTTTGGGCATTGGCTGACCCAGTGGTCATCCTGCCCACACACTGCGCACTGTATTCTTCGTCCAGGCAAGGCCACCTAGATTCTCAGAACTTTGTCCTCGGCAGCATTCAAGTGTGCAAAGTGTGGTATTTGGTGTTCGGACGGCTTGTATGCGAAGTTCCACATGTCGTGGGCGTTTTTAACTCTATAGACTTCTGCGTCGTTATCCCCGATACTTCTGCCGCTACCCTTCTTACTGCCTCGGGCCTCATCGTGGGGGGCATCCAATGCAGCATGCCCTTGGATCTTTCCTTATCTTGGTGTTCAATCTGAATGGTCATCTGAGGGTTGGTCCACTCAAGTCTTTTGCCATGTAGGCCTTTGTAGTGCTTTAGCTGGGCCGCTGTTGTTAGTGTGGCATACCACTTATATGGACTCGCGAAACGGTACAACGTGGCAACGCCACTCAGGCCGACACCGGCTGGTCCAGCTTATATACTGGTTATTAGGGAATATGACGCCCTATTGGCTTGGGGCCCTGTGATTGTTATTACCAGTGTCCCTGGCCTATGGAGCGTACCTCCTTCTAAATCTTCATTCAGGTCAATTGGAATAACAGGCACGATAGGTGCAGGCATTACCACTTCTTTTTCTTGGTTAAAGAACCAAATTAAAGCAAAACAAAAGTCACAAGATTAGCCTAGCTAACACAAAAGTCCAGGAAAAAAAATACCAAAGTCCAAGAATGTAAAACACAGAGACGCCAAATTTTTTTTTTTTTTTTAAAAACGTTTATTTAGGTCAATACATCAATGTTATTTACAAAATTTTTACAAATATCACATGATGTAGGATCAATATAAAAGTAACCCCCACCCCCCCTCCCCCAAACTATCATTTCAACAAGTCAATAACTATAATAAACAATATAACAATATAAAGTACCAAATTATTTGAACAATATCACAAATTAAACATACTAAAGGTAAACATACTAAAGATAAACCCCCTTCCCCCCCCCCCCCCTTCCCCCCCCCCCCCCCCCAGTATATTGCAAGTCAATATCCGAAATTACACAAAAGAAACCTGTTGAACGTGGGTGATGAAATGATAAATGATACATCGACAAATGATGGTGACCCCCTACCATGAGATGATTAATGAGGACATATGTTAAAGAGTATTTACATTGCATGATATTTATAAACACAAAGTATTTACAGACAAAGCTACTTGCTTTGTATAACGACCGAAGGGTCGATAAAGGTTATTACATATTTATTTGTTCAACAAAAAAAGAGTTTCAAAACTGTTCTGTTATGTTTTGCGTCATGCGTTCGTATATTTCCGTAAATATTTTACTGTCATAATGTCTATTGTCGTATACAGCTCTGTTCCTACATGTCCATACAAGATATCTAAAGTCAGCTAATAAAGTCAGTAGCTTAAGTTCTATTCGTCTCGTCATCTGTGGTAACGTGTTCATCATGACTGCTCTATATAAATTAAGTGTCTGTTGTGAGTGTGGGGCTATTAATTTCCTTAACTTGTTTAAAGTGGGGGCCACTGTCTTACATGTGTAAAATAAGTGGTCTTCTGTCTCTATAATGTTGTCACTACACAGTTTACATTTGGGTGCTGGTCTGTTTGCTTTTTTTTAGTGATTTGTTCGAAATTGGTGTTAAACTATGTAGTAGTCTGAAGGTGACTTCTTTTGCTTGTGGTTTAATGTCTATTGCATGAATATTTGTAAAACTCTGTGTGTAATCGGTTATAAAGAGGTTGTACCCTCTTCGTGTGTTTAGAGGTGTTTCCTGTGCTGCGACTAGAAGTTTGTATATAAGTTTAGTGTCTTGTTTTATTAAATGATTATTCCCTTCTAAATTTTGTAGACATATTTTGTAAAAAGGTGGTGGTTGTTGCTGAGTTATTTGCCGGTTGAAGATCATGCACTGAGTATGGTTACTTTAGTGATCTCTTGTTAATCGTGCTTTGTTTAGTATTACGCGAATTAGGGTGAAGGTGTTCATACAACTCAGTAGCATGGTATGAAGAAGTAGTTCATGTAACTTGAACTCAGCAACATTAATGAAGTAATTAATTCCTTCAGATTGAGTCCGTACATTTAATTCACAGTTGTACATACAGGATGATCATTTCAATAGTAGTAGAGCATAAGTCCATATAAGTCATGCATAAATTAATCAATAACGTAGACTGCTGGTTTACGTGTCAATGTCCGTTATGAGGATACAATGCAGTATTGTCGTCAGAACATCACAGCTATATGCACGCGCAGCTAGACATGGCTACCTGCCGACAGTGAGACTGCGAGTCTGAATATATTCATACGAATTTGACGATTATTCTTCTCCTTCTGAGAATTCTAGTTAAATACTAACCTCCATAAATTTCCCTCTCATATAGAGTTCTAGGACTGACCCTGATCCATAAAAATGCACATAAAATGGCTATATCATGCCATTGAATTGGAAGGTTAGAAAAACGCAGCTATTCAGCTTGGCGGTCAAGTAACAAAGGGTAGCGTTTCTTAGTTACCGACTGTGTCCTAAACAACGCTATACACGTCATGATCGATCGTGTATGGAGCGTTCAGTAATTGAAACATCTATCGCAATATATTAAATGCCTTAACCTTTACAATTGCACGTCTGATAACCTTTAGCAGACGGCGTTAATATCATATACCGTAACAATTCCCTGTACACCGGGGAAAAAAAATCGATAGATTTTTTTTTCAAGATCTATCCGACTTAACAATTTTTCAAAAAAAAATTTAACACAATTGTGACATATGGCCGACGATGTTCTGAGTAGAACCGTGTCGCGGTCATGTCAACCAACTATTTGTCATAGTCATCTAACATTAATCACATGATATATCAATTATACATATTATTATATCAACTAAATAAAATGTCCAATGTTAATAGTGAATGATAGAATTAAATTAAAGTAAGGTCTGTCGTATTAGTATGTCATATAGGAATTAATTTGACTAATTAAAATTAAATTAATGAATTAAACTAAGAGATAAATTATTAAGATTCTAATGTAACGCGATGTTATGAGAGAAAAAAAAAAATAAGTGAGAAGAAATAGAAAGAAATTCGAATATAAGTTTAACTTAATTGTGTGTGTTAAGTGTTAGTGAATAATAACTATCTAATTTAACTAACTAAATAATGTATAGGTACATTAAAAAAAATATTAATCTAATACTTGTGTGAGATTTATTTTCTCTTTTCATAATTTCTTCTTTTTATATTTCGTTCTCTTTTTTTGTTCTTTCATTTCATTTTTTTCTCACATTTCATTTTATTGATAATAATTCAATTAAGAAGTTAAGTTAACTAATTAATTAGTATAGGATATGATGATCCATCCGTAGTCTTGATCCTGATGAATTCTTTTAGGCAAAAATGTTCAAACGTTTACGTTGGAAAGAAATGTCATTTATCCCAGCATCCAAGAATTAAGTGCACATAGGATAATAAGTTCGACTTGTCGTCAGATATTGTTCCATGATTGTTCAACGAATATTCATATATCGTGTATGGACGTTAGACGAAGTTTGCATGTCAACGCGTACACCTTGATTGTCTTTTAGTTCAATTCTGTGATGCATATAGTGTTTATAAAGTTTAAATTGAAGGCAAGGTTAGTTCCTTTATAGTTGATATGTTTTAGGAATGTTAATGTTGATTATTCGTCGTCAATAGGATTACGTGACAACGCATCCGCCACAATGTTTTCAGTGCCAGGAATATGTTCCATGGAGAACTCAAATGGCTGTAGGATGATTGAATATCTGGCGACTTTCTGCCCTTTATGATTAGATCGACGCAAGGATGCTACAGCACGTTGGTCCGTCTGTATGGTGAAGGGAGCACCAAGCAGGAATTTTTCGAGTTTGGTTATTGCCCATATCACAGATAAAAGTTCCTTGTCGACTGTTGAATACTTTGTTTCTGCAGGCTTTAGCTTTCTTGAAATGTATAAGGTAGGATGTAGAATGCCATCATGGTTCTGGAGCAGGCATGCACCAATGCCGTAGTTACTAGCATCTGTTCGTAAGAAAAATCTTTTGGAAGCATCGGGAAGTCTTAAAATTGGTTCATGCGAGAACAAATTTATAATTTTGTTGAAAGTTTCATTGCATGTACCAGTCCATGTCACCTTCACCGGCATGTCTTTTTTTAACAATGAAGACAATACAGCCGTGATGGATGACAAGTTTGGTATGAATCTACTGTAATATTGAACAAGTCCTAACAAACTCCTGACCTGTTTCTTCGTCTGAGGAACTGCTATGTTTAGAATTTTGGAGACTGTACTAGGTAACGTTCGGATATATCCCGATCCAATGATATGTCCCAAAAAGGTTATCTCATTACACGCGATTTGCACCTTTGTAGGTTTAGCAGTTAGATGATAATTCCTTAGAGTGTCGAAAACATATCTAAGTCCCGAAACATGTTCCTCAAACGACGAACTAAACAAGCATATGTCGTCAATATATGTAATAACGTCTGGTCTACCTGATAAAATTTGTCGCATCAGGCGAATGAAGGTAGCTGGCGCATTAACAAGCCCAAAAGGCATCACATTCCACTGGTATAGACCTTGTGGAGTGGAAAATGCGGTGTAGTACTTAGCCTTTTCGGTCAGTGGTATCTGCCAATAACCTTTAGTTAAGTCTATCTTACTAAATATAGTTGCGTTGGATAGACGTGGCAGTAAGTCGTCGATAAGTGGATGTGGTTCGCTGTCAACTATAGTCTTAGCATTTAATTTTCTATAATCAACACATAGTCTGATGTTATTGTCCTTCTTCCGGACAATCACTAATGGAGAAGAGAATGGCGAATTACTAGTCTCAATGATTCCCAGAGACAACATCTGTTCAAGTTCCTTAGTAGTTTTAGCAAGGAAATGTAAAGGAACAGAATAGGGATGTACACGAATAGGTGTATCATCATTGAGAGTAATGTCATGACTGATAGCCGATGTGCGACCCGGGACGTCGGTCAATACATCTGGATAAGATTGTAATAGATTAGCAATCTGTAGACGCTGTTGCGGTGTAACCGTTGAAGAGATGGTTACATCCCGCCAAGATTCAGTAGGTTGAACTACTGGTACCGGTAACGGTAACTGTACCTCAGGAAAAGAAGATTCTTCTTCCTGGATGACAGATAAGTTAGAATAATAACAAGTAGATACTGTGTTGTCATCTAGTTCATGAAAAATTGACTGTAAGTGTTCAGGACGTGTATGAAATTGCTTGAGCATGTTAATATGAAATATCTTTTTGTGTCCCTTGATATCTAAGACGTAATCAACGTCGGAAATTTTATCAATGACTTTGTAAGGACCATTCCAAGATATCAATAATTTATTGTTATTGTGAGGAAGTAACACATAAGCCTCGTCGCCTGGGAATAATTGGCGTAATCGTCGAGACCTATTTTGTAGAGATCGAGCCTTAGCTTTTGCAGCCTCAGAAGAAGCTGTTGCCAACTGGCAAGACTCAATAATGTTCTTCCGAAGATTAATCACGTACTCGTAAGATGACTGAGTGTCCTGAGTCATCTCCGCGTCAATTAATAAGTCTTTTATTAGTCCCATAGGACCTCTTGGGGGAGCACCAAAAACTAATTCAAAGGGAGAGAAGCCAGTTTGTTCATGCGGTACCTCCCGATAAGCAAATAGAACAGCTGGGAGTGCTCTGTCCCAGTCATGAGGGTGCTTAGCAGTAACCTTATGTAGTAGTTGTTTAAGTGTACGGTTAAGTCTTTCAACCGCACCATTACTCATCGGATGATAAATACTACTTAAATTCCTATCAATGTTCCAAGTTTTCATGACTTCCTTCATGGTGTCAGATATAAACTGTGACCCATGGTCTGATAAAAGTTTTCTAGGAAACCCTATTCTAGAAAAGATGAGATGTAGTGCATCAGCTACATCTGTGGTAGTGGTGGTCTTTAATGGGATAGCTTCTGGCCATCGTGTGCACAAATCAATGCACGTAAGGACGAATCTATGTCCTCTGGCCGATGGTAGCAATGGACCAATAATATCTATTGCCATCTTGTCAAACGGTCTTACTGAGATATCGCAAGCCTGAATAGGCGCCGTGTGAAAAGCTCCACGTGCTTTCACTTCTTGGCATGTAGTACAGGAACGTACATACTGCGAAATATCTCTTGACACTCCTGGCCAAAAGAATGAAGACAGTACTCGAGATCGTGTTCGAGTATATCCCATATGTCCAGCACAATGTGAGTCATGTGCATGTTGAAGAATGTACCGTCTAAAAGTATACGGGACCATAACTTGTTGTTTCATTTGTGATTTGTCATTAAAACATCTAATCAATATGTCATTTTTAATAACAAAACAATGTTTGTTATTATTACCTGAGGATAGATTGTCAACTTTATCAACCAACTTAAAAATTTTTTTAAAGATTTATCCTCTTTTTGTTTGGTTGCAAATGTTTCCCTGTCAATAGGTGAATTGACTACAAATTCCTCTTGGTTGTCTGCATCCATTTTATTATCATCAACTTTCTCCATGAGTTGAGTCTGCGCTCTAGTCGTCACGGCGTTTCCAGTGCATAGGTTATGTTTCTCCCATTCTATAATCTCATCTGGAGTACAATCTTTACTGCCGTGTATACGACCAACCATCAGATCAGCTATAGGCTTTTTTAGCATACATACTTTTACGTTCCCTGTGAAAAAAGGTGTGTTAACATGAATAATAGCTGTGGGGTAAAACTCAATAGTTCCCCCAAAAGTCATGCAACGGACATATTCCCCCGTTGCACAGCTAGGATGTACCAGCGACTGTCGTACACCAATCGTTGTGGATCCTGAATCCCTCAGCACTGAGACGACGGATCCATTAACTAATCCCCTGTTAAAAATTAGTAGGCCTGTTCCATCGTTGACTGCAAGACCTACCTCTGGTGTAATATGTCCGCAGTTAAGCACTGTTTCTTTCGCCTTCTGAAAAATAAGATTGCATTGTTGGCAACTATTTGCCACATTATAATTAATAGCAAAACATGCAGCAGAAGACTGTGTTGTATTATTGTCAAGTGGGACCTGAGCTATAGGGGTAGTATTATTTGTAACTGCCGCCCCTGTATTATGGTTGTAATGAGATGATCCCCGAGAATGAGATCGATTCCGAGTATAATTGTTAGAATTATCTCGTCGTCCTCTATAGTAACTATTATCTCGATGTCTCGAGCCATGATTATTACCATTCCAGTTACTATTATTATTGGGAGTATGTGATCGATTATAATGAGTGTTATGTTGACCATTGTGGTAGTTTGTTTGAGGTGAATAATTTCTATCTCGTGATCTACCTCTGTTGAACTCATTTTTATTGTTGAAATCATTATTATGTCCCTTCTGAAAGTTAACATTGTGATTTCTTTGGAACCTGCTTCTGTCTACACTGTGATGTCTTTGTTTGTTATTATGATTGTAGGCCATATTAGACGCCACAGGTAGAGGTTCTCTTAATGAGGAGTTAGAAATGGTTGCATTCGGATGTGCCGAACAGTAGTTTAAAGAAATTTTTTCTAACTCGTCCATAGTACCTGGTTTACGCTCCTGCAAATATGCAAAAAATGGCTGGCTAACCGAAGATAATACCTTATCCCGTAGTAGTAAATCAACTAATTTGTCGTATGATTTGTTGACTTCTGCCAGTTCAACCCATCTATTAAATGTATTGCGTATATTCGCAATGAATCCTGCAAAATCTTTTGGAGATTCAGGTAAAATTCCCTTAAATTTCAACCTACAGTGTTCCTCGTCCAGGTGAAACCTTCGTAAAAGCAAGGACTTAATAGCACCGTAGTTATTTGCTATTGATGGGTCAGCATTTTGAGAAGCCGTCAATGGTTCTCCAACCAAGAATTCATTTAACTTGAGTACCCATGACTCTTCAGGCAAATGGTTTGTTTTGCAAGTCTGTTCAAAACGTGACAGGAACGATGAAAGGTCGTCCACGTTCAAGTTGAGAGTGGGTAATTTAAAGTTGTAGAAATGTTTAGTTTGGCTGGATGATGATCCATTTTGTGCGTTATTATTCTGGTTTGCATCAGCACTTTGTGCTTGTAATTTTGCTGTCTCCAATTTAATACGCGCCAATTCCATTTCTTGTTGTAAAATAATTTCCTCTCGTTTCAATTTATTCTCTTCTTCATGTTGAGCAATTTCTCTTAATCTATTTTCCTTGGCAATTTGCTTCATCTCACGTTCCTCTTCCTCTTTCTTTAATTCAGCTTTTTTCTCTGCTTCTTTTCTTTCATGTTTTTCCAGTTCTGCCTCAGCAAACTGACGAAGTTCTTGAGATTTATAACCATATTCCCGACCAATTTTAACGAAATGGTCTATAGTAAGCATTTTGACTTTTATCTGTAAGTAATTATTGATAATTACTGATTAAATTAGTCAATAGTAGCTTCAGAGTAATTATTATACTTACTCAACTTAGAAATATTCAATATAAATAATCACAATAGTACTGAACTCTAATGTCTAAGTTCAACTAATAGACAATATTTTGTAACAATATTGTATCTAAATAATACTATATCATAAATAGTTATGATATCTGTTAACTATTATGTAATTACTTCACACAATTAATCTCAATATCCAATAATGTTGGGTATGATTCCTAGTAATTATATTGTTCAATGTACTAAGTCACTCTCTTAGTACCAGAAAAGTATATTAAATAATATACAATGGGTCTATTACCTCAAAGGTAGCTATAAGATTATTTTATTTTGTCAATATATATATTATATTATTATGCCCTAGGCATCTCTTATAAATTGTAGTGCTACTTTCTTGGACTATCACTGCATAATTATGCAATGTCCCATATTAACCTTAATTATCAGAAAAAATTAATTAAATTAAATTACAAGTATATTATTGCATATAATATCATATTATTAATGTAGTATTAATATATATTATGAGGACAAACAAAACAATGATGCAACTAAAGGGTACAAACAATGTTAAGACGCAAACAAGACATTTTCACAATTAAAAATGAATTTATGAACTAAATAAAACAAGCGGAAATGTCACAAGCCAAATGAAGGGCAAGGTCTGACCCGAGGTCAACTTAATATTCAAAGTACACAAAAAAAAAAATGACTGAAAAAAATGATGACATCACAGGACTCATAACGGACGAAAATTTAACAATCATAAAATAAATTGATATTCAGAGTAGACTGGACGAAATAGTTAACGAACATGATACAGAACTGAATAAAATTGTTAACTGAGTACGAATAAAATACACCAGTTATCTACGGAACGGTACAGCTAACACAAATCGTCAAACGGTAGCAGATTTGGACAGGTCGTCCAATGGCAAACCTCAATGGGGCTTCCAAAAGTGCGATCGTTTAACTGCCCTAAGAAACGACCGAAATTAATTCAGGCATCGTGAGAGCCACAGAATCTTATTTCGGTTCATCCTCCCTACCTCCCACGAATTAACAACACATTAAGACAACCAAAATTTACATGAAACACATTCAGAACAGACATGCCTATGCAGGCAAAAGGCATGGACTCAGTAGCACTGTTTGCAATAACAACAGTTAAACACCTAGACTTATCTTTTCCGTTGCTTCACTTGATGCTAGTTGTCGTCGACGGCTAGGCCTGTGCCTTTGACTGTCTGCTCCTGATGGGCAGGCAACGGTAGTCCATCTTATGCATCTTGATCAATTTGAAACGAACTAGAGAGGCGTTGAAAATATGTCTTCTTCACTGCGACAATGTAACAGTGACGTCATGTTGCTATTCATGATCACGTGCGTCACGTCAGCTTCGTAATGGTCATGTGATCGAAACTTGATCGTAAATATTATGGTTGATCTGTGCGTAAGGAACAGAAGTTTGTTTCTTTTTTCTGTCGTTCCACGCACACCGGCCGCCACTTTGTTGCTGAGTTATTTGCCGGTTGAAGATCATGCACTGAGTATGGTTACTTTAGTGATCTCTTGTTAATCGTGCTTTGTTTAGTATTACGCGAATTAGGGTGAAGGTGTTCATACAACTCAGTAGCATGGTATGAAGAAGTAGTTCATGTAACTTGAACTCAGCAACATTAATGAAGTAATTAATTCCTTCAGATTGAGTCCGTACATTTAATTCACAGTTGTACATACAGGATGATCATTTCAATAGTAGTAGAGCATAAGTCCATATAAGTCATGCATAAATTAATCAATAACGTAGACTGCTGGTTTACGTGTCAATGTCCGTTATGAGGATACAATGCAGTATTGTCGTCAGAACATCACAGCTATATGCACGCGCAGCTAGACATGGCTACCTGCCGACAGTGAGACTGCGAGTCTGAATATATTCATACGAATTTGACGATTATTCTTCTCCTTCTGAGAATTCTAGTTAAATACTAACCTCCATAAATTTCCCTCTCATATAGAGTTCTAGGACTGACCCTGATCCATAAAAATGCACATAAAATGGCTATATCATGCCATTGAATTGGAAGGTTAGAAAAACGCAGCTATTCAGCTTGGCGGTCAAGTAACAAAGGGTAGCGTTTCTTAGTTACCGACTGTGTCCTAAACAACGCTATACACGTCATGATCGATCGTGTATGGAGCGTTCAGTAATTGAAACATCTATCGCAATATATTAAATGCCTTAACCTTTTACAATTGCACGTCTGATAACCTTTAGCAGACGGCGTTAATATCATATACCGTAACAGTGGTGTACCAAAAAAATGGGGTTGATTGTTATTCAACTTACAAATGTTTGATAATCTTAAACCAATGTAGTAGTGTGCCAGCGGGTATAGACCCGGGGTTTTTATAACTTCCCCTATGTATTTAATCCTTAAAGCTTTTATTTTAGTGTTGATGTCCTGTAAGGCTATCCCCCCTTTATTTTTAGGTTGTATAAGAGTAGTGTGTTTGATACTGTGCCAGGTATTCCTAAAAATAAAGGCCTAATTAGTTTATTTATTTCTGTTATAATCTTTTTAGGTACTATTTGTATATTTGCTGTATAGATTATTTTTGGCATAATAAAACAATTAACTATAATACTTCTTCCGAAAATGGTAGCCGTTTTATATTTATAAATTTCTAACATCTTTTGGATTTTCTCTATCAATTTTGTCCATGTTTCTTTATTGGGGTCTTGAGGATTAAAGGAGAAGTTAATTCCATAAATTTTAATTTTATTCACTACCGTTAATTGAAAAGGGAAGTCTGATCTATTGCCCCATCTACCTATTCCCATTATGCTAGATTTTTGAATATTTAGTTTGGATTCGCTAGCGTATCCAAACTCTGTGAAAACCTCTAAGATATTTTTTATAGAATCCTTTGTTGTTGGAAAAAATATCGTATCATCGGCGTAGGCCAATAATTTCCTTTCCCCTGCACCGGGGACGAAAGTCCCCGTGATATTTGTGTCTTGTCTTATTCTTTCCAACACAGGTTCTAGCGTTATTACATATAACAAGGGCGACAGAGGGCACCCTTGCCTAACACTTCTCGTTAATTTGAATGCTTTAGTTAAGCTATGATTAATCAATATTTTACTTTCAGGTTTTTTTATATAGGATTTTTATCCATAATCTAAAGTATTTCCCTATATTATTGGCTTTAAGGCTTTTATGTAGGAAGGCATGTTATACTCTATCAAATGCCTTTTCCTGGTCTAAAGATAATATGGCACTCTGGCACTGCCTATCATGTGTGTATGTAATCAGGTCTCTAATGAAATGTGTATGTCTACTAATGTTCCTACCTTGAACACTACACTGCTGGTCTTCGTGAATTATTGCGTGCATGTGTGACTTGAGCTTCAGAGTTAGTGCCTTGGCTAGAATTTTATAATCAACATTTAAAAGGGAGATGGGCCTAAAATTCTTAATTGACATTTTGTCATTATCGTCTTTGGGAATTAACGTAATATAAGATTGATTTAGACTATCCGGGAGTTCCCCTTTTTGAAAAGCCTCTTCGAACACTTTAACTAAGATAAGACCTAAACATGGGAAGAAAACCCTGTAAAATTCTGCTGTTAGCCCATCAGGCCCAGGTGCTTTATCTTTTTGAAAAGTACTAAGTGCCCCTTGTAAATTATCTAAAGTTAGGGGTTGGTCTAGCCTTTCACTTTCCTCATCACTTAGACACTTTGTGTATTTTAGAAATTTGTCTTGTATGTTTGCATCACTTTCTTCTTTAGTATATAGCTGCTTGTAGTATTCGAAGAAAGCGTGACTAATGTTGGTATTGTCTGTGTGCTGTTTTCCTTTCATGTAAATTATTTCGTGTATCTGTCTACTGCGTTGTACACTCTGTTCAATTGCTAAATATTGCCTACTAGGGATCTCTTGTGTTAAGGTATTTAATTTTGTCCTAAGTAGCGCTCCCTGGTAGGTATATTGTCTATATTTATCTAAACACTCTTCTAAAATTTGGATGTTAGGGTTCGTGTTGTCTAAACTTTTGGTTAAACTAATTGCTTCTTCTAAAATCCCCTCGTCTTTTTTAAACTTTTTGTGAATAAGTGTAGCCAAAATCTGCGTTCTATCTCTAAGTGTGTTTTTTAACATATCCCAATACTGTGCAATGTTATTATTGGGAATGTCTTGTGCGTAACCTTGTATCAGTTGTGTTATTTGTTCTGTGTAGTAAGTGTTCTTAAGTAAGCTGTTGTTAAATTTCCAATGTGGGGATCTCTTTACTTGCTTGTGCGTGTGTCCCGTATTTAAAGATGTGTAGACTGCCTTGTGATCTGTAAATTTAAGAGTACTTCCTATATGGTATGTTTTGTGTATATTGTAGGCACTAGATGCATATATTCTGTCCAGTCGTGATGCCTGTCTGAAATATGGGTTCGTTTTGTCGTAATGTGTAAAGGTTTGTTTGTGAGGCTCTGTTTTTCTGTATACGTCCGAAAGGTCGTGTTCGTCTAGCTTAGCATGTATTTGTCTTAAGAGCGAAGACTTTTCTCGTGCCTGCGCTCCCCCTACGGAGCTCCTAGACAAATCTAGGTCAGACAGGACACAATTAAAGTCTCCACCCAAAATTTTCCTAGTCCCTTTGTAATGTTTTGTTAGAGTGTCATGTAATTTGTCATAGAAACTAGGTCATTCGTCTCTTGTCGCTGGTGCATATATATTGATGAGTGTGTGTGTGTCTTGTTTGTTGTGTTTGTTTTGTAGTTGTATAATGACAATTCTGCCACCATTGTCAGTTCTATAATGTACTGTGTCCCAATCTTCGTTAATTTGTAAGATGGCGACACTACTATGCCTGGGGCCTAGGGCGAACCAGCCATGTTTAAGTCCTAACCTAGTTACAATCTTACTGGCAGAAAAGTCGGACGTAATCCCTGTCTGTTGCAAGAACGAAAAATCAGGTTTATCTTTTTTGATCAGTCTAATTACGTGGTCCAGTTTATCACTCAAACCATTGATATTGAGGGATATAACAACTAGGCTACTTGACGAAGTGGTAAGCTAGGGTTGGCCACTTGTTGCAAACTGTCTACCTGGCAAAGTGGCAGAGTGGCCACTTGCCATATCTAAACTAGAGTTACAAGGCAATGTAGTGGTCTGGGGCTGGCTACATGCCATAGATGACTTACTCAGCAACAAAGTACTATCTAAAGATTTATCACATGTTGTAATGGATGTACCTGTTTCACGTAGTTTACTCGACAGAGCGGTGCTTAAGGGCTGACCGTTATCTGTCATTACTAAACCACTCAACACATTCATGTTTGCACTTCTTGACAAAGCGGTGCTTAAGGGCTGACCGTTGTCTGTAAAATGACTGCTCGACACATTAGTGACTGATCGCTGGCTAAAGGTCGTTGTGCCCTGATGATTAGGGCCCAACGCAGCCGACGCTGCGTTGTCAGTTCCTCCCGCCCTGACATGGGGGAGAGTTGGCTGCCTAATTAAAACTGTGCGCATTTAAGTTAAATTGTGTGTATTGCGTGTTTGTGTGTAACCAAGTAGTAAAAACTAAAGTAACACAAATTATTTACATTAAAAACACCAACTCTTAAAATAAAAGCAACACTGCCTAAACTATGGTTTTTGTCATTATTTACTAATAAGGTTACAGCACTATTTGCGAGTCTTGTCTTGTCTTGGGTCCACTTGAGGGGGCACATCTTCCCACGCACTGGTTGTTTACAGTCCAAACTTCCGACAGGCTCACCGGGGAGGGTAACATCGGGGTGCAGCTTGGGCGTGCCCTCACCTGCACCATTCGTCCTGACTCGTCTCACCTGCTTGAAGCCTGGAAGTAACTTCTTGCACTGGGCCCCAGTGCAGGGAAGAATGACTTGTAGGTGTAGGCTCATTAGTCACTCACATCGTCAAACTCTTGCCCATCTATGTACAGGGTGGTCATCGACTCCATGGCCTCGTCTTCAGTCATGGTCACCCAGTTACCGCTTGTACTGTCTTGTGTTAGAAGTGCCCCTGGCACTTCCGGATCCGGTCTAAAGGCCCCCGACACAAAGGACTGAGTTGGTGATTTGTCAGGGCTATTTGGCTGGGATCTTCGCTCGTCAACAACAGGTGTCAACGCTGCCTCCTCATGACAGGGCTCTTCTGCAGTCACCTTGGGTGATGAGGGGAAGTCCCTCTTGCTCGGTGAAAGTTTTCGTGGAGGTTTGCTATTATTTCGCTTCACCTCTTTGGGTTTGACAGGCCCTGCTGCCTGGCGCAAAAGTCTTTTCCTGTATTTCTCTCCCTTCTTAGTGAGCACATCTATAAACTCACCTTCCTTATTCGCACCTGCTTCTGGGCTCTCTGATATGGGGCTCTCTGGTGCATCGATCTCTGGCGCGAGGAACTCACTCATCCTGCCCCTTTCCGCCGGCGTTTTGTTCCCGACTGCCTCCTCCTCTCTGGTTTGTTTGGCCTTAGTTGGGGCCGCCCGCCTTCTTGGGCACTGGCTAACCCAGTGCGTGTCCAATCCGCAAATAGCGCATTGGGTTCGTCTACCGGGTAGAGACACCCATACCTTCAATATTTTATCTTCTGCCGCCTTAAGGTGCACAAAGTGCGGTACTTGATGTTCTGTTGGCCGGTATAAGAAGATCCCTTTATCCTGGGCAATTTTAATTCTGCTCACCTCCACATCTTTGTCGCCCGACACTTCGGCCGCTATTCTCCTCACCGCTTCTGGCTTTATGGTGGGGGGCATCCAGTTCAGTGTCCCTTTGGACTTCTCTTTATCCAGATGCTCTATATAGATGCTCATCTGGGGATTGGTCCACTCGAACCTCTTGCCATGCAGACCTTGGTAATGTTTTATTTGTGCCGCCGCTGTCAAAGTGGCGTACCATCTGTAGGGCCCTTAAAAACGATACAAAGTGGCTATGCCACTCATTCCGACACCAGCCGGTCCTGCTATAATGCTAGATATCAGGGAGTAGGATGCCCTGTTGGCCTGCGGCCCAGTAATGGTAATAACCAGTGTTCCTGGCCTATGGAGCATACCTCCTTCTAGATCTTCTTCTGTATTTATCATTATCACAGGCACAAAAGGTGCAGACATTCTTATATCTCTTTTCTTGGTAATTAAACCAAATTAAGCACAAAACAAAGTTCCAAAGCTAGCTTAAACCGAAACCTAAGCTAACCACCACAAAAGTCCAGGAAAAAAAACACCAAAGTCCAAGAATGAAGCTGAACAGAGACGCCAAAACGCGTCCTTTCTGCTTCACAAATTTACATCGTCTCCAAAGATAAAGAAACTTCCCAGACGCCCCGCGTCCGGACATGCGCAGAACGCATCTACATGAATCGCAATCAAACCAGACGATCTAGGAACATTCCAGATAAGATTTAACTAGATCGAGCCTTATTTGGACATGAACAGAGACCTCAACACAGGTTTCAGACATTCCAACAACAGTTGACCGATACTACCAAATAAGGAGAATGGTCACACTTCGCTAATAAAAAATATGGACCGACCGTGTCTCGACACAAGAGGAGGTAACATCATATTAAATGATAATCTCTATATCCAGAGTTATGTAGCTTTGACCGAAACAAATTAAAGTGTACATTTCAGTCAATCTAATTACACAATGTCTTTAGCAAAAAATGATCATACAACGACTTTAGAAAAAATGAAGATAAATGCTGCGATAAAATGTAACCTTTGTTTCAGCAGTCAGTAATATTTTTTCTTTCAATCTTGAAGCCAAAAGTTCTGAAGATTCCTTGGAGAGATATAGATCTCGGATTAGATCATTTAGTTCAAGCTGGTCGACGCGTAGAGCATCTGAAAAATCATCTTCGAAATCCCCATCAGTCACTTGTCGTTCCACATGCCACTGCTGTCTCATCTTCTAGCAGGGAATCCGAAATCTGACTGAAAGTTGGAATTGGTATGTCATCTCCGTGTGGAACAGGTCGCCTAGCAGAATCTAAATCTGGATATTTCCACTTTTTGTGATTTTTTTCCATTAATTCCCTTAATATTCACAACACAGAAATAACAGTCATCATAGTGGTTCTTGGGCTCTCTCCAAACCATTGGAATTCCACATTTTAAACATTTTCTTTTCCCACAAGTCCACTGTCGCAGGTGTTCAATACATGTTTTGCAAACAATATGAGGAGCCCAAGACTTGTCCTGGTCACCTAGTTTTACTTTAAAGTAAGCAAAGTATGCCTTTTTCACAAAAACAGTAATATGCTTCCTATGTTCTTCTTTGAAAGTGTACTCTCCACAAATATAATAAAATAAATGCGGTGAAAGAAAACATGCTCTTCTTGAAGAAGATGCCATTCTCTGGTAGAAGTGTAATAAAATAAGTAGCATACTAACATGCATGCAGTGGCTTAAAATCTAAAAAGGCAATTCTGGGAAGATTCTTGGAAAACTGAAACTGAGAGCAAACAAGCAGTTTTCTTTTGAAAAGGACTAGACAGCAATAGTTTTTTTTACATAGCCTTATATAGCCTTTTGGCCGAATACCATCACCAACCAAGATCTGCTTACTCGGAGCAAGCAAGAGGACATGCACACCATCATAGCTGGCAGACGCTGGAGCTGGGTTGGCCATGTCCTCAGAAGAGACCCCGATGCCATCACAAGAACAGCTATGCTATGAACCCCTGAAGGAAAACGAAATAGAGGCCGACCAAAAACAACTTGGCGGAGGACTGTGGAGGCTGAGAGGCAAAGAATGAACCAGAGTTGGGGCACTGGACGAAGGATGGCCGCCGACCGAGCAAAGTGGAATCAATTTGTTGCTGCCCTACAAGACGCCACCAGGCGTAATGGCCACTGACTGCTTTGACGGTCGGCGGCTAAGGATCAAAGAAAGAAGAAAGATATAGAAAATATTGTAATAATACGGGGTGACCCAAAAAAAAAAAAAAAACGGGCCCGCGCGAGCACAATAAGTGCGCGCGCGGGCCCGTTTTTTTTTTGGTCACCCTGTATTAATGAAATACAAAAATGTCTGTATCTCAAAAACTAGAGATGCTACAGACAAGTAAATGTGATATTTGGATTGAGCAGGCCTCATTTATGTACAATCAAGAGTAAAATGTTTGGCACCAAAAAAATTTTGTGTGTGTGTAGGGCTGTGTTATTATTTATACAGAATTAATTATTCTGTTAATAGTTTTCATAGGGTCGCTGCCCAATACACATCTCAAGAACTCTGATATATTATTCAATTTTGGCATCTATAGCCTGGCTTTATAAGCCTTACATATTTTAACAGCGTACTTCACGACTTATGTTTTTAAAAATAAAAATGGTTGCGGTTACAATACCGACTTATATCTTCGGTCTCAATGGTCCTTACACAATTATGAATCTATTGCTTTACTAGCATTGCATTTACGGTTATACACTATTATAATTTAAGTGGCCATGACACACTTTTTCAAACAATGCCATTTGGCTAAAAGACCACACAAAGACTGTTATAACTAGGCTAACGCGTCATACAACGTTATACGCGAACTATTTCATTTTTCTATTCAGTAGAGGTGTTACATGGCGCAATCATTCGAATCGAGATCAAACCCAGATGCTTGCAAACCATGCAACAATCCTCAACAGGGTGAATGTTTCAAAGGCTAGGCAGTATTTGACTTTGAATACGGTGTAGGGAAGGATAACAATATTAACAGATTAAGCTTTGGTAAAACAAGTACTGTTTTTATTAAGGGGTGAGAAGACAATGAGACGAAACTGAAAAATACAGGCAAAAATAGAAATCGCTGGCAAACAATGGTTGTAGCAATGTGTTCACTGTGGATCGGAAAGGAAGATAGAACATAAGTTAGGGGAACCAGCACATGTGAATAGACATGAATGCCATGCCAGCTGGCAGTGAAGCCGCACACGTGATAATAATTTAGCGGAAGGACGAAGTAGCAGATGTCGAGGTACTGTCATACGTTGACTTTCAAAGCATTTATACACTGCTTAAATAGAGCAGATTGCGCTGGTGCCATGCCAACCACATGGAAGATGGTCATATCTCCAAAGATATTTTATACAGATAAATGGCAAATGAACAGCTGGGCGATCGCAGCTGAGATTCAAAGATGTGTATAAGAGAGACATAAAGCCATTGGACATAAATCCAGCAGCCTGAGAGGACGAAGCTGCCGATCGCATAAAGTGCAGCTCCTCCCTAGGCGCCTCCTCAGGTCGGGTTAAAAGAAGCTCATACAACAAGCAAAAGAGAAAAGAACACGCCGACAGGAACACCAGAAATAAAAAACAGAAGCTGAGGGTTGTCATCTCATTGGGCGCATTCCAATAGTCAATTATGACCATCTATTCTTTTACCATCTGCCAGTTGTTTGTAGAAGATATCTTTAGGGATACAGTCATGTTCCATGCGGCGGACATGGCCAACACAAGCCAAGAGGTATGAACAACAGAAAATCCCAATATTAAATTATTTGCAGGCTTCAAATTTACTCATAAATATAGAAGAGATGTTAAGAAAAGACAGACATAGGGAACTGCATGCTATAGTCAAACAGTATTTAACAAGAACTAAAGTTAACATATAATGACTGGGAAGGTGAGGGTCTGGTATGTTCTTATAAAACATGACTTATGACAAATGAAAGTCAATTAAATATCTAACTAAAAGCACCCCAGGCATTTACACACTGTGACAGCTGTGCAAATATAGATTACATGCACCTACACGTTTTGCTCCCAACCTTGCTTCCTTATTTGTTATGCACGTTCGGTTAACGTAAAACCCTCCTACACTTAGATATCTGTCTCTTTCTTAATTTAGCCACGCCTATTCTTTTCTTTCGTTTCTCTATGTCTTACAAGCACAAGCATTGTTTACAAAATAACAGACCTATTAGCTATTGTTGAGCCGTGTACCTGTAATTATAACGCCAGCGATTTGGAGAATCGTTGTAATAGTGACAGAGAAAGGACGGAGTGGTAGATTTGTAGAGAACCAAAGGCGACTACTCAAAAAGTGGTACTTTTGGCAAAGGGGAGATAAGCTAATGAAGTTAAGACGTATTTTCGGTAGACATTGGTCAGGGGGAATTAATCTGAGGAAAAGGGAAGATAATCACATTTATCCCCCCCTACCTCCGTTCGTTCAGAACGTGAGTAGATACGGTGAGAGTCGCCAGATCAAAGAGACGATTTGCCCCTGGGACCACATCTACTCGGCGGCGATTGTGTCAAAATTACCTTTCATACAGAATTTGAACGAACAATTCCCCAAAGGTGTTATGTATCGCAAGAGCGAGCGAAGTTCTGCAAATTTAATATATAAAGTCCATCCTTTAAAATTCATTATTCAGTACCAAAAGGATTTTTCAGAACCAACTAGCTTCGATTGCTAGACCATTGTTAAAGTGGATTTCTTAGTATTTTCGATTGGAGTAGTTCTAAATTTCTGTGTTCGCGGTAAATATTATACTAGAAGTTTGAGGGATTTAATTGTTAAGTCCATCATTATATTTCACTAAGATTTTCTGTGTAGAGTGATTTACTGGTTAAGGTCCGTCAATTATATTTCACTAGGATTTTGTGGGGTGTAAATTGACTAGCAGAATTAAAATAATCTATAGCAAAATTGTTCCGGCTGTAGCGTTAATCTAACTAACTGATATTAACCAGTAAGAGCTATTTTAATCAACTAGTAAATGCACTATTCATTATGAGTACTGACGAAATATATATTTATTTCTAATTCATTTTGAATAATTTTGTAAATGACTAGAATTTATTTCACGGGGTTTTTAACGATAAGATAAGCTTCTCATGTGTGTTTCTATTCAAAGTTAAATAACCCAGTGCGTAATAAGTTATAACTCTGCGCGGGTTAAATTTAGGATAGAATTAAGATTGTGGTTAAATGTGTATTTTCTTTCTGATACAGTACGGGTCACAAACCCAAAATCTACCAGCGGCCTTAATCTGTGAAAAGGGTCTAAGTGTAGCTCAACAGATACCAGAATAAACATTCTTACTGTAAGTTAACGGGTTTTCGATGTTGACCTGTTCGGCCTCTTGAGAGGGTACAAATATATGACACTAAGAATTAAAGTTAACTGGACATTTAGCTACCCAGATTTCCTTTTGTATTTTCATCTACCTTCAGCCCGCTGTGACATAGAAGATAAAATTTAACATTTTTCCTGAATACTTACCACTTGTGTTGTGGCGAGAAGTTACCCAGAAAAGATTTATCTACCTGACATTTCTAATTAACTATCGAAAAGTTACCAGCTACTGACACTGTGAACATTAGTCCTCTTAAGTATTTTCCTTCCTGGACAAATTGAAGTGACATACACAGAATCCTACTACCAAGTAACAAAACAAGCGTTTCCCAAATAATAGAAGAAATCAGTCTTGGAAAAACTGGGGCTTGTTTTTGCCAAACTCAACCTTGGATCTACTGTTATATCATGGAGATGTTCCAGATGTTGTGAAAGCACCTATTTGGTAAGCGAGTATGAAATGTGATCACATGTTTGTTAGAGCGAGAGAAAGCAGGACTGCATACTTCTTATATTGTATAACTATTATACTCATTTTATTTTGCCTTTCTGATGTTTGCTCATACTGTTCATTTCAGAATAGATTAATCTAGTACCTCTGTTCCTGACAGTATAGCCAAACACTCTATCATAGTGTTAATCTTTTGACCTTTTGGGGGTTAATTAACTTCGTCTTCTGGGATCTTGTCTCAACAGGGAGGGGATTGGACTTATGTGTCTATTTCTTCATATAATCTTGTAACCTATACTACTGGACAAAAGTTAAGGGCCGCCATTCAGTTTAGACAAGGTTTATATAATTGATTGGCAAACTGTAAAGACAAGTGAAAATGTCATTAAAACTGAGCTCAGAGAAATGTGTATACATGTCTATGTGCACTAGGTTAATTTTTTTAAATGTCCAAAAACTGGGTCACTTTAACCCGCACGTGAAAATTGCCATTGTTGCTGTAAAAACTCTTGGTTTTTGCAACACGCCCCACTAGTTCAAAAGGTGAAAAAGTGAGTTGAATTTGAATGCACGTGGAAAATTACCATCGGTAAAGAGTGTTTACCTTTGGTATGCAATAAATCAGTATAACAAGTGGTCGAAATGCCACCAAGGAGAAGTCTCAGCACTGTAGACCGTGGTCGAGCCATGGCATAGATTCAGGATGGTCAATCTGTTCGTGATGTTGCAAGACGTTTAGCAGTGTCCCACTATACCATTCAGAGACTTCTTGAGAGATTTCAAGCTACAGGACATTTGGAAAATCGACCCTGCTCAGGAAGAATTATATAAACCTTGTCTAAACTGAATGGCGGCCCTTAACTTTTGTCCAGTAGTATATAATTTTTATAGTTGTCTGATATGTTATAATCGATGTTGTGAAGTTTTTTTCTTTATGATAAATAAACATTAACATAAAAACTTAATTACCTGTGTTGGTCAGCTCGTCCAAATACACCTACTTAATTAATAAGTGCCGAGCACAAGAAATGTTGGACTTCTTTCGTAACAGACAGTATCCAGAGGATGTTCTTACCTCTGCCTTAGAGCGTGTTCTCTCAATCTCACGTCTAGAGGCCCTCAAACCCCGCCAAAACACCTCTGATAGAGTCAAGTTAATAATGACCTATCACCCTCACAACACTGCTGTCAAAAGGATCCTGTATCGTCACCTTCCTCTCCTCCATGCGGACCCAGAGGCGCGGAAAGTGTTTAGTGAGCCACCCTTGCTGGCATATAGACGGGATAAAAATTTGAGGGACCTCCTAGTTCACAGCCGTTTGAAAACCATCAACGATGGCCACTTTGGGACCAAGCCATGTAACCGAACACGATGTAAGACATGTCAGTATGTTATCGAAACACGTTCAGTCTCGTTCCCTAACCCAAGTTCACCATCACCCATGGCTTCACATGTGAGTCACGCAACGTCATCTATGCTATTATATGCAAACGTTGCACCATTACTTACATCGGCCAAATGGGCACACGACTGGGCGACCGATTCTGCAGACACCTCTACGACATCTCTCAGTTTAAATCCACACCTGTGGCCATCCACTTCAATGGCCCGGACCACCACGGTGCCACTGACATCCAGGTGGCAGCCATCAGATCCTGTTCCTCGGAAGCCAACAGTCGGTTTCGCCAGGAACAACGCCTCATCCATCTTATGGGTTGCCTTAAACCACACGGCTTGAATACTCAACATTCTTTTGTCTGAGACGCCTTTCTCTATCTAGTCCCTATTGTATTATGACTGTCTACTTTGATGTGATCACCCATTTTTTTAAAATTTTTTATTTTATAATTTATATATATTTATTTTTATTTTATTTTTTTTATAAATTTTTTTTAAAATTTTGCTTATTTATTTATTTTTTAACCGCTTTTCCCTCACTTTATATATTTTAATTTAATTTAATTTTTTATATATTTTTTTCTCCTCACTCTTTTCCGGTCCTTATTTTCATTATTTCTTATTTTTGTTTTTAATGTATGTTGCGTGCATATTTTGACGCACATATTACAAAAATCGATATGGCTATTTAATATGAAAAAAATATAGACATTCATTCATTTGTGTATGAAAATGCTGTCTATGGTAAAAGCGAGAGAATCCATGTTTGATTCACACTTTTGATTATAGGAGTAATCGTTCTTGATATTGATCCGGCGCATGGATTGCTCTTACGTTTGTACTTATTTTTTAGGGCCAGAAAATATATTAATTTGCTTATTGTGTTTATGGCCTGAATTCATATGTATTACATATTATTAGTACAAGTAGAATCAGTCCTATATTGTATATTTTGGATGGGTAGGCGGGACTAGATTCTTATTATTCCGGTCTAGCGGAAGTATGAGTTGTCTTGACAAGTCGTGATGAGTTCCGATGTACCGTGATAATGGCGGGTACGCATTTTTCAAAGGGCTGGTAGATTCTTAAGGAAATATAATTCATGAAGTGGTTTTCTTCTAAAGGAGATGGTATCTCTACTATAGTTTATGTTAGAGACTCTCCTAAGGTACGGTACAATGTATAATTCGGACTCCATGTATTGCCAGACCCTATTTTGATGATCTCATGTCGATTCGACCTAGATGGAACATTGTGCTTCGTATCGCTAGGGTCGTGTTTTGTATCGACAAAGATGACAGACTTTCCTACAGCGGTTATGGCTACGTGAATTAACCTGATCACCGTAGAGCTGTATGGAAACATTTATGAAATCATTTATATACCCATTATAAATTAACTCTGGCTTATATTCTCCTTCCTATGAATGAGTGAACGACAACTCAGGGAGGCGGCCATGTTAGATTTCGGTCATCATATGTTTTGATCACTGCCAAGAGAACAGATTATTTATCCTATTATCGGACAGTGACAGGGAGATCTCAATCTTGCTAGAAACCCCCTCTTTCGTGGTTTCATAATATATGCTACAAACTATGGACGTCAAGTAACTTTAGTTATTTACCGATCTGCCTTCACTGACGCGTTTAGTCAGATAGGGGGATGCGGCCATAATGTATCATGACATTGAACTTTTGATGTACTGCCCATTATTTCTGAATGTGTCATGACTTCAGATCTGCTATGTATACCTACAAATTGATATGTCAACATACCATGATGTACTCGTATGTCCCAGTGTGTACGTCTGAATAAATTGAGTAAACAAAGATTCCAGCAGTCTGCATTGGTGCCTTGTAGACACAAGTGTATGAGTGGTTATATTGGTCAGCACACGAACAGTACACCATTCGCGGTAATCACACTCTACACTTCTACTTCATACATACACCATCCTGCGTCGGTTGAAGTGACCAAGTTTAGGGCCTGCTTCCCCTGGAGCCTTTGCCTTCCCTAACTCAGGACTAGGGTGAGTTACCCATTTACAGCTGGGTAGACTGGAGCATGCCTGATCTCAACAACACACCACTCTTCCTTACAGAGCATACAGACTGACACTTTACAGAGTGGAAAGAAGAAAAGAAACTTTACAGTGGCGAGCCAGATTCCTGGGTCCAGCTTACGCAGTTTTGTGTTGAGAATCACAGTTTACAGCTGAAAGAACATTTGTTTGAACACATCAACACCAGTAGGACAGCTATACAGTCGATGTCAGCTTGACCTGTATTACCGATAGGATGCTGTATCTAGGTCAGCGCTTGTTGACAGTTTTTCGCTGTACAGACAGTATTACACAGGACAGTGGTATCAAGTGTAGAAAATATCTGGAGCAGTATTGTTGACATTTCTCAACGTACAGAAGAATCACAGTGTTGTTGAACATAAAGTGCATAGTTCATCGTTGGATCTTCATATGCTCAACAGAGAAAAATTGACAGTGTAATAGTTTAAAATTAAATCTATTACTGAATAAAGTGGCAAGTTATTAGTATTAAAATAAACTGTGCCTGCTTTACAACACTATACCTGCAACACATTCCATTCATGACATAAATTATATTGTATGCTATATGCTATTTATGCTTACATGTTATTTGTTATGTATTAAATTAGTTTATGTTCTGTGTGACTAGTACAAGGTATGCCGAGTGACATTGGTCTGGACTAGTATTCTATAGGTACACATTTTCTTAATTGGAAATTTGTTAGCAACAATTTGCTGCTATTTCTGTTAGTTGTGATGAGGTGTTCTTTTCTTCGTTGTTTTTGTTAATAATTTTGTGTTCCTTAGTTTTGTTTGATTTGTTTGTATAATTGTAGGTCTCATCTTTCCTTTCATTTCAGTTTTTTACACCCTTATGTTTATACACTGTGGCGTTATTTGTCTTGTTATATTATGGCAGTTATCATCACGGTTTCTGTGATCATTTTTTTCATTTCTCCTATTTAATTTAATTTGATCTCTGCAAATGTGTTCATATTGTCTTTTCTTGTTTGTCCTTTGTAATGTCTTTAGTTGACATATGACGTATAGTGGTATACACTGATAGTATAGTACAGATCAGTACTTTATGATTGTTATTGTTATAAAACAAAATGTACAAGACCTTTGTAAGGCTTGTCTCCCAAAGTGATTGGTAAAGGGAAATATTTTTTCCACAGGTACTCAAGTGATCTTTGATTACATTGAGGTATACAAGACCTTTGTAAGGCTTGTCCCCACAGTATTTGAGATACAGTTATTGTTGTCCACAGGTACTCAAGTTATCATTGGTTATTATAAACCATACAAGTTTGGACTAAGACTAAGTCTATGGTATAGACTTGTCTCCCATTAAAGTGAAATAGGGTAATTTATTTACTTTTTCAGGTTTCTGATTTAAGAAGACAATATGTCTACATTAGATTATTTCATTGCACAAGGAAAATCTCTTGATAAGACTGGAAAAGACTTAGAACAATGGGCTGTTGCTCAATATGACAAAGCATTAGCTGCAGAAGAGAAAAAAACTGCTGCTGCTGTTGAAGAAAGAAAAGCTGCTGCTGAGGAAAAAAAAGCTGCGGCTGAGGAGAGAAAACTTCAAATAGAAGAAAAAAAAGCTCTAGCTGAAGAAAAAAGATTAGAAAAAGAAGCTGATACTGCTGCTGAACTTAAGAAATTGCAGATGCAAGTGGAGGAAAGGAGATTTGAGGCAGAACAGAAGAAATTAGAAGCTGATGCAGAGCAGAAAAAATTAGAAGTTGCTGCAGAACAGAAAAAATTAGAAGTTGCTGCAGAACAGAAAAAATTAGAAGTTGCTGCTGCTGCAGAACAGAAAAAATTAGAAGTTGCTGCTGCTGCAGAACAGAAAAAATTAGAAGCTGCTGCAGAACAGAGAAGATTAGATAGAGAAGCTGAAGAGAGAAAAGCAATAAGAGAACATGAGTTTGAATTAGAGAAATTAAAATTGACATGTATGAGTAATGTTAATCAGGCATCTGGTGGTAATGGTAAACCCTTTGTGTACAAGGTCAAGGTACCAGCGTTTAACCCTACCAGTGATGACATAACATTTTGGCTTTCTAGATTTGAACGGGCTTGTCGATCTCATAATGTTGACAAATCACAGTATGTGAATCAGTTGTCTGAAAATCTAAAAGGGGAGTCTCTGAGTAAGTTATATTTTGTTGAAGAGGCCGACAAAGATAATTATGATGCTGTTAGGGCAGCTTTGATAAAGAGATATCAGCTGTCTGAGGAAGGTTACCGTCTTTTGTTTAAAACAATGAGACCTGAGGTAGGTGTAGAATTCTCAGATTTCATCTCAAAAGCACGAATTACACTTTCACGATGGATTGAATTATCCAAAACAGAGAAAACATTTGATGGTCTTACGGATTTATTGCTAAGAGACAAGGTCATGTCTTCTGTAAATAAATCATTCCTAGAGTTCTTACATGAGCGTAAACCTGGTACAATAAAGCAAATGGAAGAATATTGTGACCAGTATGCCACGGCACACCCTGACATGATTCTTAGTAACTCTAACATTAAAGAGAGTATGCCAGTTGCTTCGGCAACAGAATATAATCAGAATTACTCACACAAATTCCAAGGAGCTAAAAATAAATTTGATAAAAAGGTTAATTGGAATAAGTATCAAAACCAAGATAACCACTCAAATCAGGGTTCTTCTTCGAAGAACTGGAATCGGGCTGATAGTCCTCGACACGCGAGGGGTACCCATAATGTTAGAAATTCTCGGAAAGGGAGTAGCTATAGGAACTACCCAAGTGCTTCATGGAGACAAAAGAAACAATATTACAGGGATACTCAATATAATGAGCATGATGATTATGATCATGAATATTATGATTCAAACCCAAATAGGGGTTATAACAGAGGCAATAATAATTATAGAGACAATTATAACCGAGGTAGATCACAACACAAAAGACATGGTAAATCTTATTACCAGGCTAACTCTGCACAACAGGAGTTCCACGACACCGATAATCAGAATAATGATAAAAAAGACTCCAACAGTGTAGCAAATTCCGCTTTCGATTTTGCTAGAGCATCTGAGTGTTCGCAATGCAAAACATTATTCGATCCAACCACAGTGTCTACTTTAAGCTGCGGTCACCCGCTTCCCGCTCTCCATGCGTCAATTGCGCATAATGGAAGGGGTGCTCTTGTCTTTAATAGGGGCCTAATAGATGGTACTCCGGTATCAATTCTTTTCGATTCGGGGTGCACTACCATTGGAGTGAGGCAATCACTCGTAAATCCTTCTCGAGCTACAGGCAATATAGTCAAATGTGTAACATTTGGTGGCACATTGGAGAAGTACTCCACTGCCATTATCAATATTGCTACGCCTTTCTTTACAGGAGAGGTGCAAGCATGTCTCTTGCCGAATCCGATCGCTGATCTTATCATCGGTCGCATTCATGGAGTGAAAGAATGCACTCCACAGCAAATTTCTAATTGGGAAAATGTTAATATGCAATCTGCTAATGCAGTAATCACTAGGGCTCAAGCTCTTAATATGCCACAATCTTCACATTCTGAAGATAATGATGCGCAGATCCAAGATGATCCCTTGGAGATTTCCCACGATTCCTTTATCAAACAGCAGGAAGATGATCCTACTCTAAAGAAATTCTTTACTCTGGCAACAAAAGGTGATCCGAATAAGGATACAAATCGTAAATCTTGGATTACGATGAAGAATGGCGTACTTGTACGTATGGTACAAGACTCCGCTAAGTCCATTCATTCTCAAATCCTTGTGCCTAAAAATATGAGAGTTAAAATCTTACAGCACGCTCATGATTCGCAGTGTGCTGGACATATGGGTTTTTCCCGTACTAAAGCTAGAGTTCTTCAATCTTTCTTTTGGCCTGCTGTGAATAAGGACATACGAATCTATTGTCGATCTTGTAAAGTATGTCAAGAGATTAAATCCAGAGGTCCACGCCATGATGCACCTATTCAGGCTGCAGACATTCCCATTCGGCCATTTCAAAAAATGGCGATAGACATCATTGGTCCATTTAAGATAAAGTCTGCTAGAGGACACCAATTTATTTTGACGTGTGTTGATATGTGCACACGTTGGCCGGAGGCTGTTCCTCTAAAGAGCATAACTACTGCTGATGTCGCAGATGCTCTTTGGTTAATATTTTCTCGTCTGGGGTTTCCAGCAGAAATATTATCCGACCATGGTACCCAACTCATATCGGATACCATGTCTCAAGTAATGTCGACTCTGAAGATAGAGAGATCGCTGAGTAGTATTTATCATCCTATGTCCAATGGGATGGTGGAACGTTTGAATAGAACTCTGAAAAACCTACTAGGTAAGATAACAGAAGATCATCCTCAGGATTGGGATAGGGTTTTACCCGCGGCTCTCTTTGCATATAGAGAGGTCGCCAACGAACATACAGGATTTTCTCCCTTTGAACTTGTCTTTGGCGCGAAACCGCGAGGTCCTATGTCCTTACTTCATGATCTTATAACTGCTGATAATATTGTCGATGACACAAAATCCTCTTATGAATATGTCATCGCACTTAGACACAAGATTATTGAAGCATGCAAATTGGCAACTGCTTCTTCTGAATTTGCGAAACAGAAGGCAAGGGAATTTGCCAATAAAAAGAGATGTTTGCGACAACTTTGTCCAGGTGACAAAGCATTTGTCTTGCTACCTTGTAGGGAAAATAGACTTCTCATTTCTTGGAAAGGTCCGTACGATATAATATCAAAAGTTTCCGATGTTGACTATATCGTCGATATTGACGGGAAGCGTAAAACCTTCCACATCAACATGCTCACGGAATTCCATGAACGTCCTGATTATTTACAACCTGTTTTCCAGGCAACGGACGATTTTCCAGTCCAACATGGACAGTACTCATCTCTGTCAGTAATACAGGATGAGGAAACGAGTTTCTCGGATGTAAATTTACCTTTTCCAATGATTCCTCTTCACTCTAATGAATCATGGAAAGATGTTGCAATTTCTCCAGAATTATCTCCAGGAGAGCAGAAACAAGTTTCTACTATGTTAGAACAATTTCAGGATGTCCTTACTGACATTCCTGGTCAAACTGATGTCATTCAACATGACATTATTCTTACTGACCATAGTCCTATAAGAGTCAGACCGGATCTTATCACGATACATTTTCAAGCACAGGTAGAGAAAGAGTTAGATGAGATGATAGAGTTAAAAATTATTGAACCATCCACATCAGCATATTCTTCGCCGATGGTTATAGTACGGAAAAAAGACAATAACATACGTCTTTGCGTGGATTATCGCAAATTGAATCAAGTGACTAAATTCGATGCTGAACCTATGCCTTTACTAGAAGAGCTACTTACGAGACTATCGAATTCTCACTTCTTTACTAAACTCGATTTGTCTAAGGGATATTGGCAAGTTCCACTATCCGAACACGCCAAACCGTTTACTGCTTTTTCGACGCCTAGGGGTCTATTCCAATGGAATTTCATGCCTTTCGGTCTTATGAACGCCCCTGCAACATTTGTACGCATGATGCGTCGAATCCTATCTCATCGCTCAGATGTCATTGCGTATCTTGATGACATCTGTCTTTTCAGTGATACTTGGAACGATCACTATAATGGTATAAATGAACTATTGTCTATCTTACGCGAGCATAACCTGACAGCGAAACCATCGAAAGCATGTATTGGTTTTAGCGAAATATCTTTCTTAGGACACCGTGTTGGTCATGGGTTCCTAAAAACAGAAGACCATAATACAAGTAAGATACTTAACATTTCTATTCCTAAGACTAAAAAGCAAGTACGAAGTCTCTTAGGTCTAATACAATTTTATGGACGATTCATCCCGAATCTGTCCTCCATTATGTCACCTCTTTCTTCCTTGCTAAAGAAAGGGTCTCCTAATGTAGTCCATTGGACTCAAGAATGTCAATCCTCTTTGGATAAGGTTAAAACTATGTTTTCTACTTCACCTATCCTAGTATTGCCTTCTAAGGATAAGACATTTATTCTTCGTAGTGACGCTTCATCCACCGGGATTGGAGCTGCACTAATGCAAGAGTACTCTGGAACTCTGCATCCTGTGATGTATATTTCTCGGAAATTAAATGCCGCAGAGAAGAATTACTCGGTCCTAGACCGTGAATTATTGGCTATGGTTTGGTCAATCCTTAAACTGCAAAGATTTCTTCTGGGCGCGCATTTCATTGTGGAAACTGACCAGAAAGCTCTTACGGCTATTCAGAGTAAAAATCTGAAGAGCGCGAGATCAACGCGATACGCGATTGCTCTACAGCCATTTCATTTTTCGGTGCGAGCTATCCGTGGGTCAGAAAATGTGATGGCAGATATTTTGTCTAGATGCCCACATGATTCATAACTGTTATACAACTTTGATACAGTTGTTTCTATGTTGAAATGTGTACACATATGTAATATATCATATATTGATTGTAACACTACTTAGCGGTTCATTGATATTTATTCACCGCTGATCTTTCAATGTTTTTCGTCTTTGATGATCATGATGTTAAGATATCTTAGATGAAATTTATGTATAAACTAATGTGGAAATTGTGTCATTGCTAATATTGTAGTATGCGTTGGTGACACCTCTCTGGAAATATTTATACTTAGAGAAGTACTTTCTCTAAGGTCATAAAACTTATGCTTATCATCTGCGCATTGTTATTGGTGCGTTGTGAGCCTATTGTATGTTGCTCCTAGATGTATTTCAAAAAAAAAATGTACCATTTTTTTTTTCCCGAGGGGTGTGGTAATCTGTTGCGTGCATATTTTGACGCACATATTACAAAAATCGATATGGCTATTTAATATGGAAAAAATATAGACATTCATTCATTTGTGTATGAAAATGCTGTCTATGGTAAAAGCGAGAGAATCCATGTTTGATTCACACTTTTGATTATAGGAGTAATCGTTCTTGATATTGATCCGGCGCAGGATTGCTCTTACGTTTGTACTTATTTTTTAGGGCCAGAAAATATATTAATTTGCTTATTGTGTTTATGGCCTGAATTCATATGTATTACATATTATTAGTACAAGTAGAATCAGTCCTATATTGTATATTTTGGATGGGTAGGCGGGACTAGATTCTTGTTATTCCGGTCTAGCGGAAGTATGAGTTGTCTTGACAAGTCGTGATGAGTTCCGATGTACCGTGATAATGGCGGGTACGCATTTTTCAAAGGGCTGGTAGATTCTTAAGGAAATATAATTCATGAAGTGGTTTTCTTCTAAAGGAGATGGTATCTCTACTATAGTTTATGTTAGAGACTCTCCTAAGGTACGGTACAATGTATAATTCGGACTCCATGTATTGCCAGACCCTATTTTGATGATCTCATGTCGATTCGACCTAGATGGAACATTGTGCTTCGTATCGCTAGGGTCGTGTTTTGTATCGACAAAGATGACAGACTTTCCTACAGCGGTTATGGCTACGTGAATTAACCTGATCACCGTAGAGCTGTATGGGAACATTTATGAAATCATTTATATACCCATTATAAATTAACTCTGGCTTATATTCTCCTTCCTATGAATGAGTGAACGACAACTCAGGGAGGCGGCCATGTTAGATTTCGGTCATCATATGTTTTGATCACTGCCAAGAGAACAGATTATTTATCCTATTATCGGACAGTGACAGGGAGATCTCAATCTTGCTAGAAACCCCCTCTTTCGTGGTTTCATAATATATGCTACAAACTATGGACGTCAAGTAACTTTAGTTATTTACCGATCTGCCTTCACTGACGCGTTTAGTCAGATAGGGGGATGCGGCCATAATGTATCATGACATTGAACTTTTGATGTACTGCCCATTATTTCTGAATGTGTCATGACTTCAGATCTGCTATGTATACCTACAAATTGATATGTCAACATACCATGATGTACTCGTATGTCCCAGTGTGTACGTCTGAATAAATTGAGTAAACAAAGATTCCAGCAGTCTGCATTGGTGCCTTGTAGACACATGTGTATGAGTGGTTATATTGGTCAGCACACGAACAGTACACCATTCGCGGTAATCACACTCTACACTTCTACTTCATACATACACCATCCTGCGTCGGTTGGAGTGACCAAGTTTAGGGCCTGCTTCCCCTGGAGCCTTTGCCTTCCCTAACTCAGGACTAGGGTGAGTTACCCATTTACAGCTGGGTAGACTGGGGCATGCCTGATCTCAACAACACACCACTCTTCCTTACAGAGCATACAGACTGACACTTCATTAGAGTGGAAAGAAGAAAAGAAACTTTACAATGTACTATCAACTTCCGCTTTCCGGTTTAGTGGCAGCCATCTTGCTTCTGTGACTGGACATGTGACTGGACATAAGGGAGTTATTTTTCTCTTATTTTTATAGTTTCATGTTCTCTACTTAATTCTCATTTTCTTTCTTTCCCTCCTGTCTCTTGTTTGTCTGTCCCTGATGAAGGCCTTGTGGCCGCAACGTAGGTTTTTCTTGTCCTTTCTCCTTGTAAGAAGTATTACTATTTGTGTTTCCCCCCCCCCCCCCATTCTACTATTTCATTAATATAGTTTTTCACGTTTGTGCGTCTAATTGTCGTCGCTATCTGTGTGTGTGTGTATATGCGAGTGGTTGATGTATCAATATATATTTATAGGAAACTGTTTGATCTAAAAATCTCAGTCGTAAACGATAGGCTGGATTAGATTATCTTCTCAAATCCATGGACAGACTTTACCTTTCACCATTTCACTCGTGAAAAATCTATTCCTTTACCTTATCTCCCACTGAGCTATCACCTGTTCTAGTTCTATTCAGACAGGACCATAATTGATCATAATTAATAATAATAATAATAACAAATTCTTTAAGCACCAAACACGGCGCATAAGGCAGAAACCAGTGCTCTCCAGGTTGTTCGTTGTGACGCCACTCCTCTTAGCTCTTGCACATTATTTAGGCCCAACGTTCTTCCTTCTCTTATTATTGTTCTTCTGAGTGTTTCTTTTGGTCTTCCTTTTTTCCTCTTACCCTCAGGAACCCAAGTGAGCGCCTGTAGTGGTATTCTGTTGTTTTGCATTCGTAGGACATGACCGATATATGACCATCGTCTTTTCCTTATATGGTCGGAGACATATTTCTGCCTAGAGTCTTCTCTTATTTGTCGATTAGTCTTGAATTCTTTCCAACTGATGTTCATGAGTTTTCTAAGACATTTGTATTCAGCTTGTTCTCCAATGATTTTGTTATTTTCCAACTCTCACAGCCGTATGTTAACACTGAGATAACATTTGAATTAAACAGACGAAGCTTGGTATGTATATTCAATGATCGTAATTTCCAAATGTTAGATAATCTATTGAAGGCGCTAGCTGCCAAAGCAATTCTAGTATGGATCATAATTACCTATCACAAAATTTACGACACACCCCTTTCCCTGTTATCTATTTTTCTTTGGTGTTTTTTTTGTTTGTCTTTTATTTGTTTTTATTTGTTTTGTTTTATCTATATTCTCTGTCTTTGTGTGTTTGTTTGATGGTAATTTTGATTTGCCCTATTTGCAATGATTGATCAGGAGATATGATGCCACTTTCACATATCGACATTTATTCACATTATTTTGCATTGAAAACAATATATATCCTAATTATAACCCATCAGATGTTGAACGGGATATTTCTCATCATCAAATTTACAACAACAACAAACAAACAAAATCACTTATCCACTTTGCTGGTAAGATGCATTGACTTAGTCGATGTCTTGTATGAATCTTTTTACAAGAAGAATCTAGCTATCGAATGCTATCAATAACATAATACCAGACCACAAGGTCTTTGATATCTGGACGTTCTGTAATATAACCGACGGACCTTGTGTCTAGGTTGAACAGAGGGCCCCTCACCAAAACAAGGAAAAGCTCATATTAAAAAAAAAAGTGCTATCATCATCATCAGGTGCCATCTTCACATCGAAGATCGGCTGTAATGGATCTCCAATGTCTTATGTCTCTTGTCTTGATGGTGCACTCTGATAGACTCTCTCCTGTCTCATGTCTTCATGGTGCACTCTGATTGACTCTCTCTTGTCCATCTCTTGATGTTCTCTTCTCATTTACAGTGCTGTCTTCATCTTGCACATTTGCCTTCAACTCTGCTCTTCAGTGTCCGGTGTTGTGTCTTTTTACATGTCCTAAATATTTTAGCTGTCTAATTTTGATCTCCTTCATTAATTTTCCTTTCATTCCTGGGTTTTCTATGATCTCTTTATTTGTTTTCTTCTCTTTCCAAGAGACGTGCCCCATTTTTCTATTTATCCATATCTCAAGGGCCTCAATTCTTTCTTCTAATTGCTTGTTCATAGTCCATGTTTCTGCACCATATAGTAACGAAGATTATACATTACTATTACTATCAAACAACTTCAGCAGAATTTTTCAAACAACTTCTGGACACAAAAAAGAATGGAATACAAACAGCATCTTGCTTGAAATATTTTAATAAAAAGAAGCTTTTATTTTTGTAAGCTAAATAAATGTCCAGAATGAAAAATTACAAATAATATATTGAGTAAACATATGTATAGTTAAAGAAAGGGCATTTCATACCAAGGCAAGAAAGCAATGATTATGGAATTAAGCAAAAACAGAGACAAAAAAAAAAAAAAAGATAAGAGAATAGTTTATTATGTAGCGTAACAACATTGCTAAGACAGATAAAAGTGAATATTGAAGTACAGATTAAAGCATCTTTTGTAACATTAAAAAGAGGTTTATAAATTGTTATGACCATCTCTCTTCTCTTGGATCCTTAGCTCCTGACTGGCAAAGCAGTCAGTGGCCATCACACCCAGTCACGTCTTGTAAGGCAGCAACAAACTGTCCCCATTGTGCTCGGTCAGTCGCCATCCTTCGTGCCATGCCCCTAACTCTGACCCATGCCCTGCATCTCAGCCTCTACTGTTCTCTGCCAGGTTGTCCTTGGTCTGTCTATCTTTTGCTGTTCATCTGGGGTCCATCGTATAGCAGTTCTGGTGATAGTGTCAGGGTCCTCCTGATGACCATAATGTGACATAAACAATGTGACATAAATATAACAAAATAATAGAAATGATAAAGGTACCTGGGTCACACATCTGGGCAATTAACAAAATGCTGCAGAAACTGGCAACTGTACCTGATACAGCAAGGCTGAAGTCAAAACAGTAAGGTTAGTCCCAGTGTTTTAAAGATTTTCTTCTTGACAATCATAACAACCCATGTCTTTGAAGATGTATTCACAGACAACCTGTCTCATGCCCATCCATCCATCACGTTTTTGTGGACAAAGTTTCCAACTGTTGCTCACAACCAGATTTGAGGTTACATTCTATCCATCTTTGCTTTCTTTCCCTATCTTCGGCAGTTTTTGATGTCTGTTTCTCGTTCTCTTAAAACAATCTGTTTTGCTTTTTACTTCAGGCAACCTGATACAAAAAATACAACAGCGACATCTGTTGGTAAATGTATAGATGAAATCTTGACACAAAATCCAAGAATACTAGATGTAACTAATGACTGGAAGAGGACAGGAAGTTTCTATCATGGGAAAGAGATCACAAAGACATCATATAATCATTAAGACTGCCAGTTGTAGCATTTCACTTTCTACTACACGGTCACATCATAATTGTTGAATTAATTATGACGTTTGAAAGTACAGGGTTTACCAAAAGTTGCTATACTTATTACTTTTATGAAATCACTATTCTTCCTTAATTGTAAGAAAGGCCTCTGATCAGCCATGGCCCTTTCTGTTAATTAAAAAAAAAAAAAACACAGAAATTTTATTAAAGAAATTAATACTGTAAAAAAATATATATATATAAACAAACGATTTTGTACTCTAGGGAGTTTTAGGGCATCCTATACATTAGATGATTAGAGTAAAATATCTTCATAATGGTCCCAAATGCTGTTTTAGCCAGAAATGTAGCTGAGGATGAGATCTCAACTCCATTTTAATGCTCTCAAAGTCTGTGCAACATATAGCCTCTGATAGCAGAAGCCCAACTCCAGGCCTTTTTCTTGTGAGATAGTTACTTAACGAGTCCCGTAAATCAGAATGCTCCAGCTAGATGAAGATCAAAAGACTTGGAGAAAGAAAAACTTTCAAACCACCTGCAGCCTTGTAGACAGGCTAGGGACAGTTAAAGTCTAAAGAAAGAAAACCCAGATAAAAAATGCTTGCTGAAATCACATGGGCTGGGTCAAAAGGTGCAGATATCACAGCTGAGCTGTTAACTATGGCACAAAATATTTTAAGCTCAAACTTTTAAAAAATCACCTTCAAAGTCAACAACTGACCTTGTTGCATTTAGAGATGGGAATGATTCACAACATCAGTTACTGCTGTAGAGAAGGAATCATTGTATCTAGTGGCTTCTTTAGCACATCATATTTTGAAACAGGTCAATTAAGATCCAGCAAACTCAGAAGCCATTGTAAGACAGTAATAAAAAAAAAAAACCTCTTGATAAATGTGGAATAGTCAAAATGGGCAATGGAATGTATGTCAATGGACATATATGCACTAAATTATTAATTTAAGCATTATTTATCTCTGGCAGAAGTAATACATTTTGCCACCACATGTTGCAAAAAAATGTGACATGAGTTCAAACCAACCTCTTCCAAAAAAACATCTGGAAGATGATACCTGGGAGCCAAATACAAAGTTGGCTCCACTTTGCCTAGAGAATGAAGAAGATAACAGACTAAATGTTTACCTGATGGAGGAGATTTTAAATTTATGACCAGATTACATCTGTTTTTGCCAAATTTCTAAAGGGCTCCCTCAAACAAACATTATGTCTGTGTTCACAAAAAAAAAAAAAAAACTGTAACATACACTTTACACACCAATACTGTAAAACCGTATAAGCATTATAAAATCAACACCAGCAAAGCTCATTTGTGCATTAAAAAAAAATTCAAACAAACATGAAAAGTACACTGAATGGTTTCTAAATGGGGATTGTTAAAACTAAGCACTCTGCTGCTTAGGTTTGAACTAAATTACTGAAAAATGAACAAAATTTGTCCTTCTCCCCCAGTGAATTAGTATAAATAGACCTTATTTTTTGTGGATCTGTTGAGAAATATTTCACGTGCATAATGAATATGAAATGTTATTTTAAAATATGAATAAATATAATGCTGCTTTGAATAATCTAGGTACAGCTTGTGCAAGAAAACCTTTTAGTTACATAAACCTATCTCATCCCATATACCTCATTTAAAATTGTTATTTGCATAGATCCTTATAATAGCTTGATTGATAATTACACACATCATTCACAAAATCTGCTATCTAAAAACCTAATGTTAAATTTTGAAATATACAACTTTTAGACAAAAATATAACAGTTGAATTCACATAAATTGTAAGAAGAACAACATCATTTTCTAAATTCCCTGACTGCTTCATAATGACTTAAGTCAGGGAGTCTTAAACTGTTCTTAAACTCTCAGAAAATTTGTTGCAAATGATTTCTCACTGGATAAAATTTCAGGTTTAGAATCAAACCATATAGTTTTCTTTGTATGAAACAAAAGACTAGTCAGTACCACCTTTTGATGACCTATGTGACAAAGCGCCCCCTTTTAATGACCTAGGGATAACACATCAAATGTCCACATGTAACGCTATGCTTTCAAAATGTGCCACTATTATGCACTGGAATCATTTCCATTATATTTTCTCTGTATATGTGAGGAACTGGCTAGAAATAAAATCTCTGTAGTAGTATCTTAATTATTTATTGACTGGTTCAGTAATTAATTTTGGGAAAGATGGGAGGTATGAACATTAAGTTCACTTTCAGGAGAGGTGTGAGGACAAAATGGTTAAGAATCCCTAACTTAAGTCTTCAAGATTTTGACTTAAGTTGTCATTAAGCTAAACCTTTATATCATAATGCATATAATCAAATACAGTAAATGACACTTCAGAAAATATTAGTCCACAACAGTGACCATGACAGAAACAAAATCTATAATACTCGTATTTCTGCCAGGAAGAATTTTTAAAGAAATGATCAAAACAAACAGTAATAGAAGAAGAATTGAATTCTAACAAAACTTGTAAAATTTGGTTTATTCTTCTTTCTCCTCTTTTTTAGCTCCTTATAGAGCACAGGGTCACCACTGCCGTAGTAGAATCCATGGAGGAAGCCTGTATCAAAGAACTTACATGCTCTTGCAAATGGTGGTTTCTATAACACTTTGTTTTACATCATGGGGTTCCCAGCTCCATGCACAACTTTACCTTAGTCGCCACTTTATGACATGCCTGGTAGGAGCAGTAATTCAATTATTTCTTTGTCTCATTAGAGACTTCCAGGCTATACAATTAATATTTGAGAGGACCATATGCAGTCCACTCTGGAATGCTGAAGAGATTCAAAATGCTATTGGACTACACAAATATATACAGAGCACCCACAAAGTCATATATAATAAGAAATAACACTTATATAAAGTTATTATTACATCATTTGTTCATAAACGTTCTGCCAATATTAAAAGATGTTTGTAAAAGGCAAATAATAATTTCTGGAATTGATTAAGCCTGCCCTCAAGAACGTTAGATAAGATTATTGCTTAGAATCACTACCTACAGACTGCTGCTTAGGATCTCTGCATCACTGTATAGGACCACTCAAGTGAATTTCTAACAGTTTCCTATAGATGGTGCTAATGAATATGTTGGCAGATTGTTTGCCTCTAGGGAAGCTCCAGTGTTAAAGCCTGCTCATTGTAATCCTGGGCCAGACCTTCACTTGAGTGGCCCATTCTCTGTTCCCATCTGATTTTGTCTTGGCGTCTGTTTATTGTCAGACTGCAGATTTTTGACCTCCTGGTACAAAAAGTTTCTTTATTAGTAAACTCTTTATGCAGGTGTCCACCCATTTTTATCTGACAAGATTATTTTCTTCTGATTTATTATGGTCAGTCATTTTTTTCTGAGCCAAAAATCACTTCCGAGACAATGTCAACTGGTAAAATTTTCTGGGAAGTATATGTCATTTTCTTTCTATGCTCTGTTCAGTCTAATTTTCCCTTATGTCTGACTTTTCACTTTGCTCAAAGTGCAATAAAGGCCAGAAAAAACCTTACAGGTATTTAGGCATTATGCTGGTCAAAAAGACCTCAGAAACAAAGAGAGTGGAGGCACGTGGAAAGAAATACAGAATCGTCAAAGGGTTCTAATATCTCAGGAAAAGATAGAATAAGAATTTTCATATAGAAAAATAAGGGAAATTCTGAATTAAAATAGCAGTAAGCTAAGACAGAATGAGAAAGAGATGAAGAGAAGATAGAAGTGGAATTTTCATTTTGTGACACATGGATAGATTTTAAAATGAAAATAAGCAGTGTATATCTTACTACAACACTCATAATAGTTTAGCTGCAGTCATTTTCATTCTCTTATGGTAAAAATTGCAAGATGTAAGCATGATTATTGTGGTTCCACTGTGAAAATATTCTCAGTACATTATTTTAAGTAATGTGACACAATTTTCTGAAATCCTCAAACAAACATGAACTTAAATAGCTATCTTATCATGCATGACTTTGTGGACACCCTGAGTGCATATACGAGTATATATATATAAAACAAATGCATTGCATTTTTATTTATAGTGTTGTTTTGCAGACATCAGGGTTCATGTGGTCCAGGATGTGTTAATTAAATCACTATACTCTAAAGGGTTTCCAGACTGAGATGGAAAAGTAAAGTTATAATTAGTATAATCAACATGAACTACCACTAAAGAATCTTCCATACAAGAGAGTATGTTAATTTAAAAAAAAAAAAAATCAATACTCATATGTTCATCAAAATACAAAAATACATCCTCAACACAGAAAGCACATTATAATCATACATGCATCAAAATACTAAAGCAAGGTATGAAGGCACAAAAGGGACCAGTGTTATATACCATATACTGTATTTAAATAATAAAATCTTAACAATTAAACAAGAAAAGACTGAATGTGTTGAGTTAGTGGTCCGATCAACATTAAATAGTTGCTGTAAATATTGGCATTTCTGAATGTGTTGAATGTATAGCTGATTGGTTAGAATAATGGTTTTAAAGATTTATAGTTGACTGGAGAATCGGTTGACTGGAATAATCATGTGCCTTATTGGATCAAATATGCTCTGGATGTATGATTTGTTGATCATTGTATTAATTGTTAGCTGGACAGATTTTTGGTTAGTTATGTCTGTAGTTAAATACTTGTGCATGCAACCGATTTTATATATGGTTGGCTGATCGTTAAACAGATTGGTTGTGCATATGATATACGTTTGACTGGATGTATAGCTTGTTGTTTAGACATCTTTGTTTGGCTGTGCAAATATTTAGCTAGCAACATGCACAGCTGACTAATTATGTGACTAGTTGACTATCTATCAATTTAATAGATGTGCATATTTAGTTAACTGTGGGAATGTTTAGTTGATTGTGTTAATTTTTAGTTGAGTGTGTGTATTTTTTGTCTATTATGTGTACGTTTGAGTTGATTTTAAGTATTTTTAGTCGATTTTGTGTGTATTTAGTTGACTGAGAATTTTTGGTTGATCGTGTTAATTTTTAATTGATTGTGTGTATGTTTTGTCTATTATGTGTCTGTTGAGTTGATTTTGTGTGTATTTAGTTCATTGTGTGTATCTTTAACCAATTTTGTGTGTTTTTTAGTTGATTCTATGTAACTGACTATGGTATCTTGGTAGCATGGCAACTGGTTGGGCATATGGTTAATAGAATGCACAGTTAGTTTTTTTTTTTTTTTAATTAATGAAGAAAAATATCCCGTTCAACCTCTGATTGGTTATAATTAGGGTATATATTGTTTTCAATTCCAAATAATATGAACAACTGCCAATATGAGAAAGTGGAATCACATTTGCCAAATCATTGTAAATAGGGACAATCACAATTGTGCTTATACATTAAATCAAAAAAAAAAAACAAAAAAAGAAAGAAAAAAAAAATAAAGAAAAAAAAAAACAAGATCAAGAAGAACCTCTGAACAAGAATAATACCAACACATTAACTACCGAATTGAAAAACACACTGTGGACGAATTAAATTTTTTCCCCATTTTTATCCTATAGGTGTTTGCACAAAGTAAATGGTAGTTTTCTAATTGTTTACAGGTTTTTATGAATTACACGTCATTTTAAAGATAAATGAAGGTACTATTACAATAAGCACAATTTGTAACTCTAATAGAGGTTGTTGCTATTTAATGGCCCTCCGATGGCCGAGGTCTTGCAATATTTTCACAATTATAACTGCTTGGGCCCTGTAATGTTATGATGTATGTATATAAGCATTACCTCGTCATCTACACAAGCACACACATGTTTCAGAAGGCACTCAGTAAAAGCATGTTCAGTTTGTAGCCATGTTTATTTTACATCCCCCCTTTTTTGAAAAAAAAAATGTGTGCAAACATTTCCAACGAAATGTTTCATGTGAGAAAGGATAAGTATGTGTAATGCTCAGTGTGAGTATATATATGTCACTGTCTGTATCGGCTGGGAGGTGTCACTGTACGGCCAGAACGAGTGGTGTAAAGTGCTGGTGGTTCTGCGGAAGTCCCTGGTTTAGCTTGAGTTGGTTGTGATTTCGGCCTTGGCGCTTGTTGGTTTTGTGGGGTGCCAAGGTCTGGAGTTACTGCATTGCCTGTTGTAAGCGTGGGAATTCTCTTCTCTGTTGTATTCTGTGGGATTTCTCTAATGTCCACTCTGTTTCGCCTCAGGAGGTTGTTGCTGCTGTCTGGTCTTAAGGTATAGCTCCTGGGTTCAGGGTTTCTGGAAATGATTGTTGCTTTTGACCATGTGTCATTGTCGTGGTTGTAGGTAGTCACATGCTGACCAGGATATAATGGTGGTAAGTCTTTAGCACATTTGTCATAGTTGGATTTCTGAACTTGCTGACGATGCTGAAGTTGATCATATGTGCTGTCTCTATGTTGTGGACGGAAGTGGACCTTAGATGGTAGGAGGTCTTTAATTCTTCTATCAAACATAAGTTCTGCTGGACTGTCGATCTTACTGTCTACCGGTGTTGTTCTCCATCTCAAGAGTGCTAGGTGTACATCCTCTGTTCTTGTTTTCTTCATGATTGACTTGATAGTTTGTATCTGTCTCTCAATGAAACCATTAGATTTAGGGTATCTAGGTGATGATGTTGTGTGTTTGATCTTCCAGTCCTTAGTGAAGTTTCTGTATGCTTGACCTGAGAAATGTGGACCGTTGTCTGATCTAATTTCATCTGGGATGCCAAACATGCTGCAATACTTCTTTGTAATGTCTGCAATAACAGCTGATGGTGAGGGTTGTGGAAGTTTCTCAATGATGGGAAATTTGCTGTAGTAATCAGCAATAATAAGATAGTCATTATTGTCGATTGAGAAAATATCAGTTCCTATAATGCTCCAAGGGCTCAATGGTATGTCTGATGGTATGAGAGGTTCTCTGCACTGCATATTTGCATGTTCTTGGCAAATTGAACAGTTTTTACATAGTGTTTCTATGTCCTTGTTTATCTGTGGCCAGTAAACATCTTTCTTTGCTCTCAGTTGTGTCTTCACAATACCAAGGTGACTATTATGGAGTTGTTTAAGGATGATATCGCGTTGTGTTTCTGGTACAACAATGCGATCTCCTTTAAGGATCAGACCATCTTCGATGCTTAACTCGTCCCTCATAGAGAAGTATGGACGGATGTGTGTTGGAACTTTCTTGATAGAGCTTGGCCATCCATGGTATATCAGTTCTTTGAGAGAGTTAAGAATAGGATCTCTCGTTGTGTCTTCTCTGATGTGTTCAAGCCGATTATCGCTAAACTTGACAAAATCAACTTTGATGTTTGGGGTAAGATCTGTTGTCTTGTTGGGGTTTGGTAGTCTGCTGAGAGCATCTGCAAGACCTATATCCTCTTTAATGTTGTTAATAGTTACCACACTCAGCTTTTCGCACATTGGTAAACCCAAAATTGCAGGTCCTTCAACATCTACCAAGTAAAATGTTGACAATGTCCATTCAGAGCCTCTGTATGAACATTCAAGTGTTACTGCTCCAAAACAGTCTATACTTGTTCCATTGTAAGCTCTTAGCTTTGTCCTGCCACTCCTACGTTTTACATCCCTTGTGGGAAAACCTTGCTCATCCACCTTGTCAGGCATGATCTGTCTGAATATTCTTAAGGGTAGAGTGTTACCTTTGGCACCTGTGTCTATCTTGAACCGAATATATCTTTCTTTGTGCATTTTAATTCCTGGTATTCGGAATTGTACCTTGCAGAAAGCCTGCGTTCTCTTTGGTTCATTACTGAAAGTTAGTATCTTCACAGTATCAAAAGTGGAAGGATCACTTTCTTCACTGGAGTCAAAGTCCTCAGTCATCATAGAGTGTGTTTGTTTTGATGACTCTCTGCTGTGAAGGTTGTGTTGAGCACTGTCTTGTTTCCTCTTGAAACATAATTTTATCCAGTGGCCCCTCTTTCTGCAGTAATGACATGTAGAGTCTTTAGCTGGACAGTGGTTTTGTATGTGGTTTAGGCCACAACATTTACACATAGCACCTCTGCTTGTGTTGTGTTTTTCTTGTTGCTTCGAACCTGTTGCTTTGTTTTGTTTGGGTTTATAGCTTTTTACTGCATCCACCTGGGCTGTTACTGTACCTTGCTGAATTTGTTTAATGTTTAGTGCTTGGAATATAGATCTATGCGTTGGCGCCATAACAAGAAAGCTTCACTCTTATCATCTTGACCGGCGAATCTCATTTGCGGTGCGTTGCGATATTGTTTCGCCGCCATGGCTGACCTCGATGACGAAAATTAGCCGAATAAACTGTACTCACGTGTTATCGTGTAGCTGTTTTGCGTCAGTCCGGTATCGACCGCTGCCACCATGTAATGTTATGATGTATGTATATAAGCATTACCTCGTCATCTACACAAGCACACACATGTTTCAGAAGGCACTCAGTAAAAGCATGTTCAGTTTGTAGCCATGTTTATTTTACAGGCCCCATCTCTATCAAAATCACAATTTCAATCAATGTGCACGCCGTTTTCACTCTTGTCCTCGTCGCTAGATCTATCAGTCAATTGTTGAAACAAGTTTCTAGCCTATTCAGCCGTTACACAAGATGTACAAGCATTTTTTGTGGTCCTATCACTAGTTGCCACGGTAAACAGTTTTACACGATTTGGTAATTAACCGAAAACGCTGAAAAACATGAACATAATTTCAATTTTCCAGTGTTCTACAACAACCATGCTTTTAATAATTTGTTTTCCGGTAGCAACTTAAAATTTTGAACTAGATCAGAAAGTGTTTCAGTACATTTTTCATTCGTTTTATTGCTAAAATTAGATCAACGCTCTGAGCGGCTTGCGGTCCAAATGATAGGATTTCAAAAGCCGGTCCCACCGGCTTGCGGTAATTAATGTGTTTTAATATTAAATTTATTAATAATAAATATTACTATTATTATTATTTAATTATTAAATATTAAATAATATTTAATACATTATTAATATCACAGTTAGTTGGCTGGATACACAAATAGTAATTTGGATGTATGGTGACTTCATCATGCTGGTTGGTTTGGTTGTTTGAATGTCAGTTCATTACGTGTCTGGTTGGTCTGTGATGGTTGGATACCCTTTTGGAACTGGTATATTGGTTATGTCAGATGGTGTATGTAAATAAAGTATTGTCTTCAAAATGATTGACCAATCAAGCTAGATGTTTAAAGATTGTATCATTATGTTGTGCATGAATAGTTGTATTATAAAGCTGAAACAAACCCCCATATAAAACATTGTTCTTGTTCTGTAAAATTATTAAAAATGAACCAAGATCAACAAAGATACCTCATTTTTACATGTCTTGAACCACCATTAAAAATATCCACTCATAAGTGCACAAAATCTGGCTTCAACACAACATTTATGTGAATGATAAGGATGTATTGCTACCATGTCAGATGGTAACATTCATCACTTAGCATTTTTGTTGTGAAGCAATAGTGCAAAGTTTTAGTTTCTGCCCTTATTATGCACGAATAAGGATTGGACAGGAAACGTTGATATCCTCAAGTTGTTTGGAGTTGAAAATAATGATAATCTCTAGATTGCCCACTTTTGTAGGGGTGATTTGAAGTGTTGCAGTGAATCTTCCAGAGGGAGCCACATTTCTGGGAAAAAAAAGAATGAATGAATTAATTTCCCTGCTTTTGTTCTTTATGGAGCTTTGAGCAACAACTGAAGTTGGTCCCAGGGCAGGAAGATTGCACTAGAGGATATTGAGCAACAACTGAAGTTGGTCCCAGGGCAGGAAGATTGCACCAGAGGATATTGAGCAACAACTGAAGTTGGTCCCTGTGCAGGAAGATTGCACCAGAGGATATTGAGCAACAACTGAAGTTGGTCCCAGGGCAGGAAGATTGCACCAGAAGATATTGAGCAACAACTGAAGTTGGTCCCTGTGCAGGAAGATTGCACCAGAGGATATTGAGCAACAACTGAAGTTGGTCCCAGGGCAGGAGGATTGCACCAGAGGATATTGAGCAACAACTGAAGTTGGTCCCAGGGCAGGAAGATTGCACCAGAGGATATTGAGCAACAACTGAAGTTGGTCCCTGTGCAGGAAGATTGCACCAGAGGATATTGAGCAACAACTGAAGTTGGTCCCAGGGCAGGAAGATTGCACCAGAGGATATTGAGCAACAACTGAAGTTGGTCCCAGGGCAGGAAGATTGCACTAGAGGATATTGAGCAACAACTGAAGTTGGTCCCAGGGCAGGAAGATTGCACCAGAGGATATTGAGCAACAACTGAAGTTGGTCCCAGTGCAGGAAGATTGCACCAGAGGATATTGAGCAACAACTGAAGTTGGTCCCTGTGCAGGAAGATTGCAACAGAGGATATTGAGCAACAACTGAAGTTGGTCCCAGGGCAGGAAGATTGCACCAGAGGATATTGAGCAACAACTGAAGTTGGTCCCTGTGCAGGAAGATTGCGCCAGAGGATATTGAGCAACAACTGAAGTTGGTCCCTGTGCAGGAAGATTGCACCAGAGGATATTGAGCAACAACTGAAGTTGGTCTCAGGGCAGGAAGATTGCACCAGAGGATATTGAGCAACAACTGAAGTTGGTCCCAGGGCAGGAAGATTGCACCAGAGGATATTGAGCAACAACTGAAGTTGGTCCCAGGGCAGGAAGATTGCACCAGAGGATATTGAGCAACAACTGAAGTTGGTCTCATGGCAGGAAGATTGCACTAGAGGATATTGAGCAACAACTGAAGTTGGTCCCAGGGCAGGAAGATTGCACCAGAGGATATCACGTGCTCATGCAGTGTTGGTTTTTGTATTTCAATGACGAGGTTGCAAAACTTAGTCACCTCGTGACAAGCTTGGTGAAAGCAGTGGTTCTTTCCCCCTTTGGAACCACACTAGGCTGAATTTAATTAAAGAGGCTGACAGCAATAGGAAAATTATATATTATCATTTTAATATCATGCATAATAAAGCAGTCAATCAAACACACATCAATCAAAATGTGCTTCCACTTTACTAGAAAATCAACTACAGCCTACAGTGGCCAGATAAAAGCAAAGAAAGACAACCATAGTATAAAATGTCACTTAGCCAGTAACACTAGGTTAACGTGCTGTTTGATCAGAAAAATTAATTAAAACCACCTGAGAACATTTATTTCATTAGAATGAAATTTTGAGCATGGACACAAATTTTCCACATGACACTTGGGAGCCCATGTGTTATTGGGGACTGAAAGGGGAGCAAAGTATAATAACACTGTAATCTACCATGCATGTCATAAAAGGCGACTAAGGAGAGCTGGGTATGGGGCCAGTTACTCCTCCTGTAGAAATTAAAAACCACAAAAACTTTAACAAACACACAGACAGGTCAACTAAAAAAATAGAACTCAGCCATCCAAGTAAACTTGTGATAGCATTATCAGACAGTCCTTGTTCAGGAATCTCCAGGGCAAGAGACTTAGAGGAAGACCAAAGAACATGTGGAAAAGAGAACTGGAGACAGCCAAGAAGGAATGAAAAAGACATAGACAGATGGCATGGGACAGGAAGACTTGGCATAAGTTTGTTGAAGGCCTATGCTCTTTGAGGGGATCAAAAGTGAAAGGTTCAACTTTGTCTATATTGCTAACAAGATATATGTATAATTTCACTTCTTGTAGGGACATTTCTTCAAGTGCTATCTTGTTATTATTTGTTGCATTTATTCTCATTATCTTTGTATTTTCCCTGTGCATTTTCAGACCCAACTGCTGGGACCTTTCATGAAGTATTTTCATTTTTGTAGTGTCCGATCCAACATTTTAGAGATATACTTATATATGAGATGAGGAGTAAAGGCTCTTGGAATAATGGACGTTGTTGAGACATTAGACATGTTGTATGTCTGTGTGTAATAAATGTTAAGAGCGACAGGTGTCTTGTATTATTTCATTTAGAGGACTAAATGAAGGACCGAGGACTAGAATGGAACCAGGCCAGGAGGAAGACAGCTGATTAGATAGTATGGCGCTCTCTCTTCCAAACCTCTACACCTCACCGAAGAAGAGGAGTGACTAAGTAATTAAGTAAGTAAGTAAGTAAGTAGAGGACTAAGGTAGAAAAGTACAATTTTTATTTCCCAAAATTATGTAACAGTATTAGAAAACATTCTTCTTCAGTACCATGTCTGGAGGTGTAAGTGATCATGTCCCTCCACAACTTCCTGACTCCAGCACTATTTAACAATTCTTTCAATCTTTTCTGTTGTTACTAAATACTCCAGCTTTCTTCTTTTCTTTACAAAACATTATAAATATTTTAAAAATCCTGCTCACCCTTGAGGAAATTTGATTGCCCGACATATTCCATCCACTGTTACAACACAAGATGTCAGGCTAGAGCTGAGTGGATTGGTAAATGACACATCTACCTTGATCTCTTTGTTCACTGTGGCCTCGCTTGGTGCCTGAATGTGCACAAGTTAAAATTGACACTTTATTTTCTTATTAGATGTGGCTATTAAGAAAGAAAAGAGTAGGACATACAGGCAACTGCTGGTGGGCCATTTACCAGGTAATGTGACTCATGTTTGAATTTATTCATGCCACCAGAAAAATCAGCAAAAATTATATTATCATTTTCCTTTGCTCTTCTTATAGAGCGTGGTTGACCACTGTAGCTGGTGCTCTTGTAGGATGCCTGTACCAAGCAGTCACATGCTCATACAGTGGTGGTTTCTGAGGTATTTGTTTTACACGATGAGTTATTCCATGGGAGAGCCGAAAACCAGTATTTTAGCTCTGCATAGTTGGAGAGCCCTCTTTGATGGCAAGGAGTGCATCGTATGCCACATGCTTGTTACTCCTAGCTTGATACTAGATGTGATGATCCTTTAAATGCAAGCCAAGCTGGACAAATTGGAGCTTATGACTTTAACTCAACACATTTCAGAATGGCAGAAAAGTCACAGGAACAGCATAGATCTACAGTGTAAATAATACAAAAGAATCTTCAACTTGGTATTGGCTGTAAAAGAGCCCTAGTTAAATAACAACCCTCAACTATTCAGTCCACTGTGGTTTTCAGCTAAGTGTTACATCTTTTTAATATCATCAATATCATCATCATCATCATCATCATCATGATTTTACTTTTTCTTATGGAACATGAAACTACCATTGCAGCTGATCCCCTAGCCGGAAGTATGCTCTAAGAATTCACATGCTGTTGCCATGGTTATTTCTGTAACAATCTATATTAGATGATGAGGTTGTCTGCCTCTTGTATAACCTCATATTTATTGCCTTTTATGACATGCATGAGGGAGCAGATTGTCCTTTTCTTTAGGTGTCTCATCACATATCCCCAGCAACTGCAAACTGCAACTTTTTATATGACAAAAATATTATATGTCTAATTTTCATCTCTTCCATTTATTCTTTTTTAATTCCTTACTTTTCTACGACATCTTTATTTGTTTCTTCACTTTCTATAAGGTGTCCTCAATCTTCTATATACTCACGTTTCGAAAGCTTTAATTCTTTCTTCTAACTGCTTCTTCATTGTAGATGTTTCCACTCCATACAGTAATGAATATTGTATAAATAAGACTTGATGACTCTCAACACACACACATACAGATGCACACACAAATATGCACACACATACATAGTTCAAAAGCTTTAAATCTTTTGTCTAATGGCTGGTTCATTGTCCATGTTTCAACTCCATACTGTAATTAAGAGCATATTTAACACCTGAGAACTCTCATTTGTAATTTGTGAGTTATTTGTTCACGAGTTGTTAGTCATCTTTCACCTTTTCCCTTAATTTTGCTTCTGATCATAAAATATATTTCAACTTTTGTCTTTTAAAATTATAATGGTGAATTTTGATTTTCTCTTTCTGATCTTCTTAATAATTTTCTTTTTCTGATCTTCTTAACAATATTATCTTTCTGATCTTCTTAATAATAATATCTTTCTGATCTTCCTAATAATTTTCTCTTTCTGATCTTATTAATAATAATATCTTTCTGATCTTCTTAATAATAATATCTTTCTGATCTTCCTAATAATTTTCTCTTTCTGATCTTCCTAATAATTTTCTCTTTCTGATCTTCTAATAATAATATCTTTCTGATCTTCTTAATAATAATATCATTTTGATCTTCCTAATAATTTTCTCTTTCTGATCTTCTTAATTATAATATCTTTCTGATCCTTCTAATAATTTTCTCTTTCTGATCTTCCTAATAATTTTCTCTTTCTGATCTTCCTAATAATTTTCTCTTTCTAATCTTCTTAATTATAATATCTTTCTGATCCTTCTAATAATTTTCTCTTTCTGATCTTCCTAATAATTTTCTCTTTCTGATCTTCTTAATAATAATATCTTTCTGATCTTCCTAATAATTTTCTCTTTCTGATCTTCTTAATTATAATTTTTTATTTTGATCCTTCTAATAATTTTCTTTTTCTGATCTTCCTAATAATTTTCTCTTTTTGATCTTCCTAATAATTTTCTCTTTCTGATCTTCCTAATAATTTTCTCTGTCTGATCTTCCTAATAATTTTCTCTTTCTGATCTTCCTAATAATTTTCCTTTCCTCAGTGGCATGAATAAGCAAAGAAAGAATAAGCCTACTGATGCCTGGGGCATATCATAAGAGGCATCTAATGTGATGTTGTATGTTAGACTGGCAACTTCAGTATGCACAAGAATTTGCTACAGAAACCACTGCTGCAAACATGTGAATGGTCTGATGGAGGCTTTACAAGGGACTTGCTGCAGTGGTAGCTCCATGCGCCACAAGGAGTAAAATGAGAAATTAATGATGAAAGAACAATTGGCCTCAATCAGGACGTCTGCTTTATCATGTTAGGTGCCCAATGGATTCTTAGTGCTGTTCTGTAGAGCTATATCTCTTATGAACTGCTATGTTCATCTTGTTTGTATACTACGTGTCTTTGGTTAGCCTCTTTATAGTTTTGCTTTTCTGTACTGGATAATTAACTTTCTTACTATCATGGATTAAAATATGTTTGAGCTATTTCTAAATTGCTGTTTTATTTGCCTGGCACAGATATTGTGTTACAGTGGAGTTTAAAGGTTCTTCCTTAAATTTCCTGAGTTAATAATTGTTCTGTTGCACTGTAAAAGTGACATATCCATTTGGCCTATTCCTTGTTTTTGCTTAAGCTATTCGGTTCTTCATTTCTGCCCTGTTACTTCCGTCATTACCTACGTGCTTAAAATGCATTTACATTTAAATTTTTTCTACATTTAAAAATAGTGTACTAACATTGTCATCATTTTTTGATTGTCTGTTATGTTCAAGATAATCTGCAACATTAAATTTGGTGTTTGCAGCACTATTTCCCTCTAACATTGACATACATACTCAGTGTCAAACAAATAAACATACATTTTGATATACAGCTTATTTCTGACCTTGACAGTGAGATGAGGCTTGCGAAGTATGTAGTTTTCTTTCATGGTAAAGATCTGCTGAGTTTCATCCACATGAGCCAGGATGGACACATCCAGGATGCAGCAGTCCTTCAACTTTCCATCATACTCATCCTGTGTGACTATAACCTTCTGAACTTTCTCTGTGGCATACAAATAAGAATTAACACCTATTTTATCTGTTAAAACATTAATCAGCATCTGATTGGTGAAAAAAGGGTGGGGGAGAGACAGTGTAGTAAAATGCTGCCATTTACTTATGGCATCATCCCTCCTCATCTTTTCTAGTACATAAGGTCAATGAAAATGTCTAACTGTGTGTGACTGTGTTTTATTATTTTTAGCATACTTTTAATAACCATTATATTAATTATTGTTCTTGTTGTGTGTATGTATGTATGTATACACGTATGTAGGTATATATATATATATATATATATGTATATATATATGTATATATATATATATATATATGTTTATATATATATATATATATATATATATATATATATATATATATATATATATACTGCCTCTTCTCAATCAAAAGGTGTACATCACTAGCCTCTTTCAGCAAAGTTACTCAGTTCTGAGTTCAAACCCTGGTAGCTTTACGCTCCAGTCTACCAACTGTAAAGGGTACCTGACTCTGCTCAGAGAAGGCAAAGGTAGCAAGAAAGGGAACTGGTCACTCAATGTCATAAAGCCGAGATTTAATATAATGAAGTCTCTAACACTTCACTTCCCAGCAGCAGTATTTGACAAACTATGATTTATTGACTATACAACAAAAATATTCCCACATGTCAGTCAAACAACCAAGTAATAAAATAATAAATGGCATCAAAAGCATCTCCCCCACATTTCAACTTCTTATTTTTCTATTTACCCTTCATGTTACAACATATCTTCATCACAACTGCAGAGTCTTGCAACAATAAGGAAAAGACGTATTACTGATAAACTAAAAGGAAAAGACGTATTACTGATAAACTAAAAGGAAAAAACGTATTACTGATAAACTAAAAGGAAAAGACGTATTACTGATAAACTAAAAGGAAAAAACGTATTACTGATAAACTAAAAGGAAAAGACGTATTACTGATAAACGAAAAGGAAAAGACGTATTACTGATAAACTAAAAGGAAAAGACGTATTACTGATAAACTAAAAGGAAAAAACATATTACTGATAAACTAAAAGGAAAAGACGTATTACTGATAAACTAAAAGGAAAAGACGTATTACTGATAAGCTAAAAGGAAAAGATGTATTACTGATAAACTAAAAGGAAAAGACGTATTACTGATAAACTAAAAGGAAAAGATGTATTACTGATAAACTAATCTTTGAGCATTACGCACCTCATGGTAAGAGAAGTAGAGGAAGGCTAAAGAACTCATAGAGAAGAGAACTAGTGACAGACATGATGGAAATGAAGAAGACATGGACAGACCTTGAGTTGATGGCACAAGACATGAAGACTTGGCATAAGTTTGTTGAAGGCCTATGCTTCTTGGGCAGCTGAAGGGCAGTGATAATGCACCTCAAGGCATGATGATGACTGATAATGATAAGATTCGATGATCCATGATGGTAATGCTGATAAGAAATTATGATAATTATGATGACAATGCTGATTTTAAGACATGCTGATGATGATAATGCTGATAATAAGAAATTATGATAATGATGGAAAAAAGAAAGGCGATGATGCAAAGTTATGGCAGTTATTATTTTTTTGTATTATGCCATACCTTTGCCAGGTTTGAGCACGACGGTGAATGGCACTGACTTGAGCACACCTGCAGAAACTCCAGTGTAAAACACGGTCCTCACAACTATTCGTCCACTCACAGTACGTTTCTCTGCACTGTTGTTCTTCATGCTGAGGCCGACCTCAAAGCTAGCTCCAACCCAGGTGTTCTCAGAATCTTGTACAACTTTCATTTTGACATCCTGGAGAGAGACAGTGTGAGAGAAAAGGAGGTCCTCATGCATGCTAAAATGCAGGCAAAGAAATGAGAAAAGGAAGGACAGATAGACAAACAGACATGGATAGTGATTGGGAGACAGATAGGCATTCTTTCATTCATTTCCCTCTTTTCAATACTGATGTAGCATTAAGCCACCACTGCAGTCAGTTCCCAGAAAGCCTGCAATGAACAGATGGTAGACGAGAGGAACTGAGAGGTGGCTCTGTGCAGGATGTGACAATTCCTTCAGACAGCCCTGAACTTTAGCACATAATTTTAGCCCTGCATATTTGGAGAGCCCCCATGAATGGTAAGAAATGCACAGAATGCCTGACTTCTTTCCTTTTCCAGTTTCAAACCAGATGTGAGGATATAGAGAGTATCTTTCACATGTAATGCCAAGCCAGTAATGAATACCCAGGACAGATACTGAAGACCATGGCTCCAACCTAAGTTTCGGAATGGCAGAGAAGCCACAGGAAAAGCCTAGATCTACAGTGTAGATAATACCAAGGATTCTTCAACTTGGCACTGACTGCAAAAGAGCGACAAGCTCAACATCCCTAGTTAAACAACAACATTACAGCAACATACATACATCATCATCATCATGTGATGCATTCTCTCCAGAACGTTGTGTCCATTACAGCTGCTCTGAACGCATCATGATTTTCTCTTTCTTACATAGAAGTAGATAACTAGGTAGACATACTTACATCAACTGTTTTCTTGTAGAACTCTTTTCTCCTTGGGCGCACCAGTTTCAGTACTACTGCCCTTTCTTCAGCAGAACCTATAAGAGATATAGACAAAATCATAATAAGAATCTCATGGAGAAACTCCAAATCATATGAAATGTAAGAGAATGTATGCAGATAATGGGACATCATACAAACAATATTTATAACAAAGTAAAAAAAAAATTCATATTTCGTATTTTTCAACTCAAACTTTCCTTTTTTCTACTAGACTTTATCACCCTTGATTTCACTTCCGGTTCCTGTCTATGGTTGCCAGATTTGGAAGTGGCATTGACAGCACATTTCTTTTACATCATGCCATTATTTTAATTCATTTATTTGATTAGATATTCTTTGCTATGTTAATGTAGTTAGTTTCTTTGCACTGATATTTCTTTCTTGTTCAGTATTTTTAAATGTTAATAAAGCATTATGTTTCTTCCATATGTCTGCTTGTCCTTTGTTATGTTCTCATACATTTTCCATATTCCTCATTATTGTTTCTTGTTTGTGCCTATGGCTGATGAAGGATGATCTTGAAAAGTTCCTTTATTTAGACCTAATTTGTTGTTTATTAGTTAAACCGATTGCAATACCACAGATTTTTCCTTCTATTATTATTTGATGCCACATGTAGTTCCCAGAGGTCTCTGAAGAACCAAAGAAATAACAGGCCTACTGTGCATGGTGATGGTAACCTCACCACATAAAACAAAGTGTCACAGACATCACTGCTGTTAGAGCATATGCATGTTTAGTGCAGGCTTCCTGTTAAGACAGATTTTAATATTGTGGTCAAGGGGAGTTTACACATTGTAATACTGTATGTACAGGCCAGACTTTGGGTTACTTCCATTGACTTGTTTAAATATATTTGATCTAGAACTCTCTCGAATCTTCGAGATTGAGATCAACTCACGCTTCGCGGTTAACCGTGCATGCGTGACTGATTGAGCGGGACTAATATGCGGTATCCCGTGAGAGTTCGCTGTGGGCGTTTGGCTGGGCTAGTCAGCCATGTTTTCTTACTGTGTATTCTGGGAGAGATATTTTTCGGTGGAATAGAAATGTTGGAGACTCCCCTGTGATATTTTTAAAGCCTAGGATATATGGCTAGTATTTATATTGTGCAATGTGTATTACATATTATAATTCCAGAGGAGAGAAGGTAAAGAGAACATTTACATTAGTTACTTATACTGTTATATCTAGAATTTCTGATGTCGACTATGTCATCGATTTGGACGGAAAGCATAAAACCTTTCATATTAATATGCTGACAGAATTTCATGAACGACCAGACTACTTACAGCATATTTTTCAGGCGACGGATGATCCGCTGGTCCTGCATAGTCATTACACATCTCTGTCAGTTATTCAGGAGGAAGAGGCTACTTTCTCAGATGTGAATCTTCCTCTTCCCGTGATCCCACTTCATTCAACCGAATCATGGGAAAATGTAACTGTTTCTACAGAGTTATGTACTGAGAAACAGCGACAAGTCTCTTCTCTGTTACAAACTTTTCAGGATGTTCTTACGGACATTCCTGGATAAACATCTATTTTTTCACATGACATAATACTTACCGATTACAACCCTATCAGAATACGACCTTATCCTATCCTCTTACATTGTCAAACACATGTGGAAAAGAATTAGATGAAATGATACAGTTAAAAATAATTGAACCATCTACTTCGGCATACTCCTCGTCTATGGTTATTGTCCGGAAGAAAGACAATAACATAAGCCTTTGTGTTGACTATCGTAAATTAAATCAAGTGACAAAATTTGATGCTGAACCTATGCCCTTGTTGGAAGATCTACTCATTAAACTGTCTAATTCTCGGTTCTTTACCAAACTCGACTTGTCTAAAGGCTATTGGCAAGTTCCCCTTACTGAACGCGCCAAATCTCTTACTGCCTTCTCAACACCTAGGGGTTTGTTCCAATGGAACTTCATGCCTTTCAGCCTCATGAATGCCCCAGCTACTTTTGTATGCATGATACGTCAAATCCTTTCTCATAGTCCAGATGTTATTGCGTACTTGGACGACTTTTGCCTTTTTAGTGATTCTTGGGAAGATCACTTTCAAGGCCTTTCTGAACTTCTGTCTACTCTACGCTCTCATAATTTGACAGCCAAACCGTCTAAGGCCTATGTTGGGTTTAGCGACATTTCTTTTTTGGGTCACCGGGTTGGTCATGGTCTCTTACGGACGGAGGACCACAACACTTCTAAAATTCTTAACATCACTACTCCTAAGACGAAAAAGCAAGTCCGTGGTCTCCTAGGTTTAATCCAATTCTATGGAAGAGTTATTCCAAACCTATCGTCAATCACTGCACCTCTTTCAACTCTATTGAAGAAGGGGTCACCTAATTTGGTACACTGGTCCCCAGAATGCCAATCCTCTTTAGATAAGATTAAGACATTATTTTCTTCTTATCCGATCTTAAGACTGCCCACTGCAAATAAGACTTTTATTCTTCTCAGTGACGCTTCATCCACAGGAATCGGAGCCACATTGATGCAAGAGTATTCTGAAACTTTGCATCCGGTAATGTATGTCTCTAGAAAACTGACTGCGGCAGAATGAAACTACTCTGAACTAGACCGAGTACTATTAGCTATGGTCTGGGCGATTCTTGAACGCCAGAGATTCCTTCTGGGCGCGCATTTCATAGTAGAAACCAATCAAAAAGCCCTCACAGCTATACAGAGTAAGGACTTGAAGAGCTCAAGATCCACTCGGTATGCTATTGCGCTACAGCCTTTTCACTTTTCTGTACATGCTATTCGAGGTTCGAATAATGTGATGGCGGACATACTGTCTCGATGCCCACATGATTCTAATTGACTCTTATTTTCTAGACGCCCTTTTAGATCTCGGGTTATTTATATAACCACGTCTCGATTATACATTTACACTCAGGTAGAATAATTTATACCCTGTTTAATTATGATTCCAAGTTTGTTGATGCTGTTTTCTCTGTTACTCTTTTTGTGAAACGGAGGAAGGTTTGATTACTACCATTCAGGGGTCGGAAGTTTACACGGCCACATTAGATAAATTAAAATTAATTGTTGTATTACATAAAAAAATTTACCTTTATCATACATATATTTCATTTGTATTTTTTCTCAGTGTATGCTTTTCCATGAGAGTCAGTACTGCTATTTTGTTGGTTTAAACCGTCTACTGATGTTATTCCACAATATTTGCTGGTCCAGTTTAACTTTTCGGCAGTATGACTCTACACCAGATCTTGGTGCCTTTTACTATGGGACGTTCTAAGCCTACGGGACTCACCTTATTTTTGAACTTATTTGATTGTAGATAATATTGAATATTGTATATTATTATAGCATAATCTATTTGAGAGTATTGTATTAGTATATGATGTAATTTTTTATGATATTATGTTGGTGCATATTTATGCACTATTGCTCTATTGTATTATTCGTATACTACTGTGTTTGGAAATGATGAACATATGATTATTGTAGTGATGCATCTAATTTTTTTTTAATATGTAACTCATCATTGCGATGTATTTCAGTACTGTAGTTTTGAAGAATAGGAAGACAGGAGAAAATGTAATTTTTTCTGACATTATATTGTTTTTCTTTGCCCAGCGCTTGATTGTGCGCTAGGGGTGACTATATAGCATGATATGGGTGCTTTGGAGGATGTTTTTCCAAGGTTGTGAGGTATTTTTTCCTCACCCAACGCTTGATTGTGCGTCAGCTATAGTTATGGATAACTATGGTGTTTATTTTGACATCCATTTTGAGCTCATCATTTGTGCTCCACGGATCTATTAACTTGGTTATCATGCACACTATTTTTAAAAAAAATGATAGCTACTTGTTTATTTTGAATTTGAGTATGCATTGTTTTTTGTTGATGTATACTTGTGTACTATAATGTAATTCATTTATGCAATACACTCTTTCATGTAATTGTCTACCATGACATATTGCTATTTTCTTATTTCTTATGGCATTGCTTTCCTTCATTTCTGCTCTTTTCTCTCGTATTCCTTATGGTCTTTGTTCACTTTTCACTTTTAACGTATGATGTCATGGCATATTTATACTTCATACTTCTTTGAAGTTGATGTTCTTCATATGATTGTCTCATTATCTGTCTATACTTTACTATGTTTGAAACCTATCATATTTGTATACTTAGCTGCATACTTTGTATGCTTTATTTTTTACTTTACACTTACTGTTTATATTTTTTTCGATGTATGCATATGACTTAACATAGCATAATTCTTGAATGTGGATTTTAGAACTTTACTTTTTATTTTTTTGTTAATGTAATTTTTTTCAAAAAAAAATGATGTTATCATTTTTTTCCCCTGGGGGGTGGTGTAGACTGTTAAGACAGATTTTAATAGTGTGGTCAAGGGGAGTTTATACGTTGTAATACAGTATGTACAGGCCAGACTTTGGGTTACTTCCCTTGACTTGTTTAAATATATTTGATCCAGAACTCTCTCGAATCTTCGAGATTGAGATCAGCTCACGCTTCGTGGTTAACCGCGCATGCATGACTAATTGAGCGGGACTGATATGCGGTATCCCGTGAGAGTTCGCTCTGGGCGTTTGGCCGGGCTAGTCAGCCATGTTTTCTTACTGTGTATTCTGGGAGAGATATTTTTCGGTGGAATAGAAATGTTGGAGACTCCCCTGTGATATTTCTAAAGCCTAGGATATATGGCTAGTATTTATATTGTGCAATGTGTATTAGATATTATATTTCCAGAGGAGAGAAGGTAAAGAGAACATATACATTAGTTACTTATACGGCTTATATATTGTATCGCCAGAGAAGGTGAAAAGGATATTTACAGTGCTTAAAGTCAGGAACTTATGTGGCTTATATATTGTATCGCCAGAGAAGGTGAAAAGGATATTTACATTGCTTAAAGCCAGGAACTTATGCAGCTTATATATTGTATCGCCAGAGAAGGTGAAAAGGATATTTACATTGCTTAAAGCCAGGAACTTATGCGGCTTATATATTGTATCGCCAGAGAAGGTGAAAAGGATATTTACATTGCTTAAAGCCAGGAACTTATGCGGCTTATATAGTGTATCGCCAGAGAAGAGAAGGTGAAAAGAATATTTACACGATGCTTCCATGATGTGCTTTGAACTGTATCCAGTGACAGTGAATTGTTTCGATGTACCCATGTACTGTATTACCAGGATGTTTATGGTCGATGTGTTGCTTGTACCAGTATAATAAACAGTGTATAGACATTCCAGTCGTTACTCATATATGTGCATCGGTGTGGGTGAATGATTATTGACTTACTCTAATACTACACGGCATTTGCATCCTCCTATACACCATCACACCTAGTCGGCCCGACATATACTGATCGCATTTATCAGTGGCACATATTAATAGAACATTACATTCTTCCTCAAACCTGCCCATTATCAACAAAAATCCAGGTTTCTACACTTCCTTAAGGGAACCAGATTGCTTTAGTGGTGGCTATATGCTCCATATAGAGCACACACAAAAATGGTAATTATCAGAAGTGAAAGGTGATGAAGGAGATGATGATCATACAAAATATAAAAAGCTATAGGTGTGGCATTCGGAAAGAAAAGCCTTCCTATACCAGTGGCATTATTTAGAGAGAGGCCACTGGGCTTCAGCCCCTCCCTACTTCAAATGTTTACTAATATGTGCTAGGTGCCTCACGAGTTTTGTTTTCTCTTTTTTTTTTAAACGGGGCTTATAAACGTTAGGTTATATACTTGTTTTGAAGGAGCCCTCAGTGGAAGTGTACTCAGCGAATCCTGCATTTGAAGAGTCATTTAAATCCTAGCAAAGAAAATTTAAACTGCCAGTTGTCAGTGACAGAACAATGCTACCCTTGCCCCAATGAAGTGTCTTTCACCTTCTTTAAACTCACTCACCCCTCCCTCATCTTACCCAACCTGTTTTAAGCTACTATGACAACTTGTGTATACAATGTACAGGCAATCAAGTGATCAGCACAAACCTTCAGCATGCTTATAGCTAGCAGTGATATCTACTCTCTCATTTAAATTCGGAGCCTTAGTGCTGATGAATTTTCCAATCCTGAGAAAACATTCACAAAATAATTTAAAGATTGTAAAAAGATGCTTTTATTTATTAATTATGAAGACAGCACGAGTGGCAAAATCTACATTCATCAACATAAGACAGATTCTAACATCCAAATATATAACTCATAAATTAAAAATCAGTAAGTGTTATATATACTCTTCCTTACTATATGGCATAAATACAATGAACAAGCAGTTAGAAGAAAGAGCTAAAGTCTTTCAAATTGTTGATCAGAATCGACACCATTCACTCCAGGCAAACCCATAGGTGCTCAGTCTCCCTCAGTAAATGTTGAAAGGTATGAATGCTACCTGTCCCTAAAGTGCACTGGTGGTATCCTTGATGGATGCATCCTCTCATCCATCCCTGATAGTCTTACGTTTGATTCCAAATTCCAGCAAAGCTTTATTGATTCATCTTTCGCATGTCATTCTCTAACAGGGGATCATTAACTGTCTTTAGTATTTCCTTCTTATCCATATCCTGTGTCCCCACTAAGAGTGCTCTCGAAGCTAGTCTATCAGCTCTCTCTTTGACAAGTTCAGTAAATCCACACAAGTTCCCGAAGATTTGAGGCTTCTATGGATGTTTTCCATTCATTCTGGAGCCATCAATTTGTACCTTTGGAAACATGGACTGTGAGTCTGAAATAGTAACTGCCCTGGTTGTTGAAGTTTCAGAAAGCCACCTCAACACTGCAGTAGCTGCCTCTATCTCCATTCTCATGCTGGAGGTTGTTTGTCATGTAAGCTCCGCTTTCTTCAGCGATGATCCTGCCCTTTACTCTACCTGAGAAGCTCCATCCTGATTTCTCACCACGGAGTACAGACCCGTCAGTGTACACATGGCATCATCATCCCTGGTATGATCATTTATCAAGTCTTTGCAATGTGTATATATGAAAGAATGGGGTACAACTCATGGAAAAGGAAAAAAAAAACAACAAAGAAGTCCAAGAAAATCTAGGATTGAAAAGAGAATTAATAAATGGCATAAAAGTTTCATAGATAACATACTTTGGTCATATAAAAAGACACAACACCTCGCTGAAAATCTAAACGCAAGGACAGAATGAACAAGAGAATGATGTAATTGGGAAGATGGACAAAAGAGCCCATCAGAGTGTACCATACAGGCTAGAGCAGATACACTACAGTTTACTATTGATGTGAAGATGACTGCTGATCTGATAGGATTTGTAGCCTTTTGAAAATATCAACGGATTTAACCTAAATGTTTAAATAAATATAATGTAAAGAAAGCTGCAGAGAAAAAAAGAGAATAAGATTATTTTTTGCACTTGGAAAAACATTAACTTGATAATAATGTTCCTATTGGAAAGATCTTGAAGAGTTCTGACTTAACACCTGTGCTCCTTAGGAAGCTAAAAGGTAAATTAGAATAATTCATGAAAGAAAATGAGGTGAACACAAATAGAAAAAAAGGGAAATTGTTCACCAAGATAAAACACAAACAAATACAGCTTATATTTACAACCACAAGATTCTCGTAAGAGACAAAGGAAAATAAGAAAGTCACTTGTAAGACATTCCTTACTTTCTACTTTCGTTGACATCAATGTTTTTAAAGACAAAGTAGCCCGTTCAACCCTTGATGGATTATAATTAGGATATATAATGTAGTAAATTCAAGATAATAAAATCTGATTGCCGCTATCTAAATACTGTATGTTCTCCCCCCTTCACTCAGTCCAAATACAGTAAATCAGAACTGTAAAATTGTGTGCATGTATGTGTGCCCTCCTCTTTCCAAAAAAAAAAAAAAAAAAAAAAAAATTAAAAAAACAAAACAAATAAAAAAAAAACAAAGAAAAAGAAACAATTAAAGTCTGTCATAACTGCCATGTTGTTAACAAGGTGAAAAGGAATGAGAAAGCCCAGGGGTGTCTGGGATGACACCAAATCCACCAATATGTCTGCCATCATCCATATAAGCACTTATCAGACTACCCAGTCAGAACTGTATGAACAACAGAATGGCATTCCTCAAGGATCAGTTTTATCCCCTTCAATTTTTACAATAATGGTAAATGATCTGAGTGAAGAATTTAAAGATATCAAAAATAATTTGACACAGTTTGCAGATGACGTTGCTATAAGGGAATCTGGGGAAAATCTAACAAAATTTTATAATAATCTTCAAAAACAAATAAATAAAGTATATAAATGGATGAATAAATGGGGATTTTGCTTAAATGTGAGTAAAACAGTAGGAATGATCTTCAGTCAAAGTAGGATTGTTTAAAATAAGATAATTGACATAAACTTACAGGGGCAACAAATTATTACAGTCCAAACCACACGATACCTAGGAATGACTCTAGACCAACAATTGAGCTGGTAGAGTCTTGCAGAGGACTAACTAATATTGCTATGATTTTTGAAAGGTCATGAATAGGGTGCAAGCACTAAGACAATGATCATGTTCTAAATCTTTCATTAGAGGCAAAACTGATTATGGAAGCATATTATGTGACTCTGCAGCACATAATCACAAGATTAAATTAGATAGAATTCAGCACCAAGCATTATGTACAATTGTGAATGCAATCAGATCAACATCAAGGGGTGCTCTGGACGTGGCCTTAAGAGTCCTCCCTTTGGAATTTCAGAGAAAAGACCTAAGACTAAATTACATGACCAAAATTATGTTGGACAAGATTCATCCAGCTTTTCCAGCATTTGCTAGGTATCAATTAACAACTCAGAACAGGTTCTTGAATACCAGTAGATACTCGGCAGGTTGGAAATGCATGGAGAAAGTAGCACACTTGGATGCCCTAAATGCATCAATTAATAACAGTAGTTCACCTTATTGTCTTACTCAGGAGATATTGAAAAAAATAGTATTACTACTCATAGCAGCATGTCATAAGTAGTGACCAACATAAGGTTGAGCGTGGAGTCTGGAAACCTCATTAAGCTAAACAAATTGTTGTAGAAACCATCACTACAAGAGAATATGAACGCTTGGACACACGCTTCTTGTCAAAGGACCAGTTACAGTGGTGGCTCTTAGCTCTAAATGGAACAAAGAAGGGAATCAACAATGATGATGATGAGTCATCTTACGGTAGTTGTCTTCATATTTTTATTTTATAGAAGATGCCAGGCCAAAGGACCAACTATGACAATGATGGATGATAAGATGGATCAAAAATGATGGATGATAAGATGGATTGAAAATGATAAGATGGATCAAAAATGATGGATGATAAGATGGATCGAAAATGATGGATGATAAGATGGATCGAAAATGATGGATGATAAGATGGATTGAAAATGATAAGATGGATCAAAAATTATGGATGATAAGATGGATCAAAAATGATGGATGATAAGATTGATCGAAAATGATAAGATGGATCAAAAATGATGGATGATAAGATGGATCGAAAATGATAAGATGGATCGAAAATGATGGATGATAAGATGGATCGAAAATGATGGATGATAAGATGGATTGAAAATGATAAGATGGATCAAAAATGATGGATGATAAGATGGATCAAAAATGATGGATGATAAGATGGATCGAAAATGATAAGATGGATCAAAAATGATGGATGATAAGATGGATCAAAAATAATGGATGATAAGATGGATCGAAAATGATGGATGATAAAATGGATCGAAAATGATGGATGATAAGATGAATCAACACTCTGAGTAGTTCCCAGGTGTCTCTGATAAGGCTTAGAAAGAACGGACTACTTCTCCCTCGGGCATGTCACACAAGGTGACTGATATGAGGCTGTGCTTGAGGATGGTCAACTTATCATGTAAAACAAGTTGCTACAAAAACAATTTCTGCAACAGCATGTCAATGTTCGGTGCAGGTCTCCTGCAAGTGGACCAACTGCAGCAGTAACTCCATGCTCCATATGGAGTGAAAAGGAAAATGATAATAATGATGGTGATGATAATGATGAGGATGATGATGATGATGATAAAAATGGACCATCAAGATACAGCCATGGCTGGGATGAGAGTATCTTAAAAGTAAAAAAGATAGAAAGGGCTCGATTTACATATTGCCAATGATTTTAAATGGTGAAGAATATTCCCACTCCTAAATTTCTTCTTGGAAAAACAACCAACCAAGAAGTTATAGTTTTTCATAAGTTAGTCTCTGTATAGAATAGGATGACTGAAGTAGTACAACAAGATCATCAAAGTGGAACTTATGACAAGAGCTGGACAAGTGCCAGTGGAACATGAGATGGGAAGAAGATGGAGATGATGCATAGGACACACACACTGACAAGAGCTGAACAAGTGCCAGTGGAACATGAGATGGGAAGAAGATGGATATGATTGATAGGAGACACACACTGACAAGATCTGGACAAGTGCCAGTGGAATATGAGATGGGAAGAAGATGGGGATGATGGATAGGACACACAGACTGACAAGAGCTGGACAAGTGCCAGTGGAACATGAGATGGGAAGAAGATGGATATGATTGATAGGAGACACACACTGACAAGATCTGGACAAGTGCCAGTGGAATATGAGATGGGAAGAACAGGGAGATGATGGATAGGACACACACACGGAGGAAACCTTAAGATTGTATGACAAACAGTTCTTATTTTGGAATCTCCAGTGTATGGAGACTAAAGAACACATGGAGAAGAGGAATGGAGACAGAAATGAAAAGGAATGAAGATAGAAATGAAAAGGGATGAGAAAGACATAGAAAGACCTTGAGCTAATGGCATCAGTTTGTTAAAAGCTAATGCTCCTTTATGGAGCTGAAAGGTAATGAATAAATTAATGCAACTCTTTTTGCCATTTTGGTATTTTGTCTAAGATGCCTTACGAGTTTTCGTTAAAGTATGTACACTCCAGTACACCCAGGTAGTTTGTTTTCCAGTGCAGCTCATCTCCATTGACCTCAGCAAACACAAAAGGACCATCATATGGAAGGTACACTTCTCCTTGTTGGATAGCAAGCACAGATGTGGGTCCAACACGGTAAACACCTGCAAGACACAAACAATGGTATGGATATCAATTTTTACACCTACAAAGACATTAAAAAAATGTTTTGCATGTTAGTTTTTACACCTACCAATTCGTGAGAAATTGTATGCATGTTAAGTTTTACACCTACCAAGGCATGAGAAATTGTATGCATGTCAATTTTTACACTTATCAAGACATGAATGGTGGCATATCTGGAGTCATCCTTAAATTGCCACCAGCTAAGCACAATGCTATAGTATTCAAACAAGGAAGTGAACCTGTCTGTGAGGCTAATTACACCCACACTGACTCATCATTTTCACCTCTGTTTCCAGCTCTCTTCTCCATGTGCTTCTTGGTCTACCTCTGCCTCTCTTGCCCTGGGGGTTCCAGAACAAGGACTGCCTTGTAATGCTATCAACAGGTTTCCTCAATGTGTGACCTATCCATCGCCATCGTCTTCTTCTCATCTCCTGCTCCACCAGCACCCGTCCAGCTCTTGCCACCAGTTCCACGCCGGCAACCCCGTCATACCATTCCAATCCCTCCATTCTACGCAAGCACCCATTTATGAAAGTATGTAGCTTTTTGGCCGTTGTCCCTGCTGCTCTCCATGTCTCAGAGCCATACAATAGGACTGACTTGACATTTGAGTTGAAGATTCTTATTTTCGCTTTGGATCCAACCTCCCCCGATCTCCATACATTTCCCAACGCAATGAAAGCCCCTCTTGCCCTCTGCATTCCCATTTTGACATTGCTGTCTGTCCCTCCAACACTGTCCATACCACTGCCAAGACATGTGTACGACTCCACATCCTGCATTGGTGTCTCCCCAAGCCCAACCCTGCCACCATCACCTGCATTTACTCTCATTACTCCTGTCTTTTCCCTGTGTACCTCTGTGTTGAAACATGTTGAGAACCTTGCATATATATATCACCCGTGTGTTACCGTGGCCCGAAAGGGGAGCAAAGAATAGTAACACTGTTCCCTTCCATGCATGTCGTAGAAAGCTACTAAGGAGGGTTGGGCATAGGGCTGGTTACCACATCCTGTAAAAAGTTTAAACCACAAAAAACTTCAACAAATATGGACAAGTCAAATAAGGAAAATAAAACACAGCCATCCAAGACAGGAGAAGGTCCTCTCGCAGGGAGGCGTATGATGCAACACAGAGAAAGCCGAAAGGAGTCTGTGTTGCTGACTAACCTTCTTTCTTCTAGGAGAACTTCCAGATTTGGCACCTGGGGTGTTCGGACATTGAGCGAATGGGGGAGGGTGGCACGGGTGGCAGCAGAGGTGAAGGAATGTGAAATCGAGGTTCTGGGAATGTGTGAAACAAAGTGGAAGGGGGTAGACAGGAAGAAACTCATCACAGGTGAATTGGTGCTGTCCTCGGGACATGAAGACGAGGGTTCACACCACAGTGAAGGGGTAGATCTTGTGTTATCCGGAGAAACACAGAGGGCGCTCATTGGGTGGGAAGCTGTTGGACCCAGAGTAATAACAGCCACTTTTAAAACAGCTAAAAAGAAAATAAATGTAAATGTCATCCAATGTTATGCACCAACTAATGACAAAGAAGAGTCGGTGAAAGATGCCTTTTATACTAGACTACAGGAAATTATGGATAAAGTAAAAAGAGGAGACATCACGGTTTTGATGGGTGACATGAATGCAAAGATAGGTACAGTCAATGCCGGATTTGAAGAGGTCATGGGAAAACATGGGCTGGGGGTGATGAATGAGGGTGGGGAACTGTTCTCAAACTTCTGTGCTTCGGATCAACTGGCTATGGGAGGAAGCGTGTTTCCACGTAAGAGAATATACAAGGCGGCATGGATATCGCCAGGCTATGGAACAGAAGGTCAGATTGATCATATATTCATAAAGAAGAGGTTTGGATCATCATTGCAGGATGAATGGGTATGTGGAGGAGCGGATGTGGCATCGGATCACCATCTTCTGATGGCCGGAGTGGAAATAAACTCGGGAGATATGCGGCAATGCAAAATTATAGACAACAATTTAATGTAGGACATCTGGGAAATCAAGAAACAAGAGACAGGTTTGCGGTCACGGTGTCCAACAGGTTCCAGGTGCTCCAGCGGCTGGAGGATGTGGAGAGTGCAGAAGACTATTGGCAGCGGGTCAAGACTGTGTGGAATGAGACACGTGAAGAGGTGCTGGGGAAAGGGGAAGGACAACAAAAAGCATGGATAACAACAGAAACCATCAATAAGATAAGGGACAGAAAAAACAAGAAAGCAGATTTAAACACAAGCAACACCAGAGGTTCCAAGGCCAGGGCTCAAGAAGTGTGCACAGAGGCAAACAAGGAAGTAAAGAGAAGTGTCAAAAGAGACAGGAGGAGGTGTATTGGGGAGTTGGCAAGAGAGGCGGAGGATGCTGCGGCCAAGGGAAGTGTGGGAGAGCTGTATGGCGGCGCAAGGGGACTGGCGCGGAGATACGGGCAAACGGGTTGCCTCGTGGGAGACAAGGGTGGGAGACTGCTCAGCAGTGTGCGGGAGCAGGTGAAGAGGTGGACGGGGTATTTTGGTGACCTTCTCGGTAGACCAGCTCCACAGGGCCCTCCGGGCATCCGGTCAGCGGAGGAGGAGCTGCGGGTTAACGGTGGAAGACCGGCGGGGGAAGAGATAGGGAAAGCCATGGGGCTTCTAGGAGATGGAGGGGCAGCTAGACCTGATGGCATTCCAGCGGAGGCCATGGAGGCAGATGTCGACACGGCTACAGAGATGTTATATAAATTACTTGGTGGGGTCTGGGAGAGGGAGGAGATGCCGGCGGAGTGGAAGGAGGGATGTCTGGTCGGGTTGCCTGGGAGGGGAAATTTACAGGAGTGCCAAATTGTAGAGGAATTGTAGAGGAGTGCCGGGAAAAGTATTGAACAGGATTATTCTTGGGAGATTAGGAGAGCCCATGGACAGGAGGCTGAGAGATGGACAAGCGAATTTTCGACGGGACAGATCATGTGCAGATCAGATAGCTACTTTGAGAATAGTGGTTGAACAGGGTCTGGAATGGAGTTCACCACTGTACATCGGATTTGTGGACTGCGAGAGGGCATTTGACAGTGTGGACAGAGGGTCACTTTGGAAGTTGATGGGGCGTTGTGAAGTTTCCCTGGGGATCATTAATTTAATAAAGAAAACGTGTGAAGACATGGCATGCAAAGTTCTTCACGAGGGACAGCTTGCGGAACCGTTTGGGATTGGGGCTGGGGTGCGACAGGGATGCCTCTTGTCTCCATTTCTTTTCTTACTAGCAAAGGACTGGGTTGTGGGATCATCGACGGCACACAACAGAGGTGGAATCCAGTGGACTCTGACTAAGCAGTTGGATGATCTGGATTTTGCTGATGACTTGGCTCTTCTGTCCCATAACCGTAATCAGATGCAGGACAAATTGAGGGCACTCGATGGGAGATCACGGTGGTTGGGTCTGGAGGTACACAGGGAAAAGACAGGAGTAATGAGAGTAAATGCAGGTGATGGTGGCAGGGTTGGGCTTGGGGAGACACCAATGCAGGATGTGGAGTCGTACACATGTCTTGGCAGTGGTATGGACAGGGTTGGAGGGACAGACAGCGATGTCAAAATGGGAATGCAGGGGGCAAGAGGGGCTTTCATTGCGTTGGGAAATGTATAGAGATCGCGGGAAGTTGGATCCAAAGCGAAAATAAGAATCTTCAACTCAAATGTCAAGTCAGTCCTATTGTATGGCTCTGAGACATGGGGAGCAGCAGGGACAACGGCCAAAAAGCAACATACTTTCATAAATGGGTGCTTGCGTAGAATGGAGGGATTGGAATGGTATGACGGGGTTGCCGGCGTGGAACTGGTGGCAAGAGCTGGACGGGTGCCGGTGGAGCAGGAAATGAGAAGAAGACGATGGCGATAGATAGGACACACACTGAGGAAACCTGTTGATAGCATTATAAGGCAGTCCTTGTTCTGGAATCCCCAGGGCAAGAGAGGCAGAGGTAGACCAAGAAGCACATGGAGAAGAGAGCTGGAAACAGAGGTGAAAATGATGAAGAGAACGTGGAAAGAACTTGAGATTATGGCACGTGACAGGAGGACTTGGCATGTGTTTGTTGAAGGCCTATGCTCCTTTGGGAGTGGAGGGTTATGATGATGATGATGATGATGATATATATATATATATATATATATATATATATATATATATATATATATTATATATATATATATATATATATATATATATATATATATATATATATATATATATATATATATATATATATATATATATATATAAATTAACCAGAAGAGATTGGCAGTTGCAAAGTTAAAAGCTAACAAGAGGAGAAATGTTGTGATTATATCAACAAAACTAAACAGATAAACATAACATGTTCTCTACAATGTTACTGGGTGTTAGACATTAACTAGAGTGCCATTAAGATGACATTTAACTTACCATCTGAAGTTTCCTGGGGTGTGGCATCAAGAACCTGCCAACCTCCATATCCTGCTGGGAGATCAGGTCTGGCCATCCAAGCTTCATTCCACACATGGAAGTTCCTGATTTTTTTAAAAGTTGAAAAATAGCTGGGATAAAAATAATGAAATGAAATTCATAGTTCTGAAATCTGTACTTTCAGACAAAACAAGTCTTAGGGCAGAGCGACATAGATGATTGGCGTGTGCCCAAGTGGCAAGGGTGTGCCAGAGATAGAGAAGAAAATTTAAGATATTTGACATTTCTTCACATGTGACATAATTCGCCCAGGCCAAAGCGTGTAATGTACATCTTGTATAAGGAAACACTAAAGTCAAAGTATGCTATATTTTGAACATTTTGTTATTTGTTGTTATTGTGCTTTTTATTTTGTAGGTAATAAGTAGGGCTAGGATTTTGATGACTTTGCACCTTTTTATGCATAACTAAAACATTGCTCAGCTGAATATATGTGTTTCATCAAAAACTAAGCTTATTTAAGAGCCTTTGTTACTTCATTATTTTGCATGTTTTGCCAGTTTTTTTAGATTGTTTGGTTATTTAAAGCATTTTTTGGTTGTTTTTTTAGTCAATATTTTGGCACTAAAAAAGGCATTTTTTAGTGTTATTGTTTTTTACAAATTTCTTGACTGTTTTACCCGTGCTGTTTAATGATTTTACATAAAATAAACCCGGCAAATAAATGTTGCAGGTAAATTTTCCTACTTGAAGTCAAATTTTTTTATATTTCTGCCCGGTGCCACTACTTCCTTGGAGAAGTCAGCAGTTCTTTTTGTGGATCAGATAGACTTGATGAAAAATGTGGTGAATGACTTAGATAGTGTGAATGATGATGGTGGTGGTGGTGGTGGTGGTGGGGGGGGTGTTGACTAGACAGGCCCTTCCTAAATAGAAGCTAATGCCTGTGCAAATACATAGCCTCTGTCAATCAAGCCAACCGTACCTGCTCGTGGTGTCCCCTGCTTTTGCAAACACCGCTCTGGTGAACGGTGAATAACTGGCACCAAATAATCAGTCCCCCAAGTCCATGGGGTAAAACAATTGATTATGGATGGAAACCCCTCAGAGGAGCATGCCCCCCTGTTAGATGCAGAAACATTGGGCCTACCAGGGTGTGGACATGTCCCTAATTCTGACCAAGTACATGGCCAGGGAACTCACTTTGGTAAAACTAATGTCAGGGAGGTAAACCCTGCAAAAAATCACTGCAGGAGGAGCATGATAGTCTTGGTTGACAATCCACATAAGAGAAGGAAAACTTCACACAAACCTGGGTAGGAAAGACTCGTTAGTCAAGAAAGACAGCTTTCCTAGGAGAGACAACTGTGATGACAAACAACTGCAGCCTTGCAGGGTGGTCTTGGAAAACCAAAGGCTAGGGAAGCAGTCCCAAATAAATGCATGCTGAAGACGGATACATTGGGCTGCAAGGTGCTCAACATCATGCAAGGCAAACTGTCTTGAGATGACAGATACAAATATGACTCAACGAGGTGGTACTCAACCCAAGGAGTCCACCCAAAGCTACTGGTGGTCACCTATTTCCGCATTGTGTAGCCAGGGTGCTGAATACTAGGGAAAATGCAACTGGCCAAACACCCAGAAAAGAATACTAAATAAACTACAGTGGAATGCAGAACGTGTCCTAAAGAAGAAACTACCACTCACAAAAAAATTACACGATGAGCGAATTGACATAGTGCATTCAAGAAACACACTTAAATTCAAACCACAGCATTCTCAATACGAGGATATGAATCCTTCAAGCTCGACAGAGAGGGACAGAAGGGAGGAGTACTCATGTTAATGAGAAACTCTTTACCTAACAGAGAGCTTACTGTTTCTGCAAACGGTCAAGCAGAAATTAAAGAGCTGACATTACAATAGATGATCAGACCATAAGAGCATACAACTTACAAGCTGCGCCCCCCTCCCCCATAGAGATCTTTCACTAGCCAAAATCGAGATTAGCACACCAACTATCTGGTTGTCGGTGATTTCAAAAGCCATTCAGAAAGGTGGGGTTACATAGAGGCTGAAACCTGTAGCATTGAGGTAGAGGACTGGGAAATTGACACAAATCTGCAACTGATCAACAGAGCAGATGACACACCCAGCTTCCACTCAAGAAGATGGCAATCAACCTCAATACACAACCTTGCCTTCTCAACAGGAGACATCAGCCATAAAATCAAACACACTGTGCTCAACCAATTGGCAGGCAGTGATCACAAAGTGATAAAGTTTACAATTAATATGGAACAAAACTCCACTTCCATAAAAATACCAACTGTAACAAGTTCTCAGAACTAACAGATGAATACTGTGGTCAGATAAACATCATCTACAAAACCACCTCTGCAAAGTACAGGAAAACATTAAACTGTTCAGCCAAAAATAGCTGGGTCAAAACAAAATAAAACCTTAACCTTGAAAAAAAGATGGCAGAAAATAATGGAGGCTTGCCAAAGCCAATAATGAGAAATGCAAAAATAAGGAAATAGCCCTACAGCAAATGAGAAAATACTCACAAAGAAAGTAGCAAATGCCTTTGCCCAAAATTTCTCACAAGAGAGCCAGATACATGTTCCACCTGACAGAAAACAAGAAATTATCAAAGAGCAAGAACTTTACAAAAATATAACAACTCTTCCAGAAGAGCACATGACAGCAAACCTCACCATGAAAGAGTTTGAGGCAGCCGTTGTATCCCTCAAACAAAGAAATTCACCTGGAAAAGATGGGGTAACAAATGATGTGCTAAAAGTACTAAGGCCTATTGCCAAGAAAACCCTCCTCAAGATTATGAACTATAGCTGGAAGCATGGAATTGTGCTACAGGGCTGGAAGAAGCAGTACTAGTTCCAATTCTCAAAAAGGATAAAGACCAAACTGACACTAACAGCTATTGACCCATCAACCTTCTAAGCTGCACAGGAAAGCTTATAGAGAGAATGATCAATACCAGATTAAGTTGGCACCTCGAAGAAAAAAAAATTCCACCAACAAGTAAGTTTCAGGCAACGTGAGTCAACAGAGGATCATGTAACCTACATTGCACAGGAAATTGAAGATGCGTTCCAAGAAGAAAAGCACACATTAGCAGTTTGGGTAGACATTGAGAAAGCATTTAATAAAGTTTGGAAAGATGGTCTTAAATATGGAGTCTGTGGAAGAATGTACAACTGGATCAGACACTATCTAACTGACAGAACAGCAAGAGTGCAGGTGCAAGGACAGATTAGCAAAAAGACTACAGAGGAGCAGGGAGTCACACAAGGTGCGGTCCTGTCCCCTACACTCTTCCTTAAATATAAAAATGATATCACAGAAAACATCCACAAGAATGTCCACAATTCCCTCTATGCTGACAACCTGGCCATGCCAACTTTAGAAGAACACTTCGCCACAGCAAGAGTGCACATGCAGGATTTACTACTAGCCCTTGAAAGTTGCTCCTAGGAAAGCTGTCTTTCCTGACTAACGAGTCTTTCCTACCCAGGTTTGTGTGAAGTTTTCCTTCTCCTAGGGGGATTGTCAACCGAGACTATTATGCTCCTCCTGCACTGATTTTTTGCAGGGTTTACCTCCCTGAAAGTGGTTGCTCAAAATCAATGAACACAAAACTACGCACACTATATTTACCTTGTCAAACAAACCACAGCAAGCAAATTTACAACTAAATTTGCAGGCAGTATGAGAGTAATAAACACCAACATAATTAGGTATCACACTAGACAGCCGCATGACATGGAAATCACAGATAATAAAAACATGGCTAAGGGCCATTGCACTTAAAGGTTTGTGCACGTGTGTGTGCGTGCATGCATGCATGCATGCATGCGTGTGTGTGTGTGTGTGTGTGTGTGTGCGCGCGCGCGTGTGTGTGTGTGTGCGCGCGCGCGCGCGTGTGTGTGTGTGTGTGTGTGTGTGTGTGTGTGTGTGTGTGTGTGTGTGTGTGTGTGTGTGTGTGTGGTTCATAGACTGCACGTTTTTGGTTAATAAAACTTTCTTTCAGTTTGGCACAGGAACTGTAAAAAATTTCATGTTTTTCATGTTTTTTTCTTCTTTTGTTTTCTTTGTAATTTTTTGTGTGGTTAGCAACATATAGAATTTCAGTTTAGCATAGAAACAATAAACAAATTCAACTATATTTTTTAACTTCTTTTTGTTTTGCCACTCATTTTCTTCTATTAATAATGCCCAATAATTTTAGTTTAGCTTGGAAAGTAAAAAAGAAAGTTGTGTTTTTTAAGGTCATTTTTTTATTTTATTTTATGAGGTATTTTTTAGGGTTTTTTTGGGTCATAAATGCAATTTTGTAGGTCATTTTATAGCAATTTTTAGGTCATTAAAATCCTAGCCCTGGTTAAAACTATCTAAAATTGAACTTCAATTTTATTCAAGAACCTTACTGAATTTTCCAGGAGTTTAACTTTCATAGCTAGACTGAAGTGGGAGTATAGAGGCTCATATCAAACCACTTGTCCTGGGTGCTGATTGCTCTAAGGCTAGCCGTGCTTTAAGATTTTGTGATTTGTATATCTTAATACATCTTAGGGATGAACAACGGCAGGGGTAGCAGTTACGAGGATGTAGACTTTCATGGATGGGTGGCTGTGAGAAGTGGAGGGGTTGAGGTGGTTTGGCAGGATCGCCAGTATGGAACTGATGACAAGGGCCAGCGGAACAGGGGATGAGACGAAGACGTCAGTGATGGACATGACACAAATTCAGGAAACCTAAGGGTAGCATTACAAGGCAGCCCTTGTTATGGAATCTCTAGGGTAAAAGAGATATACAGCAAGACCCAAAAAGACAGGGAGAAGAGAACTGGAGAGAGAAATGAAAGGGATAATGAAGATAATGAAAAGACTAAAATGAAAGGGATAAAAAAAGTCATAGAACAACTTTGAGCTGATGGCACAGGACAGGAGAGATTGGAAGGTATTTGCTGAAGACCTGAGCTCCCAGGGGAGGTAAAGCAGAATTCTTCTTCTTCTTTCGTTCGTTTGAAATATATTGTCTATATCTGCAATGTTGTTTCTTGTATAAACTTCACTGTCTTTTCTAGTTCATACAGAGGTCCGTATAGTTTTGCTTCCAGTGTTGTTTCTCTGGGTTAGTGGGTTTGCCTCAATGTATCATATTCGGGGCAATCTTGAAGTACGTGCTCCGCAGTCTGGGGTGCCTGTCCACATGTACACATGGCTGAATCGCCAGTGTAAAGCAGAATGATGATGATGATGTTCTTTATTTCTATGAGTACCTTCTCATTTACTTTTCTGGCCTTTCAATGCAAATGTTGCCTCCATCGTAAGAACTACACATCTCATGCTTTTAATTTCATTTTTCATATGTATCATCATCATACTTATCCTGTGTGGGTCGTGGACGTCTCTTGAGACATAAAGAAAAAAAAACTACTCCCATCATGCATGTCATAAGGGCTGACCAATATGAGGATGAGCAAGGGGTTGGTAAACTCATCATGTAAAATAAATTGCTACCAGTAACCACCACTACAAGACATGAAGTGCTTGAGGCAGGTTCCCTATATAGAAGCCAACTGTAGAGATGGCCACGTGTTCTATAAATAGCAAACATAAGACGAATGAAGACGATAATAATCAATATACCAGACAGAGTCACTTATGTAATCATCGATTTCTCCATTGGATTTAAAGATAAGGTCCATTGTGATGGATCTGTCTGTGTCATGGGCTGACTCAAAGTTTGTCACACAGCGAACAGGGATGCCAAGGGCTCGACAGACTGCAGTTAGAAAAAAAAAATAAAACCTTTAGATTCATTGCCAAAGAATTTTCATAGAATGCATCAGGCTTTTTTTCAGTGCTTATTCCTTCACAATATTTTTTTCTCCCTTGATTGTAGAAATGCTTCTTTTTTCATTTTAATTTTAGTGAAGGAAAAAATATTTTAAAAAGGCAATAGTGTCTATTTTAATTGTTCTTCACGCTGAAGAAATAAAGATTTTTTGTTTGTTTGTTCGATCCTTTGTCTTACAAATGTGCTTTAAACTTCATAGTCTTTCCAGTGCATGTGTACTTTTCCATTTTAACCTAACCCCTGAGAGTTGTCAATGTCAAATGTCAAGGTTCAGATAAAAATGTTCTTCCTGCTGAATACATTGCATACATTTATAGATTAATTAAATATCACTATGTATCAAATTCTATTACAGATGCCCTAGAAGAGCTAGCAATGAACAGTGAAGTAATGAATGAGATCAAGTTAAGCAGTGTGATCCAAACAAAAAAAGGCAAACAGGCAAACATGAAAGAGGAAGACGGCGCTATTAGTGGCAAGATAACATCAAGAGATGAACAGGAAAGAGTCTTTCAGGGTGCACGATCAAGATAGAAGACAGAATATGCTGGACATCCACTGCAGTTGGCTTTTGATGTGAACATGGCAGAGGATGTAATCACAAACAAGCATTACTTTTATACTAATTGGTATCACTGTTTTTTCAAACAACTTTCACTTGTAAGCATCAATGTCATATTACTCTAGTATCAAATAATTTTTTTTGCATACTTGTGGTACAGACACCAGAGAAAACCCAGCACTGTCCATAGCTGACTGGACGTTTGTTTTTCCAATACTCCTCCAGTATGGCCACAGAGCCTGTCCATGTCAGAGGAGGCGTTCCTCTGGAATAATCTTCATCCCACCTTCCGATAAGAATACCATAATCATCTTCAGCATTGACCTGAAAATTGAAGAATCAGGATTGTTAAAACAATGATGTTTATTCTTCTTCTTTGCCATTCAGCCCCCAAGGAGCATAGTAGTTAAACTAAAGTATGCCAAGTCCTCCTGTCACTTGCCCTCAGCTAAAGGTGTTTTCATGAGTAGTAGAGAATGTTGGAAACAGGTAGTATTCTGGAGGAGCGATGGAGGAGCTATGGAAGAGCCGATGGAGGAGCTATGGAGGTGCAAGATGGCGGACTTGAGATAACAAGAAGAGGTTATATTTAGACTTTGAGATTTTTAGATAACAAGAAGAGGATAATAGTTAGACGTTAGTTAGACGATATAATAGGAAGATATATTTAGACAACAAGAAGACGATAATAGGAAGAAGTTAATAGGAAGACTTTGAGACTTGAGATAATAGGAAGAGGATACTAAGTTATATTTAGACAATAGAAAGACTTTGAGACTGTTGGAAGACGGTAAATACATATAATAGGAAGATGATAGTTAGACGATATAAATTTTACAACAGTTAGACGAACAGTTATTTTACAACAGTTAGACGAACAGTTAGAAGAAAAACAACGGAGGATATAGGTAACACTAAGAACAATTATAGAAGAATCAGTGGAAAGGCAATCGCCACTTATTATCACCTTCGTCGATTTTCAAAAAGCCTTTGATAGTCTACACCGCCCATCATTGTGGAAGATACTTACAATCTATGGTTTTCCAACAAAATATGTGAATATAATCAAAGCGCTATATGACAATGCAAGATGTTGTGTTAGAACAAATAAAGGGAATACAGAATGGTTTACAGTAGAAACAGGGGTGAAACAAGGCTGTATTATGTCACCACTACTTTTTGGAATAGCTATTGATTGGGTTATGAGAAACTATACCCACAATGAACAATTGGGTATAAAATGGACAAATGGAAAATTCCTGGGGGACCTGGATTTCGCAGATGATGTAGCATTCTTAAGTTCAACACCAAGACAATCCCAAGAAGCAATAAATAATTTGTGTCATCTCTCGGTTAAAATAGGTCTCCAAATAAATGCCTCTAAAACTAAAGCTATGAACTTTTCTAACGAGACCTTTGATATCATCTTGAACGGGGAAAAACTACAGAAAGTTGAAAGTTTCAATTATTTAGGCAGTAAAATGACTCAGGATGGTGACACAACAAGAGAAATCCATACTAGAATTGCTTTGGCAGCTAGCGCCTTCAATAGATTATCTAACATTTGGAAATTACGATCATTGAATATACATACCAAGCTTCGTCTGTTTAATTCAAATGTTATCTCAGTGTTAACATACGGCTGTGAGAGTTGGAAAATAACAAAATCATTGGAGAACAAGCTGAATACATTCGAGAACAAATGTCTTAGAAAACTCATGAACATCAGTTGGAAAGAATTCAAGACTAATCGACAAATAAGAGAAGACTCTAGGCAGAAATATGTCTCCGACTATATAAGGAAAAGACGATGGTCATATATCGGTCATGTCCTACGAATGCAAAACAACAGAATACCACTACAGGCGCTCACTTGGGTTCCTGAGGGTAAGAGGAAAAAAGGAAGACCAAAAGAAACACTCAGAAGAACAATAATAAGAGAAGGAAGAACGTTGGGCCTAAATAATGTGCAAGAGCTAAGAGGAGTGGCGTCACAACGAACAACCTGGAGAGCACTGGTTTCTGCCTTATGCGCCGTGTTTGGTGCTTAAAGAATTTATTATTATATAGGTAACAAAAAGGAATTTTAGTTAATATAGTTTTTATTTTGTCAAATACTAAAGGACAACTCTCAATCGCTTGGTAGGTTTCTTCTTCTTCTGTGGTAGATTAGGGACATCGGCCCGGTCTGTGGTAGTGGTCGTAGGAAACCAACTCGGGTCTGGTGATACTGGACAGCTAGAGTTCATGTATTCGTCAAACAGGTTAGTGAAGGTGGTAGGTTTCTTCGGGGGTAGATTGGTGACATCGGATAGGTCTGTGGTAGGAAACAAACTCGGTTCTGTTGGTTGGTAACAGCTGGAGTTGATGTACTGGTCAAACGTGGTACTGGTGCCAGTAGTAGGATAGGTAGCCGTGCTTGGTGGCTGTAATCGGTCAAATTCGGCGAGGATTTCACTCTATAATGTCAATAAATGGTCAAACTCGGATCGAGTTAACGTAATGCCGTGTTTGGTAGGAAATTTGAGGTAGGATTCACCAAAATATCTTCGCACGTGCAGTAAAGGTTGACCTCGGTAAACACTTACAGACGCAGCCTTCAGACCACTAGCCAAAGGTTTAAGCATTTCATCACTTCTTTTGATGTAGACCCAGTTGGTGGGAGCAGTCATTTTCAACGAGGTATATCTGTCGTTATCAACGCTTGAATAAAGTATGAGTGTCTTCCAAGTGTTTATATGCAGGAATACCAGTTCAATCTGGTTTTTTAAGGCGTGCCCTAGCTAGGATTTGATTCGTCGAACATCGATCGTGTGTTAGGCAGGTCGTGATTCGTCGATGTATTGCGTGGGAACAATGACACATGGTTGTATTGGGGAGAAACCCGATAGCGAAAAATACACACACCTGTCTATTGTCTATGAAAGCCATCTGGTGGTTCCTCTGACTAATCGAAAAATTAATCGATCGTTGGCGTGTTGTCTAACCGAAAAGGGTAGTAGGACCCGCTGCATAGTACCACCTCGTGTTTTGATCAAGATGAAATAAATGGCGTAGAGCCCGCAAACGTTGGTAACTACATCTTGTAAATGTCTGGCGTTGTAGTTAACAGGTCGAGTAGAGTTTCTGGCTATAAAATAAATCAGGTCCGAGTGTGTAGGTGGTAGGCCGAAAGAATCAAAATATTCAAAAGTACCAAGTCCGTTATAATATAGAGCGACCCAGTGGTCACCCGGGCGATAGCTAGGATCAGTGTTGATGACGAAAGCAGCCGTCTTGGTAGGATCGATGCGTAGAGGTAATTGGTCACGAGCTAACACTTTAAAGACCCCAGTTCGTTTAACAAATATGTCCGACAGGAGGATGGTGCGTATCTCGTCTGTTTTCATTGTCTAAGTCTGTCAAAACTTGGCGTGATTTCGAGATCTCCAAGATCGAGTCTTGCTCGGCGTAGACGAGGACCTGTAATGGTTCGGGTGTGACCTCGGCGAATTTAAGTTCTATTGAGACTGGGCCCGACATGGCCATCTCAAACTGGTCACCGTCTAGTAGACTGGGGGTGAGGTCAAAGGCGTATAAGGCGTAACCGTGCTTAAAATGTCTATACTCGAGGTCGTTGCCGGCGTCTTTACCAACCAGTCCCATAGCTAGATTCGTCGTGAAGAAGGCTCTCACATACTGGTTGTGTTCATAATCCATGGACAAAGGCTTGCCACTGACTGTTCTGCCGTCCGCGCTGACATTCAAATATATCAGACCAAAGGTAGCGAAATTGAACGGTTTAGACGTGTACGACCCGTTAAAAGCGGACGAAGTGACTAGTCCAATCACGATCCATGTAGGTGTTTGACTGAGAAATAGATTATCCTGCATGTGCGATAGCATACCTCTAGGGATAGAGAAAGTTTTTAGCACAACTCGTTTCAAGGGGTACTTGGCATTACCTCGCACCAAGGCTTTCTCGTGGGCTAGAGAGACGGAGGGATTTAATTTAGCTTTCCGGACAACCAAGGCCGCATAAGTTATAATAGATTTATAACCAGCGGTGGGGTCGTGTCCCAGCACGTTGAAGGCATCTTTAGACGGGGTGAGTTTTACTTTAACTGTCACACCATTTAACAGGTAACGATCTTGAGCAAAGATATCTGAATGTAACCGACCCTTCATATCAATCTCCTGAGAACCAGCCGCTACATGTCGACGCAGTCTTAGTCCGTTGTTATTGTCACCAATTGTATCCGTAATAAAATTTGGCGTGTCTTTGTAAAACAGAGCCGATGTCAGATGGCCTCGTTTGGGTTCCTCCCCGTAATTCAACGTGGCTTCGATGTAAGCTCTATAAGGGTAGGTGTTCTCGCTGGGTGTAATCAGCGTGTCGTTCAGTGAAACGTCGACTTGGGAGAATAAACTGTGCAGGTAATAGTTGATCGGGGCCACCTCTGCGTCAGCGGGTAATGCGCCGCCATTAGCTAACGTAACTTTGGCGCGCACGTACAGAAAAGTATTGAACAAATCTAGATATTCCTCACCGTTTCCCGAAATTACAAATTCCACCGGGGCTCCGGGGGCTAAGGCGGCCAACGGATTTATCTCCACAAATTGTCCCTCTTCCACGGCTGTCTGCGTTGGTGGTACGCTAAACAAATCTAGACCACTGTGAAGACATTCGCACGAGTTGGGGTGAATAAGCGCCATCATTCAAATATATCAGAGTACCTTCGCTTCTTCTGGTGAGAATGAGAAGGCCGAGCTCGGTTACTGCGTTTTATGCGTTTCGGCTCGCCAAGTGGGGCAGCTTTCGTTTTTCTTTTTCTTCTAAGCCCGCTACCCGATTGGTTAGTGGTGAGGTTTTCAACGGCTCCCTGTAATAAACGTTGACCCGACTCCTTGGCTCGTTCGCGAAATGCCTCACCAACATTTCTACCGGCTAACGCATCGCTCGCGACCTGTAGACCGGTCCCAAGCCCTTCTCTGAGTAAAGCTTTGCCTCCAGTTTTTAACCACGGGAGAACCATGCGACCGAGCCCACCGAAAAAAACTACCCAAACCATGTCCTCTTTGACTTCTGCCTCCGATAAACACTGGCATCCCATGGCCAGCTTGGTTGCAGTAAAACTCCTCATACATCTTGGGGTTTCGTCGGATGGGTACGTGTCTGACCATTATGTTTCTAGTCAAAATCAAACCATCTGTGAGTTCGGAAGTGTAGTGTCAACACCGAAGCTCCGCTAGTGAATGGGATAGTCTTACCCTGATCGTTAGTTAAAAGGATTTCCACCGCGTCAAACGAAAAACGGCTCAGGGGTACGTAATGTGGTTTGTCGTAAATCCTGAAAACAGAAGCAGTAGTCCTGTCCAAAATAGGAACAATCCGTAACAAAGGGACAGAGGCATCTCCAACCGGTCTCGCCGCTACGAGATCGCAGTACACGTATACATTTTTCATGTCGCTATCCATTTGTACTTCAGTCTCGCCTCGTAGTATTGGGTCGATGTCTGTGGCGAGCGAGGCAGGAAAACCTAACACTTGTTTCAACGTCTCCCTAATTCTAACTTCAACCTCCGGATCATACAGATTCAAGGTGGCCTTATTATTGTTAAAATGGAATCTAACTCGGGCTTTTTCATCCACATCCGTGGCTAAAAGCAAACGATTCAACTCGTCGATCAGTGTATCGGGTGACGTGTATAGACCAGCGGGTAACGTGAGTAGTATAGACTCATCTTCTTTGTTGGGAAAGTAATGTATCCATACATCATCCTCTAGCACGTTAAAAAAACTTTTGGGAAATTGAATCTCAACCAAACCGACCTCGTAACGCGAAGTCAAGTCTATAGTCTGTGGCAATTTGACGAAAAAGTGACCGGCGTTATTGTTTGGGTATATTTTCATCGAGGCATTGCTGGGTAAAGTCACGTAAAAACTCATCCTATCTTAGGGTTAGGTAACATGTAACCCAGACAACTGCTTATTAAAGCGATCCAAAACTTGCCGTCTGGTCCCTCTGCGTTGCTCCGACTCAGATTGAATAACGAGACACCGATGACGACATATATAACGATCATCTGACAGATAAAAACGATCTCTAGTCGCGGGACTAGTTTCCCAAAAAAGGCCAGAACGAGGTTCTCGCGGTCTTGGGAGGGGGTGGCCTCAAAACTGGGGTGCTCACGTCTTCTTCAATATCCATCAGTCTCGATATCTCGCTAGTTGTTTGGACGAAATCCAGCTGTTGAATGACGAGTTATAACCGAACCATTTGACTAAATATTCTTTTACACCCCTGACACCTCGGCGTTCCTCCAAAATTGACTCGATTCGATAAACTATCTTGTCTCCGACTCGCTGTAGCTCTTCTTGGTAAAAAGAACCTTTCAATTCCTCACCCGAATCATCTTTAAGGACGTACGTGACCGGTCTTGTTTGGTTTAGTCGACTGATCGTAAACAACTCTTCTGTCCACGCCGGCGTATAACCCTTTTTAAAAGTTTGTCTGGCTTGGGCGATCCGCACGCGATCACCAGCTTTAAAATAGACTTTTCTCCCGATGACGTCAGGGGTCGAATACAAAGTACGCCACACTTCTTCTTGATTGCTCGGGGTAACTTCCACCGGTGCCATCTTAATACTCCGATGATACGAATAATTGTAGTTGTGGACCAGTTGTTGTATCACGTCGACGTAGCGAAGACTGTTGGTTTTGGTAAAGTAACGCCACGTTTTTTCTTTGAGGGTTCGATTTAACCTCTCGACGATAGCTGCTTTGGTGTCTTCATTCTCCGTAGTGAAGAAATGGACTTTCTCGTTTTTAAGAAACTTTAAGAATGTTTTGTTGACAAACTCACTGCCTTTGTCTGTTTGAAAATTTATCGGTTTACGACTGTTAAAAAATGTCTTTATCGCTGCTACTAACGCTGTCAAAGTCTTGTTTTTCAGAGGAACAGCCCAAGCGAATTTACTAAACACGTCAATACACGTTACTAGATAGGAAAACCCATCGTTGAATCTTTTTAAACCACGCAAGTCAATTAAATCAGCCTGGAACTGTTGATCGATACCACCCGCAATGGTCGTACGTCGTTTAAATTTTCTGCGCACCGGTTTGTGTAGGGTGTAGGTGTCCTGATGGCCTAACCGCTCTTCAATTTTTTTTACGACTAAGTTTCGTGCTACGTTGTAAGGGGGCGACTCCGCCATACGAGCCAGGGCATTTTGGATCGTAGTAATGTTGTTTTAAAAGCTGATTCACTTCTTTGGCCATGGTTCCCACTTTGGCGTCTTTTTCCTTCTTCTGAGCGAATACGACGATGTTTCTCGCAATTTACTGGCCACCACCTTTTTTCGATTAGTGGGTGTGACGGGTGGGGACTGAGGCGTTTTGTCGACGATCTCCTCTTTAAGTACAGTGGGTTGTTCGCTGGTTTGTAATGCTGGTGGTTGTTTAATATCCACGAGACCTAGAGGTACGTGACTGTACTGTTCGAGTCGAGTCAAATAACGCTGTAATGTTTGTGTATAAAGTCTAGCCTTGTCACCGAGTGGTAAATCTTGTCGATCCAAGACTAGTTGCATTTGAGTGTCCAATTCTCCCAAGTTATCTCTTAGAGCATCGGGTGGTCTATAAGGTTTTTCTAACAAACGAGGATCCATCAAAATAATTTTTTTAGCCATCTAAAAGAGCCCTCTTAGTACAGTTAGTATTGGTGTAAGGAGAGCACTTAAGAAACCTCCAGTTTGTAAAAATAGTTTTCGTCTTTTGAGCGACAATTTCTTCTTGGTAAGCGCTCGCAGGGTGTTTTTGTAACGACGCATACGTCTCTTCTGAGGGGGTGTCAGTGTAACGTTACCTTTTAATACGTTGTGACAACATTCACAGAGTGTTCCTACCAGCTCGGGTGATGCTGTTTTCATAACAGCCTTGATGACTGGTGGTTTGGCTGTACGTAGAAATTTTAACATTTCAGCATGTCTTTTTACTTTTTCTCCCATCTCGTTACTTGGGTAAGTAAACAATTTGTTGCTCGTCTGGGAAGATGCGCGAACGAAGCCTCAAATTGTCTGGTGTTTCTTGGCGAAGATCGATTAGCAAATAACCATGTGGGATCAATGTTGCGTCTTTAAAACTCTCTTGGACATAGGCAGTTTGACCTGGGTACATCTGTTTGGCTAGATTAACAATCTGCGACCCATCGCGTGGATTTTTGAAAAGTACTATATAATGAGAATTCAAACTAATGGTTCTGTGTTCTTTGTTCTTGCCAAAAAAATTTTGCACGAGATTGTTACGTGCAGTCTTTGATATCTTACAATATAATACATTTGTATGCTTGTTATGTTCGCAAATATTTTGTAAACAAAATAGATACTTTTAGTGCTTAAGGAAAAGTCATTATTGAGTTACTTCCCTTGAAAGGAGTTTCGTCACTTTCGATCGAACTCCGCGGATGAATCCAGTTTTACTGCGATTTATTCTTTGTTTGGGTAGAAATAGGTTGTTCTTGCTTCAGTGTATCTATGGCCTGAATTTATGTGTATTGTTTGTCTGGGTAGGACGAGTCTGTCTTATATCTGAATATCTTTGCATGTCTAAGTCGAACTATATGGTCTTTTGTCTAGAAAGGTCAAAGGGCGGTTCGGCGGATGTGGCGCTAGAGAGGTGTGATTTGGCTTCGCCCTGATGATGGGGCTGTGGTTTTTTGAATCGGCTGGTCGCCGGAAAAAGTGATCGATATATGTGTAGGGGAAAGTGATAGTAGTTTTAGACCTATCGTGTATGCTTTACCCCAGTGTTTATTTTGATTGCCAAGGGATGGCAGAATCATATTTCTGATACCAAAGTAACAAAAGCACTTCTTATGAACTCTTGCTAAGCCACCGTTTTTCGATAGACACGATTTGTACGTCTGAGGGAAGATTTAACTAGATGAAGATGACATTCATTTCTAGCAGCACTATATCTTGTATGATGAAGTCAATTGTATCATGATAGAATCTACGGAGCAATGAGAACATTTAATGTATGATTAACTTTGATACAGATTACTAGTTGTATCCAAACGTGAGTTACAGCTCACGAGAGAAGCCATCTTGTATTCACATATTTAAGGACTTTCAAGAAGAGAAAGGGATGTCCCGTATTATCGCTTGATGAGTCCAGAGATCACTGCTACACATGAGAACCCATTACTAGCGGTTCAATATGATTATATGAAAAAAATATGTGCTGAACATTATTTAAAGAAATCTTCGCTAGACGAGGTTAGGTCTAGAAGCCATCTTGAATGTTATTTATAATCTGACGTGCTTTGTCAGTAAACTCAGATGATATATATATATATGGGCAATACTGAGTGCTTGTCTACTGATATTCCATTATGCTATTATTCTACATGAGTGCCCATGTATCATTGCAAGACCATTTATCCACTGTACCATGATGTATTATGCCAACCTGTGATTTGTCAATGTATCCGTGCTGTCGAGTGTGTACGTCCAATTAAACTGTAGCAAAGGTACACAGTCGTTGGTGTCGATGACTTCCAGCCATACATGAGTGTAAGAAAAAGACCATTTGTCAACACCACGAACTCTTCTTATCATTCGCGTATTACACTCTCACTTCATGCTTACACACCCCTGCGTAGGTCGAGTTGACATTCCATACTCAAACCACGAGTGGAGCAAACAACACCGATCTTTTACAGTGACCAGAAGTAGTTTTATCAACTGGTGAACCAGCTTTCTGGGTTTGACCTCGCAGAAGTTGAGAAGTCAACAGACTACCGATACTAGACCGTTTCCTGTGGCTGATACGACACACTTGCAGTATTAGTTTGCTCTTTGTCAACACTTCGTCACGTGACCTGTCAAGTGAATGCAGTATGTAGGTCAGCGTTGTTGACATTTTTACATTAGACATTGCAGAGTTTCACAGAACAGTTGGATCAATTCTTGTCAATATTAACAGGAAGACAGTATTATTGAACTAAGAAGTCCTATTTTCATCGATGGATCTTCTTGTTTTCTATATATGAACTTTAATATTTAAGGCCAGAATTTGTAATTCAATAAAGTGGCAGTTTATTTATTTTCATAAGAATAACTTTGCCATTACTGTAAAACTGAGCCTATTTTGCAACACATACTATCATACACATAATTTATATATTTATGTTTACATGTTATTTGTTTGTATAATATATTAGTTTATATGTCAGCGGGTTGTGTTTAGGTTGGGCGGTGTCCTCACAACAGAATATCCCACGTGATAGAGGGTCCGTTGTGGGCGTTTTCTTTAGGTGCAATTTCCTTAATTGGAAATTTGCTTGCAACAACTAGTTGCTATTTGTGTTAGCTGTGAAGACTGTAATTATTGTTATTTTTGTAATATTTCTTTGTTCTTTAGTTTTGTTTTGATTTGTTTGTAATTTGTTGGTCTACCCTTTTCTATCTTTCAGTTCTATTCTCAATTTATATTCATATACTGTGACGTCATTTGTGTTGTTATTCCTTGCAGATTCAGTGATTATTTTCATTGATTTCCCTATTTGATTTATTTGATTTCTGCAAACGTTTTCGTATTGTCAGTCTTATTTGTACTTTATGTATTCTGTTGGTTGACATATGTTTTATATAGGTATATTTCATAAGACACTATTGCCTGTGCACTGCACTTGGATTATGGTATAAACCAGTACTTGATTATTATTACTGTTATACAAGACCTTATTAAGGCTTGTGACCCACAGATATTGGGATAGTGTACTGATTAATCAAGTCATTAAGAACTTGTGGTATTATTATTGTTTCAAGTGATTAGTATTATTGTTAGACATCATGTCTACATTAGAATACTTCATTATACAAGGGAAAGCCCTTGATAAGACTGGTCAACAATTAGAAGAATTGGCAGTTGCTCAATATGACAAGACATTAGCTGCTGCTGCAGAGGAGAGAAAACTTCAAATAGAAGAAAAAAAAGCTGCTGCTGAAGAGAAAAAAGCTGCTGCAGAAGAGAGAAAAGCTCTGGCTGAAGAGAAAAGATTAGAAAAAGAAGCTGATGCTGCTGCTGAACAAAAAAAATTGCAGATGCAGGTGGAGGAAAGGAGATTTGAAGCTGAACAAAAAAAATTAGAAAGAGAAGCTGCTGCTGAACAACGAAGATTAGAAGCGGAAGAAAAAAAAGCAATAAGAGAACATGAATTTGAGTTAGAGAAATTGAGATTGACAAGTATGAGTAATGTTAATCAGGCATCTAGTGGTAATGGTAAACCTTCTACTTACAAGGTTAAGGTTCCACCGTTCAATCAGTCCAGTGACGATATTACATTCTGGCTGGATAGATTTGAACGTTCTTGTCGTACACATAATGTGGATAAATCACAATACGCTAATCAATTAGCAGAAAACTTGAAAGGTGAATCTTTGACTAGATTATGCCTTGTAGGAGAAGCAGATAAGGATAATTATGATGTCATTAGGGCGGCTTTGATAAAAAAATACCAGCTAAGTGAGGAAGGCTATCGCCTTTTGTTTAAGACGATGGTGCCTGAGACAGGTGTAGAATTCTCAGAATTCATTGCAAAGGCACGTCTCACAGTTGATCGTTGGATTGAGCTTTCCAAAACAGAAAAAACGTATGAAGGACTTATGGATTTGTTGCTCAGAGATAAGATTATGTCATGTGTTAACAAACCATTCCTTGAATTTATACATGAGCGTAAACCCAAATCTCTAAAGGAAATGGAAGAATATTGTTCCCAATATGTCACTGCACACCCCGACGTGACTTTTGGCAACACTAAGATTAAGGAGAGTATGCCAGTTGCTTCAGCAACACCATACAATCCCAATTATTCACACAGATTTCAGGGACCTCAAAACAGATTTGATAAAAAAGGTAACCATAATAGTTATCAAAACCAAGGTAACCAATCATTTCAGGGTTCTTCTTCAAAGAACTGGAGACGAGCTGATAGCTCTCGACACAGGGGTGGTCATAATTATAGGAATTTCCGTAGAGGAAGTAATTATAGAAACTATCAGGGTTACCCGTCTTGGAGTCAACAAGATCATAATTACAGAGATACTCATTATAATGAATATGATAATGGTAACCAAGGGAACTATGACTCAAACCCAAATAGGGGTTACAATAGAGGTAACAATAACTACAGAGGTGATAATAACCGAGGTAGATCTCAAAACAAAAGACATAAACCACATTTTCAGGCAAACTCTGCACAACAAGAGTCCCATGAAGCCTATAAACAGAGTAAAGATAATAATGATGCTAGTAATATGGCATGTGCCGCTTTTGATTTTGGGAGAGCATCTCAGTGCCCCCAATGCAAAACGTTATTTGAGCCAACCACAGTGTCTACTTTAAGCTGTGGCCATCCTCTTCCTGCTCTTCCTGCATCAGTCGCGCATGATGGAAGAGGTTCTCTTGTCTTACATAAGGGTTTAGTGAATAACAATCCAGTCTCTGTGCTATTTGATTCTGGATGCACCACAATTGGTGTTAGGCAGTCACTCGTAGATCCTTCCCGTGCCACTGGACAAGTAGTCAAATGTGTAACATTTGGCGGCACATTAGAGAAATACTCTACTGCTATCATTAGGATTGCTACTCCTTTCTTTACAGGAGATGTACACGCATGTCTTCTTCCGAATCCGATCGCTGACCTCATCATCGGTCGCATTCATGGAGTCAAAGAATGCACTCCGCAACAAATTTCCGCGTGGGAAAGGCAAAACATGCAGATTGCTAACGCTGTAGTCACTAGAGCTCAGGCTCTTAATATGCCTCAAACTTCATCTACTGAAGATAATGAAGTGCATAACCAAGATAATCCCTTGGTAATTTCTCGTGACTCGTTTATAAAACAGCAAGAAGATGATCCCACTCTGAAGAAATTCTTCATTCTTGCAACTAAAGGTGATCCGAATAAAGACACAAGTCGTAAATCGTGGATTACAAAGAAGAATGGCGTACTTGTACGTATGGTTCAAGACTCCATTACGTCAAGTCATTCTCAAATCCTGGTTCCCAAGAATTTGAGAGTTAAAATTTTGCAGCACGCTCACGACTCTCAGTGTGCTGGACACATGGGTTTTTCCCGTACTAAGTCAAGAGTCCTTGCGGCTTTCTTTTGGCCATTGGTAAACAAGGACATACGGATTTATTGTCGATCTTGTAAAGTATGTCAGGAAGTTAAATCCAAAGGTCCACGGCATGCTGCACCCATTCAGGCGGCGGACATTCCTATTCGGCCGTTTCAAAAAATGGCCATAGACATTATTGGTCCATTTAAGATCAAGTCTGCCAGAGGACATCAGTTTATCTTGACGTGTGTTGATATGTGCACACGTTGGCCAGAGGCTATTCCTCTGAAGAGCATTACTACTGCTGATATTGCAGATGCTCTTTGGCTTATATTTTCTCGTCTGGGGTTCCCCGGAGAGATATTGTCAGACCATGGCACCCAACTAATATCAGATACCATGTCTCAAGTAATGTCTACTCTGCAGATAGATAGATCTTTAAGTAGTATCTACCATCCAATGTCTAATGGTATGGTCGAACGCCTTAATAGAACACTTAAAAACTTACTAGGGAAGATAACTGAGGATCATCCTCAAGACTGGGACAGAGTTTTACCTGCGGCCCTCTTCGCTTACAGAGAGGTACCCAATGAACATACAGGATTTTCTCCCTTTGAACTCGTCTTTGGCGCGCGTCCGCGTGGCCCTATGTCGTTGCTTCACGATCTCATAACATCTGACAATATTGACGATGACACAAAGTCATCCTACGAATATGTCATCGCGTTGAGACAAAAGATTATCGAAGCATGCAAATTAGCAACTTCTTCTTCTGAATTTGCGAAACAGAAGGCAAGGCAATTTGCCAATAAGAAGAGATGCTTACGACAACTTTGTCCTGGTGACAAAGCATTTGTATTACTACCTTGTAGGGAAAACAGATTACTTATTTCTTGGAAAGGTCCGTACGATATAATATCGAAAATTTCCGATGTCGACTATATTGTCGATATTGATGGGAAGCATAAAACCTTCCACATCAATATGCTTACTGAATTCCATGAACGTCCGGATTATTTGCAACCCATTTTCCAAGCAACGGACAATTCTCCAGTACAACATGGTCATTACTCATCACTGTCCGTGATACAGGATGAGGAAACAAGTTTTTCAGATGTAAATCTTCCTCTTCCAATGATCCCACTTCATTCTAGTGAATCATGGAAGAACGTTACTGTCTCTCCTGATTTGTCTCTAGGAGAACAGCGACAAGTTTCAACTATGTTGCAAACATTTCAGGATGTACTCACTGACATCCCTGGACAAACTCATGTCATTGAACATGACATTGTTCTAACTGACCATACTCCTATTAGGGTTAGACCTTATCCTATACCTATACATTTTCAAGCACAGGTCGAGAAAGAGTTGGATGAGATGATAGATTTGAAAATAATCGAACCATCCACCTCTGCATATTCTTCGCCGATGGTTATTGTTCGTAAAAAAGACAATAACATACGTCTTTGCGTTGACTATCGAAAATTGAATCAAGTAACGAAGTTCGATGCCGAACCTATGCCTTTACTGGAAGAGCTACTTACTCGACTCTCCAACTCTCATTTTTTCACTAAACTTGATTTGTCTAAAGGATATTGGCAAGTTCCTTTATCTGAACGCGCCAAACCTCTCACGGCTTTTTCAACACCTAGAGGTTTGTTCCAATGGAATTTTATGCCTTTCGGTCTTATGAACGCACCAGCTACATTCGTACGCATGATGCGCCGAATCCTATCTTATCGGTCAGATGTCATTGCATATCTAGACGACATCTGTCTTTTCAGCGATACTTGGGAAGATCACTATTCAGGGTTAGATGAATTGCTGTCTACTTTGCGCGAGCACAACCTGACAGCGAAACCCTCTAAAGCCTATATTGGTTTTAGCGAAATTTCTTTCCTAGGCCACCGAGTTGGTCATGGTTTCCTAAAGACAGAGGACCATAATACTAGTAAGATACTTAACATCTCAATCCCTAAGACTAAAAAACAGGTGAGAAGTCTGTTAGGTCTTATTCAATTTTATGGCAGATTCATTCAGAATCTATCCTCTATCATGGCACCTCTTTCAACACTTCTAAAGAAAGGTTCGCCTAATGTGGTCCACTGGTCTCAGGAATGCCAATGCTCTCTGGATAAGATTAAAACATTGTTTTCAACACCACCTATTTTAGTGCTACCTACTAAAGATAAGACATTCGTTCTTCGTAGTGACGCTTCATCCACTGGGATTGGAGCGGCACTAATGCAAGAGTACTCTGGAACTCTGCATCCTGTAATGTATATTTCCAGAAAACTTAATGCGGCAGAAAGGAATTATTCGGTTTTAGACCGTGAGCTATTAGCTATGGTTTGGTCGATCCTCAAACTACAGAGATTCCTTCTAGGCGCACATTTCATAGTAGAAACCGACCAAAAAGCTCTTACTGCTATACAGAGTAAGAATTTGAAGAGCTCGAGGTCTACTCGATATGCAATTGCTCTTCAACCTTTTCATTTCTCTGTGCGAGCTATTCGTGGATCAGATAATGTGATGGCAGACATTCTGTCAAGATGCCCACATGATTCCACATAACTATTAGGGCTTAGACTTCTTGATATGTCTAGTTTTATAGTAGTTCCTTTCTATATCATGATAGATACACATTTGTAATTTAATAATATAATGATTGTATCACTACATAGCGGTTCATTGATGTTTATTCACCGCTGTGCTTTGATGATTTTTCTTCATAAATCATAAATTTAAGATATCTAATACGAAATTATGGTATGAAATTTTTTAGGCATTGTGTAATTGCCAGAATTGTATTATACTTTGATGACACCTTCCTGGAAAAATTTACTTGTAGAGAAATAATTTCTCTCAGTTTATGAGATACATTCTCACCAGTCGCTCCATAAGTCGACTTAGCCTCATATTAGGCGTTATATTTATTCCTGATATTTTCATCTGCGCATTATTCATGCGTTGTGAGCCTATTGTACGTTGCTCCTAGGTGTATTTTTTTTTTTTAAAAAATGTTCCATTTTTTTCCCCGGGAGGTGTGGTAAGACTGTTACGTGCAGTCTTTGATATCTTACAATATAATACATTTGTATGCTTGTTATGTTCGCAAATATTTTGTAAACAAAATAGATACTTTTAGTGCTTAAGGAAAAGTCATTATTGAGTTACTTCCCTTGAAAGGAGTTTCGTCACTTTCGATCGAACTCCGCGGATGAATCCAGTTTTACTGCGATTTATTCTTTGTTTGGGTAGAAATAGGTTGTTCTTGCTTCAGTGTATCTATGGCCTGAATTTATGTGTATTGTTTGTCTGGGTAGGACGAGTCTGTCGTATATCTGAATATCTTTGCATGTCTAAGTCGAACTATATGGTCTTTTGTCTAGAAAGGTCAAAGGGCGGTTCGGCGGATGTGGCGCTAGAGAGGTGTGATTTGGCTTCGCCCTGATGATGGGGCTGTGGTTTTTTGAATCCGCTGGTCGCCGGAAAAAGTGATCGATATATGTGTAGGGGAAAGTGATAGTAGTTTTAGACCTATCGTGTATGCTTTACCCCAGTGTTTATTTTGATTGCCAAGGGATGGCAGAATCATATTTCTGATACCAAGGTAACAAAAGCACTTCTTATGAACTCTTGCTAAGCCACCGTTTTTCGATAGACACGATTTGTATGTCTGAGGGAAGATTTAACTAGATGAAGATGACATTCATTTCTAGCAGCACTATATCTTGTATGATGAAGTCAATTGTATCATGATAGAATCTACGGAGCAATGAGAACATTTAATGTATGATTAACTTTGATACAGATTACTAGTTGTATCCAAACGTGAGTTACAGCTCACGAGAGAAGCCATCTTGTATTCACATATTTAAGGACTTTCAAGAAGAGAAAGGGATGTCCCGTATTATCGCTTGATGAGTCCAGAGATCACTGCTACACATGAGAACCCATTACTAGCGGTTCAATATGATTATATGAAAAAAATATGTGCTGAACATTATTTAAAGAAATCTTCGCTAGACGAGGTTAGGTCTAGAAGCCATCTTGAATGTTGTTTATAATCTGACGTGCTTTGTCAGTAAACTCAGATGGTATATATATATATATATATGGGCAATACTGAGTGCTTGTCTACTCACAGTCCATTATGCTATTATTCTACATGAGTGCCCATGTATCATTGCAAGACCATTTATCCACTGTACCATGATGTATTATGCCAACCTGTGATTTGTCAATGTATCCGTGCTGTCGAGTGTGTACGTCCAATTAAACTGTAGCAAAGGTACACAGTCGTTGGTGTCGATGACTTCCAGCCATACATGAGTGTAAGAAAAAGACCATTTGTCAACACCACGAACTCTTCTTATCATTCGCGTATTACACTCTCACTTCATGCTTACACACCCCTGCGTAGGTCGAGTTGACATTCCATACTCAAACCACGAGTGGAGCAAACAACACCGATCTTTTACAGTGACCAGAAGTAGTTTTATCAGAGATAAAATACGCTCACATTTTTATGATGAGACTTTTTTGTGAATAATTTAGTTATACGTTCATCTGTTTCGTTCATGAGGTCATCGAGAATTACCAACCGTCTCTTATCACCTGTCCACTGCTCAATATCGGGCAGTCCTTCAATAAACTGAACTCCAGTCATTGAATTGTATAGAGGTTGCCACTCGCTGTAACAATATATAATCTCATCGGGTACGGCTGTTACCATATCTTTGATATGTGTTAGGAAACGTTGGACAAAAACAGTCTTTCCACTAGAACTAGGGCCTGAGATTAAACAGGTAAAGGGATGGAACCAACGTGTGTCCATTGTTAAGAATGATAGATCACACTTACAACCAGTTATTTTATATCAAAGACACAACGTGCAAACATTGTGAGAACGTAAGATTCATGCTAAAAAAACGTGAGAACCTTTGGTGTAAAAAAACGCGAGAATCATGCTAAAAAATGTGAGAACCCCTGATACCAACATGTATTGAGAATCACTGTTCTACAATGTGTGAATCGTGCAAAAAAATGTAAGAACTCAACCAACCAATACGAGAATCCCTGATACCAACATGTATGGAGAATCACTGTTCAAGAATTTGAGAATCACTGTGTGGTCAAGAACATGACAATCCCTGGAATATGTTTAAAAGTGTATGTTTTCCGAATATTATAAATATCTCTGGGGATTTGTTTTTATACCGGGAGACATTTTTAAAACCTTTCTCTCTTTCTCTTTTAATATATATGTTTTAGATAAGAAAAAATGTGTGTCTTTCGCTACGAAAAAGTCTAAAGAATATATTATTTATTTTTGTAAAACATTTGTTAAAACGTACTCGGAAAGAAAAATCATATGCCTTTCTTTCTCTCTCTTTCTCTTTAATATATATGTTTTAGATATTTAATCTAAAAAATGTGTCTGTGTTTTTTATCACTTTTTCTTGTTTATTTAAAAATACTTAGATATTTTTTGTAAACCGTTATTCGTAACAGTCTGTCTAATGCCTTTTCTTTCTCGTCAACACACGGGCGCTAAACAAATAAAGTTCGCTAATGTGGAAGCTCCACAGGGTAATTCAAGTTATTCGCAGCTGTGCCTAGGTAAATAATTACTAGCGGTTTTCGCTATTGATCCATACTCGTATGTGTCCAAACGAAAGACGAATGACCAACAGTATTGTTTGTCTAAGTATTTTATTACAATCCCGAAAAACTCTTTTTCAGAACACCTGCACTGAGTAAACATTGTTGAGTTATTTCTTAATCATGTCCCGTTATCGGTAAGTGATAATTTACAACTGTTTGCGAGCAGGCTAACAGGTGTGTAAACATTAGGGTCGTTGAACCCTGTTACGTGCGCGCACTTTTTTGTAATATAATGAGGCATATTGTCTCTAGACATCTCATTAATTTATCAGAACCCGAAGCGGACACATCTCTGAAACAAACGTTTTTGAAGCCTTCTGAAAAAAACCCACTTGTTTTGTCATATCAATTGAGTGTTACAGCGTATTTATTATTCGTCTGTTAAATATATTTCTATCGTTTTCTGTATTTAAAAGACATATGTCTGTGAATGATTAAGCATGTTCTGTGTTAGGATGTTAAATATTTTACACGTTATATAGAATTTTTATATAGCCGTTTTCGTTAGGGTACCACAAATAACTTTAAAAATATCTGTTTTTTCGGTACTCTGTGTTAAAATATCTACATCTCATGTCTCTATTTAATAAAATTATAAAAAGGTTTTAGTTGATTGTGTATTCGTTAAGCATGTTCTGTGTTAGGATGTTAAATATTTTACACATTATATAGAATTTTATATAGCTGTTTTCGTTAGGATACAATAAATATCTTTAAAAATATCTGTTTTTTTGGTACTCTGTGTTAAAATATCTACATCTCATGTCTCTATTTAATAAAATTATAAAAAGTTTTAGTTGATTGTGTATTCGTTAAGCATGTTCTGTGTTAGGATGTTAAATATTTTACACATTATATAGAATTTTATATAGCTGTTTTCGTTAGGATACAATAAATATCTTTAAAAATATCTGTTTTTTCGTGTGTTAGGGTGTAAAAATATCTCTATTTAATAACATTATAAAATTAAGCATGCTCTGTGTTAGGCTGTTAAAATATCTCTATTTAATAACATTATAAAAAGGTTTTAGTTGTTTGTGTATTCGGTACTCCGTGTTAGTCTGTAAAAATATCTCTATTTAATAACATTATAAAAAGGTTTTAGTTGTTTGTGTATTCGTTTTGACACTAGGCAGTGTTGCTAAAGGCTGTTTCAAATTAGTCTAGCTGTTAATATCTGTGTGTTTTATGTTAACGCAGATCGTCACTTGTTATATTTTTATCTGTTAAGATGTTAACTCCCTACCCCCTGCAGACCCAGGTGGAGCGGTCCCGGTTGAGATGGTTTGGCCGTGTCTGCAGAGTGGGGGAGGATCGGGTGCCACGACGGGCATGGGAGGCGGATGGCCAGGGATCCGGACCCCGAGGACGGCCCGGAGTCCGCTGGGGGGACAACATTAGACAATCTTTGAAGGATCGAGGACTGGAGTGGGGCCGGGCCGGGAGGAAGACAGCCGAGGGATAGTCTGACGCTCTCTCTTCCAAACGTCTACACCTCACGGTAGAAGGGGAACGACTAAGTAAGTAAGTAAGATGTTAACTCAGATACTAGATTGTTATTTTTATCTGTTTTATGTTAAATACGGACATGTGTGTATGGTTTAGCTAAGTTAAGACTTAACCGATTATGTACTAGAAAAAAAGACTAACACTTATCCGTGTTTCTCCCCTGTTGTTAGACAAGTGTTTTTGTTCAATCACATTTACTCAGCCTGGATTTCAACTGATGGTGCAATACTTTCTACAAACTAAACTCGAGCGTGAGGAATATTTGTGTGTGTTAACATAATAAAGAAATAAAGAAAATTAAAGAGAATATTTAGAACATAGTATACTTTTTAACAGTACTATACATGTAAAAATATAGAGATAATACAATCAACATATTACATTAAGTCACCCTGATTGAAACTAGCAAAACACGTTCATATTTATATCTCCATTATTTTAAACGACAGATCAATTCGTTGGGTCACGCACAGGCTGGGTTTTTTAATCGATATCTTTTTTTGCCACAGCGCGCGCGGGGCATTTTTTTGATCCATTAACAGTATAGAATAAGAAATAACACTGTGTTTATTCTCTCTCTCTCATTCTCTCTCTCTCTCATTCTCTCTCTCTCTCTCTCTCTCTCTCTCTATTTAACTGATTGATACATATATTTCATTTTATGTGTGAGTAATGTTTTCTTGTTTCTAATCAACAGATGTCTTCAATTCAAGGCTACGTTTGTGGACAATGCAGTCGTTCGTTTACTCGTCAAAGCAACCTAATACGTCATATCTCCTCGGTCCATACAGACAAGAATCACCCCTGTCGTGTGTGTCCCCAAATATTTACCGGTCCTGAGGCACTGCAACAACACATCAACATCTTTCATGGACCTGGTGCACCACGTATATAGACAGTTACACAAACCACTGCACCGGGGGCCGCTATTGTTATAGACTCCCCAGTGGGGACCACCACTGCAACGGCGGGTGCTACAAACATATTGTTGGTACCAAACACATCAGTAGGGCACAGTCTCACGTGTGCCAGCTGTGGTAAGACATTCACTCACCTTGACAATTTAGCACGTCACGTAAAAACAGTGCACTCACTACCATGTTTTTCTTGTGACATTTGCGACAAACAATTTACCCGTGGTGATAGTTTACAGGCCCACAGAAACCAACAACATCAGACTGTCCCCACACCAACATCAGGTGCCACACCAGGCGCCGAATCATCAACCCACCAAGCATCATCATCGGCGCACCAACAGATATCACCAGCAGGGACCACAACAGACCAAGCATCATCATCATCCCCCACAACAGCGCACCAACAGACATCACCAGCAGGGACCACAACAGACTAAGCCTCATCATCATCCCCCACAACAGCGCACCAACAGACACTAACATCAGGTGCCACAACAGACTCATCATCAACCTCGAGAATGACAGTAGCGCACCAACAGACAGTATCATGCACAAAGACATCAACATCATCTGCTGCAGCAGGGACCACAGACTCGATGAGAACAGCAAAAACTTCCACCCCACATACAGGACCCACTTCAAGTCCCATCCCATCTCAACCACCAAAAACAGGCCAGCCCAAAAACGTCCCATGACCAGTACCCACCAGTCCCATATAAAAAACCACGTTTACCCACTGAAGAAGACAGTTTACAAGACTTACAGGCTGACATAAGACAAGTCTACACCGACAACTGGAATGCCATCAAAACACACTCCAATAAACATAAATATCTGTCCACATTCACTTTTTTCCACAGACCAACACAAAATATGGACTGGGACCGTCTCTTGCTCCCTGTATTCACACAACAAACAAAACGCTTCAAAATAAACTACAGTTTCCACATCATCTTACGCCACAGAGAAACAAACGAATTAAGATTCTATCACTCGTCACATAACAACGCGATCGTCTTAGATCAACCTCACCTAGTCAACAATATTACATATTTCAAAGCTTTTCTCTCACAGTTACACGACAGCGATATTGTCACACAAGCACAATTAATTAGACCAAACACAAAATATTTTGTCGAAGCCATTCCAGCTACGTATTTCTATCTATATCACATTCAAGACTTCCCCATTGGCTGCTGCTTACAAGACATTCCATCCTTTATCACGGACAATCACCACATCCATACACTACAACACGATTCAAACTCCAAACCAAACAGTGATAACTTTTGCTTTTTTAGATGTCTAGCCGTTTTTAGGGGTGGTGCCATTAAAGATGTTAGAAAACCGACGCGCCGGCTAGTCGAACAGTGGCAAACACAGCAGGGACTTACGTCCCTCATCGATTTCCCTGGGGTTAGTTTAATCGATATACCCCAATTAGAAAAATGTTTTAACGTAAATATTGACATTTTTGAATTTTACGACGAGGAAAACCTGACCCCCAAACTTAGAGGTAGCGATAGTTTTCCAGATACACTGCGCCTGTTAATGTTTAAGAACCATTTTATGTACATTGCAGATATCGATAGGGCCAGTAACTCTTTTTCGTGTCCCGAGTGCGGTGAGTTGTGGGAGGAGTATTGGCTTATGGAGCGCCATGGAAAGACCTGTACCGGCTCTAAGCGAAGAGAAACATTTAGAGGTGGTGTGTATAATCCCCCAGAGACCATTTGGGAATTAATCGAGGAGGAGGGTATAGATGTAGACACAAAATTCGTCTTCCCTTATAGAGCCACGTTTGACTGAGTGTTTTTTTAGAACAGTCTAGAGTCAAGTGGTAATGCCACTACCTATACAGCCAAACACGTGCCCCTGTCGTGTTCGGTGGCTTCTAACGTCCCCGGTTTTGAAGCCCCCGTGTGTTTTATCACAAAGGGTGATCCACAGGAGTTGGTAAATAGGATGGCTGACCATCTGCTCAAAATTGCCGCGGCCTCTTACGAGATTCTGCGTGCGTATTTTGACGGTGTTTGAATGCAACTCGAGGCTTTAGAGACGATCGGTAATTCAGACGGGCTCCTTGCTAGATTAGAGGGTTATTTGGGGCAGCTACCCGTATTAGGTTTCAATTCGGACAAGTATGACGTTAACGTAATCAAACCCTTTCTAATCAAATATTTCATGGGGGAAGACTTCACATTTTTAGTCAAGAGAAACAATAATTTTATGTGTATTGCCACTAGCGAGTTAAAGTTTTTAGACATAGTCAACTACCTAGCCCCGGGGTTTAGCTATAGCAAATATCTCGCGGCGTACAACGTTAAAGAAACCAAAGGCTTTTTCTGTTATGAATACATAACAGATTTAGGAAAGTTAGATGAAACGGCGCTACCACCCCACTCGGCATTTTTTTCCGCCCTTAAAAACACTAACATTTCCGTCGACGAGTACGCCGAATGTCAGAAGGTGTGGGCCGAGAACCACATGACCACGTTGCGCGATTTTCTGACGTGGTACAATAATAAAGACGTGGTCCCCTTCCTAGCAGCGTTAGACCGACAAGTTAGTTTTTACGCGGACCTAGGTGTAGACATGTTTAAAGACGCGATCCCCGTGCCCGGTGTCACGTTAAAGTACCTCTTCAAAACATTCCCGTCCAACGTCTTGTTTTCTTTATGTTCTAAGCAGGAGGCAGATTTGCATAACACCTTGCGCCAAAATATAGTTGGGGGACCCTCAATTATTTTTCACAGGTTCCACGAGCAAGGCAAAACCCGCATTAGAGGTGGCAAAACGGTTCAATCCATTAAAGGTTTTGATGCCAACGCCCTTTATTTGTGGGCGTTAATGCAGAAAATGCCCACTGACTTTCCCGTTAGACGGTACAGGGAGGATGGTTTCAAGCACCACAAACTTCACAAATATACCGTGCAGTGCCGCGATTATTTGGCTTGGGTCTCCCACCAAAATAAAGTGACCTTAAAAACCCAGTTTAACGGGTGTGAGAAGGCGTTGGGTGATATATGCATTAGGGTCGACGGTTGGGACAAATACTCTCGTACCGCCTACCAGTTTCACGGGTGCCTATTCCACGGCCACCCTAACTGCCCACTAACCGCCGGTCGTGACGTTAACCCAGTCAACAAAAAACCTTTGTCTGAGTTGTACGCAAAGACGGTGGAAATAAGTTCTTATTTACGGGACGATTGCGACGTCGAATTGGTAGAAATGTGGGAATGCGAGTGGCAGGCATTGAAGAAAACCGATCCATCAATCCGTCGTTTTCTGAACGCCACCTTCCCTACCCAGAAACCATCTTACACCAAATGTCGGTACCCGCTATCAAAGGAGAATATTCTCGCCTCGGTGCTAGACGAGACCTTGTTTGGTCTAGTCGAGTGTGACATACATGTCCCCGACTCTTTAAAAGAACATTTCTCGGAAATGACGCCCATTTTTAAGAATGTTGACGTCACGAGGGAAGATATTGGGCCTTTCATGCGGGAATACGCCGACAAACACAAGCTTCTGACTACCCCTAGACGGACGTTGATCGGGAGTTATGTGGGCAAGAAAATTCTGTTGACGACACCTCTGCTTCGGTGGTACTTAATCAAAGGCTTAGAAGTCACCTGTATCTACCAGGTGATTGAGTATACACCCGTGACGTGTTTCAAACGGTTTGGGGACACTGTTTCGAACGCGCGTCGACAAGGTGATACTGATCCTGCCTACGCCATAACCAGCGAGGCCATGAAACTGCTAGGTAACGCGGCTTATGGTAAAACGTTGACCAATAAGGCGAAGCATGTGGATGTCTTGTACACGATGGGAGAGGATGCGTCTGACCTAGTAAACTCACCCCGCTTTAGGAAAATGACGTTAGTGACGGACGAGATTTTTGAAGTAAAAAAAAAAAGGGAACCCGTTACACGCCCATTGAGGCATATTGGGAATATGGTGTTAGGCCCATATTATCTTGCCCGTCGGCACACGAGGGGTGATGTGGTCGGCATCACGTCGGCCGCCTTAACCTTCCCAGAGTAGCTCTGGTACCCATTTGGGGGCTGGGTCGACTCAGGAGCCGTTTGTGGCCTAAAAATTTTCCGCCTCATCTGGGGATCGAACCATAGACCACTGCGCTAGGAAGCCAGTGCACTAACCACTATGCTACCGCGGCTCCTAGATTTTTGAAGTAGAAAAACTTAAACAGACTATTAGTTGGGACCTCCCCGCCCAGATAGGTTTTTTCGTCTACCAATACGCTAAATTACGCATGTTAGAATTTTATTACGACTGTCTAGATAAATTTGTAGATAGGTCAGACTTTCAGTTGTGCGAGACGGACACAGACAGTCTTTACTTGGCCCTTAGCGCGAATAACCTAGCGGACGTTGTTAAGCCCGCTATGCGACGAGAATTTTATAGCTCCTACCACCAGTGGTTCCCCGCCGAGGTATGCCCCGACCATAGACCCGACTTTGTAGCTAGCGAGGGTAAAACGCGCGCCCTTTGTCAAAAATGCCGCGAACAAATATTATTCGACAAACGGACACCGGGCCTTTTTAAATTAGAGTACGAAGGCAGCGGGATGATTTCGCTGTGCAGCAAGACGTATCACTGTTTTGGCGACTATGACAAAACAACCACCAAAGGACTCAACAAACACCACAACAAAGTAGACAAACACACTTTCTTTGACGTACTCAACACACAACAAGCACAGGGCGGGAAAAATATTGGATTCAGAGCATACAAATCCTCCATCTACACATACGAACAACACCGCAACGCCCTATCTTACTTTTACATCAAAAGACAGGTACATCCCGACAACGTCACCACATCACCCCTCAACATTTAAACTGTCTTCCACTCCAACACAGATACCCACAGGTATATACACAACACCTCTATTTCTTACGACGTGACAACAATGTGACGACACATATCCCTCAAGGTCTGGCCTGTACCCCTGTGATAATGTATATTTTGTAACAAAACACCACTAATATATATATAACAAAGTACATTCATATGTGATTTGATAATTGTAAAATATCAATGTTTGATAATGTTACCATATACAAACTGTCTTTCCTATATAAAATATAATTATTTTTCAATTGTATATTCATATGTGATAAAAAATTACTGTACAATGTATTATGTTAAACAATACTATATATGTACTCTTATATATTACCATATATGTTTTGTTACTACAAAAAACACTATTGAATATAAAATAAAAATATATTAACTAAAAGTCATTTTTGTTACCTATACCGTCCGTTGTATGTCTAAATATATCGTCTAACTGTTTGTATAACTATTCGTATGTCTCAATGTATGTCTAACTGTTGCAAAATATATTTCGTCTAACTATCATCTTCCTATTATATGTATATACCGTCTTCCTACAGTCTCAAAGTCTTCCTATTGTCTAAATATAACCTATTATCCTCTTCCTATTATCTCAAGTCTCAAAGTCTTCCTAGTAACGTCTTCCTATTATCGTCTTCTTGTTGTCTAAATATATCTTCCTATTATATCGTCTAACTATCGTCTAACTATTATCCTCTTCTTGTTATCTAAAAATCTCAAAGTCTAAATATAACCTCTTCTTGTTATCTCAAGTCCGCCATCTTGCCCCTCCATAGCTCCTCCATCGGCTCCTCCAGAATACTACCTGTTTCTAACATTCCCTACTACTTTCATGTCTTTCTCATTATTTTCATTTCTGTATTTTTTCAACAGTCACCTCCACGACATCTCCAACAGTCACCTCCATGACATCTCCAACAGTCACCTCCATGACATCTTCAACAGTCACCTTCATGACATCTTCAACAATCACCTCCATGACATCTCCAACAGTCACCTCCATGACATCTCCAACAGTAACCTCCATGACATCTCCAACAGTCACGTCCATGACATCTCCAACAGTCACCTCCATGACACCTCTGTAGCGAAATCTATCAAACAATCGCTAAATTCAGTAAAAACTTTACTCCTAGGAAAATAAATAAACCCGCCCGTGTGTGTGTTGGCCTATCGGAGTCCCCTACACCAGTAGAGCGATGCATTGTATATCGTAGTAACGCGTAGACAATGATCACGTCGTTACATATTACACGCTTTCCTAGTTTCGGTCTCGAGACTTACAATTAACGATCTGCCAGAACTGTGACACCAAATTGTCATCTGAATTAACGTAAGATTTTAACTTTAACGCCACTAATAGTAGTATTTCAGACATTTTCTAGTAGTGTAGAACGAAACGGCAGTAATAATTAACGCTAATACTAACACCGCCTTGCAAAACCCCTCTTCGCTCGACACGCGGTTCTCTGCCTATAACCACGCTGTTGGACACGCCAGAATATATATATACACACACAGTGTATTTCAGGCTAGAAATTAACTTTAAGGTAACGTAAAGAAAACGCGTTGTCGAATTGTGTAACGTACTACAAAAAAGCGCTGCTTCGTTTTGAATGAGAACGACAGTTAAAGAAAAAAATTACGATGTAACGTGGGAATTTTTTAAAAAAATATAGTGAGAGAGGGTGGAATTGGTGGTCGTGTTACAAGTTCGTTGTTTACAGAAATTTGAATTTGAACCAAAAGCAAAGCATAGAAGGTTAGATAGTAAAAAAACGATAATAGTAAATATAATGAATAAAAGTATAATAATATAAGCACTGTGTGGCAGACAGCAACACTATCAATAATTAGTTATCAGAAATTGAAACACTCAATAAATAAAGGAGATATTGACAGAAGACAGATGGACGAACAGACTACTTCTTTCTCAGCTTGACAGATATTGGGGAAGGGTAGGGTAGTCCAAGATTTGAAAATTGAGTGCAGTTTTGAAAATACGGACGCTAGAAGCCAAACAGTCCCGATTGGCTGGAGTCTAATATACTAACGAAGGGATAAAACTGATTTGTAGTTAGTGTTAGACGCCACTTGAAAAAAAAATATTCTACACTAAAGTTGTTTTACAAGCAAGATAATAGTACTATCTTGACTTAGCTGATCTGCACCAGCAAGCGGTCTGGATTTGACCATATATATCAAACTTATTTGTGTTAATATTTCTCTGATGTGGTAAGAAAGAAAACATTTATATTATCATTATTATTATCATTATGTATGTATTATTGAATTTGTATGAAAATTATGTGGGGAAGAAGTTTATCTAGAGGGAAGTCAACATCAAAGTTTGTGTTGTTTCACAGAGTTGTTAGGAAATATATAAACAAGTTGTAGAAAGTTGTGTCATAAGACCAGGAAAACCACTGGCCGTCTTCTTCAGCAAGTCCCCGTCTTTGTACATGACTTGATATTATTAAATTAAAATGTTTCTTTTGTCAAGGAAAGTGTCAAACTGTAGTTTGAAGTTTATTTGACCATGAATGGGGTAACAAACCAATTAAGAACGTTAACTAATTGTGTAGTTACCATGCTGAATCTGAAAATGATTGAAAATGTTTAGTTAGGGAAAGAGAGAGTCTATCAGAGAGTGATGTAGGCCGCATTTATATTATTCCAGGGTTTCATCTATGACTCGAAGTGAGCCCAGGTCAACTGAGATCTGAATATTCTTCTGCATTATAAAGAAGTGAGGCAGCATCAACGGTGTGCCTCCCTGTTCTATTTCAAGATCAGAATCGTGACTTGGTAGTGGAAGCTGGTGATGTGACTATACTTCATCCTGTGCACCAGAAGACACAAAGTTAAGAAATTGTTTGCAGGCACTGGATATATCAAACCCAAATACTCTCATTTCCCAAGTGTTTAATAAATCATCCAGATTATGATGAACAGAAACGTTCTTCCTAACCTTACCCATTCATAGGATCAAGAGTAAATTGACACTGTTACAGATTGACACATGTAGTTAAATTTGTGAATAATAATATATACAGTTATAAATTGAATCATTTTGATGTAAATATTTTGATTGAGCATTTTTAGTTTCAATATTCCAGTATACACAAAATTGTGATACTGGAACAATAAATTGTAAAAAAAAATTAATTCACATTTAAAACTTAACTCTGGGTGTTGTTAATTACTTTTCCTATAGTCTTAGTTGTATTTGTTGTCATTTTAGTACAACATACTTTACATTACCCTAGACATTAGACGTAGCTATCAGACATACTAGTCAAGAATAAGTCTGAATGAGATCATAAGGTGGTAGCAGAAAGGCACCCTGAAAACTCACCCTAATAATTGTTAGACTCAGGGGCCTTCACAACTGACCTCATTCAGTACAAAATAAATACATAACAACAACAAGTCATAACATCAAAATCCACCACAACCTCCAACAGTCACCCCCATGACATCTCCAACAGTCACCTCCATGACACCTCAAACAGTCACCTTCATGACATCCCCAACAGTCACCTCCATTATACCTCCAACAGTCACATCATGACATCTCCAACAGTCACCTCCATGACATCTCCAACAGTTACCTCCATGACATCTCCAACAGTCACCTCCATGACATCTCCAACAGTCACCTCCATGACATCTCCAACAGTCACCTCCATGACATCTCCAACAGTCACCTCCATGATACATCCAACAGTCACCTCCATGACATCTCCAACAGTCACCTCCACGATACCTCCAACAGTCACCTCCATGACATCTCCAACAGTCACCTCCATGACATCTCCAACAGTTACCTCCATGATATCTCCAACAGTCACCTCAATGACGTCTCCAACAGTCACCTCATGACATCTCCAACAGTCACCTCCATGACATCTCCAACTGTCACCTCCATGATATCTCCAACAGTTCAAGGTCTTTCAATGTCGTCTATATCCAATCACGTCTGTCTCCAGTTCTCTTCTATATTTTTTAACCTCTGATATTTCTTTCACACGGGGGTTTCCAGAACACAGACTGCCTTGCAATGCTATCAACTGATTTTCTTAATGTAAGTCATGTCCTATGCCAGTATCTGCTTATTCCACTGGTGTTTGTGGTTATTTCCATCAGTTCTATAACAGCAGAGGTGACTGTGAGCTATAAAAAGCAGAGGTGACAGTTGACTATAATAGCAGAGGTGATTGTTGACTATATCAGTAGAGGTGACTGTTGACTATAATAGTAGAAGTGACAGTTGACTATCATAATGGAGGTGACAATAATAGTAGAGGTGACTGTTGACTATCATAGTAGAGGTGACTGTTGACTATAGTAGTCGAGGTGACTGTTCACTAAAATAGATAAGGTGACAGTTGGATATAAAAGCAAAGGTGATTGTTGCACTATAACAGTTGAGGTGACTGATGATTATAATAGTAGATGTAACTGTTGACTATAATAGTAGAGGTGACTGTTGAGTATTGTCGATGTTGGCATATGCTAACTCATAAAATGATGATGATGTATACAGTGAGGTTCATATCATGATCCCGCAGTGGGCAATTAGGCATTGATGATGATTCATGTTAGAACACCAGGTAGACAACCACTACATCACACGACAGATGATGGGATGAGTAACATCTAGCGAAATACTGCACTAGAACAGCTGTAAATAATAAAGTTGATGTTTATATACAGCATTAGTCAGCAACCAGTTGAAAATAGTAATTCATGCCCAACCTTTCCTCTGAGGCGGGTCATTTCCCATAATAACAATGTTCATAGGCAACTTTTGAAACAAATCTTCTCTCGCTCCATCATTTTTCTTCTATATAGTCTGACGCTGTCTCTAAGATTTCTAGCTCGTCTAAGATTATGCTCTTTTGGTTTCTTAACTCATGATGAGGCACGTAGGTCTGGTGGAACTAGTTGATGTATCTTTCTATATAAGACTGGTCTAACCACCAGGGCTGTTTATTTGTATCAATAGTCACATGTTCCACGTTGCTCCTAGCTACTGTCTATTGTCTCTGCATCTAACACAACATACCTGTTCGTCTTGTGGTCTTGACAACCTGTTAACACAATCTTGAACTGGCGACATTGTCTTTATAATTCACAAACGGAATTGTTACGGTAGTTTTATTGATGGCGTCTGCTAGAAATTGGCAGTGCGCATGATTAGGTTCGATGGAATTAATATAAATTGATCTTTATACTTTACGGAGTTATGAACGCGAAATGCACGGTCAAGTCATGACGTGTTAGCGTCGATATGGTCACGCTTGGTGACTAGGTTACCGTACCCTTTTTGTATTGACCGTCAAGCAGTGAAGACGGATTTTGTTACCCTTCCAAGGTTGTGCATGATGCTACTGCACATATATATATTTTAGTCAAGTACGGACACGGGTCAGTACATTGTATTTGATGAAGAGATAAATGATTAAGTAGTTGATTCAGTCTCGTCAAGACACATGCGCTCACTACCGGTTGTCTGAAACCCAGCAGCGCGAGTATATAGCCATGATGTTCGTTTGACAGTTTTTCAAGTACGACATGGACCCATAATAGGATGTTTGCAAGTATTCAATTTGTCATATATGCTTACCACGAACTACATTAATTGATGTCGTCAAATATGTTTGTTTTACGTAATAAAACTGTTTTCCTCGTGGACTCAAATAAGATGGACTTATCAAGTTGATCATTGAGATATTCACTTGTTGGTTATACTTACCACGCATTCGCATATCAGATAATTAAAGCACGATTATTACTAATGAATGAGAACCAGAACACTCAAGTCATGGACAGGGATTATGAACATTCTTTATTAACTCAATATTCAACGGCCTAAAGCAACTTCCATGATACTTTGATCACAGACCTGCTATGCTAACCGGATCGTCTGTATCAAAGAACTGGTAGGCCAGTTCGGGGATACGAAAATCTTCTCCTTCATCAGGTTAGATTTAGCGACAAATTTCTTTGCAACACGATTGTTTACGTTTACAATACGTTCACATGACTTTATGAGACACTGCACGTGACTAGAGGTCAAATATACCTCATCATCCTTTTCAACCGAGTCAATGACAACCGTTGGCAGCTTTACGAAAGTCAAATCTAATGTCCTGCTACAAGTATCGATGAAAGAAGAATATCAAGAGGAAACCCCGTCAAAACGATGAAGTTCAGCTCACTGTACCTAGTTGGCCGTTGATGCATACTGACATTAACTGAAGAAGATCACTGGGCGCAAAAAGATAAGTGAATGTTGAAACCTTTGTCGGTTCATCAAAACTAGGTGTAGTCCACTTCATTTTATTAGGGCATGTTATCTGCAATTAATTGTTTTATGTTTCGTTTGTCATTGATTGTCTATTTGTTATTTATATAAGCGGGCGGTTGGATTTGGGAGTTTTTAGATCGACTAATACCTCTTTTCAGATGGTCAGTAGATCTAAAAACCGTTCTAATAGGGATTAGTTGAGTAATTGCATTTGCAAAGCATCTGCTGAGATTTGCCAGCAGCATACTGCGTTTGCTCCTGAAGTTATTCGACCTTAGATGTTTTAGTTGTAAAGTAACGTTATATTTGTAGTAATTTTGCTGTATTGAGTTTCATTTTATTCATTTCGTAACTTGTTCGTAAACTATCCCGTTCATTCTAATCTGCCTATCATTTATTTTATAATTGTAAAATATTTGTCAGTTATGAGTCCTGTGACGTCATCATTTAAGGTGTATGTGTTGTAACCTAGATTTAGTTTTTTTTCTTAGCATGTACTTCCGATTTCTGCTTGTTTCAATATAATCATTTTTTTCGTTTGCATTTGTCAATTGTGATGTGCTAATGTCTTGTAACATTTTAGTTGACTAATTGTCTTGTATTTATTAACTTATAAATTGAGTATGTAATAATAATAGTGTAAATTAATTAGGTAATAATACAATATAAAAATTTGATTAATTTTCAAAAAGAAAATGGACTTGATGAATTAATTGCAACAATTTGCAGTATTAGTCCAATTCACGATTGCTTATGCATTTTTTGCATCATGACTAGGGCATGATAGCATTATATATGGATAAATACTTATAAAGTTAGGGTTTGCCTTGAATATAATAGGCATAGTGGATAATACTTGGTACATTAATCTATTCATAATACTACGTTGGCCACTGGGCACACATAGGTAATTGATGGTAATATATATTGTTGATTAATACAGATAGTTGATTAAATAAATAGATTATTAAATTACAAAATGCTTACGTTAGACCATTTTAATAAAATTGGTAAAGATTTTGGAAAAAGAGGAAAAGTTCTAGAAGCATACGCAGTGGCAGAACTTGCGAAACACGAGGCCAGATTAGAAAAACAAAAAGCTGAATTGAAGAGTCAAGAAGAAGAACTTGAGGCAAAAGAAGCAAGAAGGATAGCAAAACAGGAAAAGGAAGAGATTGAAAAAGAAAACAGAATAAGAGAAATAGAGGAAAATAAAAGGAAGCAAGATGAAATTATAAGACAACAAGAAAAAGAGTTGGCACTTATCAGGTTGGAAACAGCGAAATTACAGGCACAAAATGTTACTGTTAGCCATAGTGATAATTCCCAAAATATGTCTGCCCCTAACCAAACTAGAAGCAATTATCACTTCAAATTACCGACATTCAGATTGAATGTTGATGATTTATCGGCCTGGCTTTCACGTTTTGAGAAGATTTGTGAGGTTAATAAATTAGATAAAACTGCATGGGCACTAAAACTTAGTGAATTTTTAGATGGTGCACCTGCAAGCGCAGCTCAGAATGTTGATCCAACAATAGCTGGGGATTATGATGCCATTAAGGCTTTATTACTACGCCGATTTCATTTGGACGAGGAGGGATGTAGGATTAAATTTAAAACTCTCCTGCCAGAATCAAATAAAGACTTTACAGGGTTCGTTGCGAATATACAAAATACATTCAACAGATTGGTCGAACTTGCTGGTGTGGAAAAATCATATGACAAGTTGGTTGATTTAATCCTTAGGGATAAGGTGCTATCTTCTGTAAGTTCACCATTCTTTTCTTTCTTACAGGAACGTAAACCTCCGACTTTAGAGGAACTAGAAAAAATGGCAATAAATTACTGCACTGCTCATCCCAATAGTAGCATATCCAATACACAAGTAAGGGAACCACTTCCTGTTGCCTCCAATATGGCATATCATGGTTTTGAAAGATCAAGAGCTCAGAGCCTTGACAGAAATTTTTTCAAATAGAAGAAATAATTACAATGATTATCAAGGACTAAATAATTCTTACAATAATGGGAATTTAAACCGGGGTAGACAACAGTTTAGAAACCAGTCACCTCAGTTTAGATATAACAATAGTTATCAAAACAAATCAAATTGGAATAAATCGTTTAATGGTAATGCCAATAATAGTAATAACAAGTGGCATAATAATGGTAATAACAATTACAGACTAAGAAATAAGAGTTTTAATGGTGTAGTGGGTTTGATGGTATTGTATGATGGTGATGTTACTAAATGTAATGTATGAGGCCAGCTGTGAAGGCTCCTGAGATAAAATGTAGTTGTGAATTGTCAGAAGGCCTTTCTTGCTACCACTACGACCTCACACTTAATTTTTTTTCTTAATGAATGTGGCTACATAAACTGTCTAGGGTTATGATGTGTAGTGTGGTGTGATAGTTTATAAATACACCCACAGATAATTAAGAAGACTAATAATATTAACAAATGTTAAAATACACTGAACTAACTCACGTGTGTAAAATTTTTGATAGAATTATATTACATTTATTTTGTTCTGGATCAAGTTTTATGTTGACCAGAACTTTTTAAAAAAAGAGATTTAGAAATTATGAAAGAAATGCATGGAATGTTACATAATAAATGCAAGAGTGTACATATATAAGTACTAGACTAGTTAGTTTTATTAAAATGTTCTAGTAGTCATCTACTTGGGAGGATAGTTAATGTTTGTGCTGTTGGGGTGGCCTCATCACACCTGTCTATATTGACTACACAGTGTCCAGTAAATTGCAGGAATTTTATGGGGTATTAGTAATTAAAAGGTGTTGGTGAACTTCCAGCAGACCAGAGGCTCACTCATCTTGAAGAAGTAGCTCTGGTGCTGAAATCTGGTGGTCCCAACTCTCCGTGCTGGCGGGCAATAATAGTGGTCTCTGTCACAACGTACTGCACAGATACACTCGAGTAAATCACCAACTGAATAGACACCGCCTTGTTGACGACTGAAACTCACAGCTCTGCAATCAAAGTATTGGCTATGTGTCAAAATTCTATTCTCTACCCACGTCTGGACACAACACGGACACAACAACCACATCATACAGACAGGTCAGATCTCTCTGACCAAACAGCACATTTACCATGGTGGTTTTACATCAGATAGGTCCTCCCAGACTATAGATTCTGAAAAATATTTATTAGTTTCCTTCCCTAAAAGTGGATAGGTAATATGTTTCATTATTCTCAACACTTGATCTGTCTTTCCTAACCCTTGCTGGAGTTTATGTATATTGTTGGTCCCTAGACCCTGACTTGGGCGGGGGGTCTAGAGCAAATCCCTACTTGTTTGTAAGGCTAGATTTCGATATGGCAGTATCAAATCACTCGAACATTAAACAATATTCAAAATATGCAAAGAAATAATTTCAATCTTACCAGATTATGAATAAAGAACACAGAAATGCTAGCAAAACTCAGCTGAGCTGCTGGCTATAGTATGGCGTCCCTGAACTTATTTCACTTTCTTTCATTTGGAAATCACCACACTTTAAAATACTGTGTCTATCATCGAACAACTATTGAGGAATGGCCCCACTTGCTCGTCTGAGCGCCGATAAAATGATTGTCTGTGGCCAATCACTGCCTAGGTTTATTTCAAATTCAAATTTCCTACCCTAAAGTCATTTCAGTCATGCTTCAGTCAAGTATGGATGTTTATCTGTTAGTCTGTCCGTCTCTACTTGTGTTTTTACAAAAATGTACTTGATTTTTGAACCAACCTTTCTCTCCCCTCCAAAATTTTGTCGTTAAAAGTTATTTTTAGACACAGCCACCACAATATCCCTTCTCTTCCATACTAAGTAGATTTGAACACCTGCGTCTCGAGGTCGTGTTTTTTTGTGCAAATAGCGACACTTTTTATTCAATACAGTCTGTCGCTGATGTGAACAACACTGTCTTTTGTCATTATCTTCAATATTATCTATCCGTCTGTAAAATTAAGAACATATTAGTTCACTGCTCAGAATGGGCCATCCGGCCAGCTAATTTTTATATTCCTAACATTAATATTAAGAAAAAAGTACTTTTTAAATTTTGTAATATTTCGAACATCTGCGTTTAGCCGCTGAATTCAAATCAAGGGCTTGGTATCGCAAAAGCGTCCATTCCGTACCTCGTGTCAATTTGGGGGACGTGAATTTTTACTTTCCTCCATCCCCCCCAATTGCGTCTCCTTAGCCTTTCCAGTCTCACGCAATCTTTCCAGTCATATTTTTTCCTTTTTATCCGCCGTTCCCCTCCTGTCTAGCAAGTCAATTTTTATGGAGGGTGATGACCCGCGGTCTGGGCGATCATGTACTATCAGCAGCCTACGCATTATGTTTTTATCCTTACATGTTATCTTTGGAGGTATTTTACCGTTGTATCTCTGTCAATTTCACTACACATCTCCCCACTTGAAAACATGCCTATGGCAAGTTCCAACACCAGCGATACACATAGGTAAAATTACTCCTCACGTCTGCCACTACTCTAATTTTGATCACAGGGGTGCCGACTGAGGAAATCTGCACCGACATTCAATTTGCCTGGGATATATTGGATACTAAACTGATAAGGTTGAAGCAATAAAGACCACCTCAGCAATCTTGCGTTTTCATGCTTAGCCTGAGATAAGAATACGAGAGGCTGATGGTCCGTCTCCACCACAAAAGTCCTACCATACAGATAGATTTGAAACTTCTTTATTGCCCAGATTAACGCTAAACATTCTTTTTCGCTTGTGGAGTATCCTTGTTCCGCCTTATTCAATTTACGGCTTGCATAAGCGACTGGTTTCAGTTCCCCATCAGGTGAAGATGATCTTTGCAACAAAGCCCCTCCATAGTCCTACATTACTTGCATCGGTTCTTAAGACAAAGTCCTGTGTCAAATCAGGCAGTTTGAGAATAGGCTTGCTAGTGAGTTTTTCCTTTAACTCTTGGAACGCTAGTTCACATTGTGCAGTCCAAATAATTTTATCTGGAAGTCCCTTGCGAGTCAGATCAGTCAGAGGAGCACAAATAGCGTTAAAATTCTTGATGTATTTCTGATAAAATCCGCATAACGACACAAATGATCGCACGTCCTTTTTTGTTTGCGGCCTAGGTGCTCTCTGCAGTTTTTCCAAGTTCTTAGGATCAGGGGTCATATTACCCTGATATACAGTGTGTCCCAAGAATTCCAACTCTTTGCATCCAATACAACATTTTGTTGGCCTAGCAGTTAAGTTCGCCTCCCGAAGTCTATCAAACAACATCTCCAGAGCTTCAATGTGTTCTTCAAATGTCTCTGTGGCGACGAGAATATCATCCATGAAATTCGTGATACATGGGTTATTCAGGGGATCCAACAATTTGCGCATCATCCTTGAAAACACACTCGGAGCATTTTTCAGTCCGAATGGTAGCATATTGAATTCATAATGTCCATCCGAAGTGCTAAAAGCCAAATAAGGTCTCACTTCAGGCTTCACTGGGATCTGGTAATAGCCTTTACTAAGATCCACCTTTGAAAAGTATTTTGCCTTGTTCAGTCTGGCAAATAACTGTTTTGTGTCTGGTAATGGATCCACTTGTCCTTCTGTGACAGCATTCAGTTTCCTGTAATCTATGCACAGTCTGTGTTCCCCAGACGGTTTTCTCAACAAAACGACACTAGAACTAAAAGATGATTCACTGTGCGAAATAATCCCCTCCTTCAACAAATACTCTATTTCTTCCTTCAATGCCTTCTCCTTCGCGAACGGAATAGAATAGGCTCTCATACAGATTGGGTTTGAGTCTACCAGTTTCATGTCATACTGTAGCAAATTTGTATGGCCTGGTTTATCTGTTAATACATCTGTATGTTCCTCCAGAACCTGTTGAACTCTCTCCCTCTGGTTTTTAGTCAGGTGCTTACTGACTTTTACCTGTGCTGCTGTTTCACAAGGATGTAATGGGTATTCATGTGAGGTGAGTGGTTCTTTTTGCATCTGGGTTGCAATAGCCAAGGTCAATAAGGGGGTGCTTTCCTGGAGTGGTCTGTCCAGATACTTCTTTAACAGGTTTACATGATAAACTTTCTCCTTCCCCTTTTTGTCAATTTTATAGTTTGTTCTAGACACCTTCTCTAGAACCGTATATGGACCTTGCCAACCAATTTGTAATTTATTCTGGCTTCCGGGTAGTAGAAGCAGCACCTTCTCTCCGACTGCCAGTTCCCTGTCCTTTGCCTTCCTATTAAAATATGCTGCATGTTTCTTCCTGGCTTGCTTCAAATTATCATTTGCCAGTTTCCATCCAGCTTTCAAACGAGTGGTCAGTTCGTTCACGTATTGATACGATGAGGTAACAGTCTCTTCCGCCTTCTCATCTGTCCAGGTCCTTAATAGAGCTTCTAATGGACCTTTTATTGGCCTCCCAAATAGCAGAGTTGCGGGAGCCATCCCGGTTGAACTATGTGGTACCTCCCGGTACGCAAACAATGCGGCGGGCAGGAATTGATCCCACAGATCCGGTTTTTCGTGTGCCAGCTTTCTCAGGATAGAAATGAGAGTCCCGTTGAACCTCTCTACCTGGCCGTTCCCTTGTGGATGGTACGGACTACAATGAAAGTGTCTGGCTTGAAATAGCTTAAAAACTTCTTCCGTTAGTTTCCCCTTGAACTGAGAACCATTATCCGTCAAGATTTGATGCGGGAATCCTAATCGGGTAAATATTGTAAGTAGTGCCTCTGCTACATGTTTTGAATCAATTGATGGCAGGGCTACCGCCTCTCCCCACATAGAACAAGTGTCCACCAGAGTAAGGATGTAACTGTTCCTCCTCTTGGTCCGAGTGAGAGGTCCTACAATATCCACTGCAACCCTCTCAAAAGGTGTTCCCACTATGGGCATTTCCCCTAGAGTTGCAGGAGCAGTCCAGTGCTTTGGAGCTACCCTTTGACATTCTGGGCAGGATTTGACATATCTTTTTATATCCTCCGTTATCCCTGGCCAGAAGTAATGACAAGCTATACGCTGTCCTGTGGCGCTGATCCCCATGTGACCACTGAAGGGAATCGCATGCCCGAGTTCCATCACTTTATCTCTATATGAAGTGGGAAGAACCAGCTGGTTGTGACCATTTGTTCCAGTTCCGGCCTTCCTGTATAAGAGTTTGTTCTTCATGAAATATTCCCCCTTGCTCGGAGGTGTGTGGCATTTGGGCAATTTTTTAAAACAGGGCTTGAGTGTCCTATCCTCAGCCTGCGCCTTCCTCATCTCCTCTGGATGAGCATTTATAGGTTCACCTTCTTCCTCCTTCTTCTGTGACCTGGTCTGCACTGTCGCCATGATCACAGGTTTCTCGGGATTCCCCAAGAAGACGTATCTACACCCCAATATCAGAGGGTAGATTGGTTCATCTATCACTGCTGCTCTGATTTCTCCTTCCACATAGCGAGTTTTCACCGTTATCCTTGCGATGGGAAGTGTCATGAGTGGTATGTCCTTAGTCGCCCCTTGTATTTCCACTGTTTCTGTGGTATACTGACTTGGGTCCACTAGGCTAGACTTCACAACTGAATCATAATCCAAACCTGTATCATAAAGGCACCTTATGGTGACCCCATTACAAATAACATCCTCACAAACTGGGGGGTGATAAGGTTCCTGTTGTCCCTTAGGATTAACCTTTAATCTTTGCGTCCCCGACTTCATTGCAGCAATGTTTGAAGGTTTCCTTCTACAAAATTCGGTGTTATGGTTATCCTTCTTGCACCATTTACACCATCTTTTTCCTTGGTTCAACGGTTTTCTTTCATTGAACTTTTGGTCATTGAACTGTGAGTTTCTGTCGCGATAGTCATTTCTTGGCCGCTCAAAGTTTGTCCTACCTTTATTTCCCTGCTCTCTATTATCAAATTTATTAAATTGCTGTGGAGCTTTAAAATTGTCTATGTGCTTCTTTTTAGCACCACTTACCTCTGCCTGAGCTGCCTGATACCTCTCAGCAACATTTAAAATTTCCCCCAACTTCTCTGCACCTTGTTCCATGAGAAATTTTCTCATGTCTGGAGCCATGGACTCTCTCAATTGCTCAATCATGATCATTTCTTTAAGATCTTGGGTCTTCCCCAGAGCCGTCCATTTCTCCAAATAGGTTTCTAGTCTAGCAGAGAATTGGTGGTATGTCTCCCCAGACAACAGTTTGGCATTTCTAAATTTCTTACGATAAAATTCACCATTCTTCTCGTACCTTAATAACAAAGCCTGCTTTAACATGTCATAATTGTCTTGGTCTTCCCTGTTCATTTTGGCAAATACTTCATAAGAAGTACCTCTCAATCCCTGTGATAGCTTTAAACTCCACCTCTCTCTCTCTAACCCATATGTAGTAGCTAATAACTCAAAACGTCCTAGGTACCCCTCTATGTCATCGTCTTTTTCAACAAAATGGTCTAAATGAAACCCCATAGCTGAGTTTGAGGCTCCCAGACTGGGCGTAGCATCTGAGGCAAAAGGGCTGGCACCATTTTCAGGAGCCGGGCCTTGTAATTCCAGCTCCCTTAGTCGTAATTCGTGCTCCCTTTGCAACCTTCTATCTTCTGCCTCCCTTTCGGCCTTTTTATCTTCTGCCTCCCTTTGCTGTCGTTTTTTCTTCTGCCTCCCTTTGCTGTCGTTTTTCTTCTGCCTCAATCTGCAGCCTCTTAATCTCAGCCTCAATTTGTAATCTCTTTTCTTCAGCTAACTTTCTATCTTCCCTTTCAATATATTTATCACATTCAGCCGTTACATATTGAATTAAAATTTGACCATCCATTCCCATCTCCTTCGCGGTGAGCACAGCAGCTGATCTAAATTTTGCCAGCTCCGCCATACTTTTTAGACAATATAATAATATACAAGCTAAATCTCTAACCAGTAAATACACTAAGTACTTCTTATGACTATAGTCTAACTAATTCTAACTAACCAGTTAACTAATTAATTATTACTGGCTGTGAAGATTCACCAACTTTTATCTGCAGGGACACTTTTAATTTTAAAGGGAATTTTACAATTTTGTTCCCCTAATTTTATTTCTCCCACCAGGAGATCCTAATATTACTGTTGGGCTAATTATCCCTGGACAAGACCCCAATATATGTAGTGGGTTTGATGGTATTGTATGATGGTGATATTACTAAATGTAATGTATGAGGCCAGCTGTGAAGGCTCCTGAGATAAAATGTAGTTGTGAATTGTCAGAAGGCCTTTCTTGCTACCACTACGACCTCACACTTAATTTTTTTTCTTAATGAATGTGGCTACGTAAAGTGTCTAGGGTAATGATATGTAGTGTGGTGTGATAGTTATAGATACACCCACAGATATTTAAGAAGACTAATAATATTAACAAATGTTAAAATACACTGAACTAACTCACGTGTGTAAAATTTTTGATAGAATTATATTACATTTATTTTGTTCTGGATCAAGTTTTATGTTGACCAGAACTTTTTAAAGAAAAGGATTTAAAAATTATGGAAGAAATGCATGGAATGTTACATAATAAATGCAAGAGTGTACATATATAAGTACTAGACTAGTTAGTTTTATTAAAATGTTCTAGTAGTCATCTACTTGGGAGGATAGTTAATGTTTGTGCTGTTGGGGTGGCCTCATCACACCTGTCTATATTGACTACACAGTGTCCAGTAAATTGCAGGAATTTTATGGGGTATTAGTAACTAAAAGGCGTTGGTGAACTTCCAGCAGACCAGAGGCTCACTCATCTTGCATATGTAGCTCTGGTGCTGAAATCTGGTGGTCCCACCTCTCCGTGCTGGCGGGCAATAATAGTGGTCTCTGTCACAACGTACTGCACAGATACACTCGAGTAAAATCACCAACTGAATAGACACCGCCTTGTTGACAACTGAAACTCACAGCTCTGCAATCAAAGTATTGGCTATGTGTCAAAATTCTATTCTCTACCCACGTCTGGACACAACACGGACACAACAACCACATCATACAGACAGGTCAGATCTCTCTGACCAAACAGCACATTTACCATGGTGGTTTTACATCAGATAGGTCCTCCCAGACTATAGATTCTGAAAAATATTTATTAGTTTCCTTCCCTAAAAGTGGATAGGTAATATGTTTCATTATTCTCAACACTTGATCTGTCTTTCCTAACCCTTGCTGGAGTTTATGTATATTGTTGGTCCCTAGACCCTGACTTGGGCGGGGGGTCTAGAGCAAATCCCTACTTGTTTGTAAGGCTAGATTTCGATATGGCAGTATCAAATCACTCGAACATTAAACAATATTCAAAATATACAAAGAAATAATTTCAATCTTACCAGATTATGAATAAAGAACACAGAAATGCTAGCAAAACTCAGCTGAGCTGCTGGCTATAGTATGGCGTCCCTGAACTTATTTCACTTTCTTTCATTTGGAAATCACCACACTTTAAAATACTGTGTCTATCATCGAACAACTATTGAGGAATGGCCCCACTTGCGCGTCTGAGCGCCGATAAAATGATTGTCTGTGGCCAATCACTGCCTAGGTTTATTTCAAATTCAAATTTCCTACCCTAAAGTCATTTCAGTCATGCTTCAGTCAAGTATGGATGGTTATCTGTTAGTCTGTCCGTCTCTACTTGTGTTTCTACAAAAATGTACTTGATTTTTGAACCATCCTTTCTCTCCCCTCCAAAATTTTGTCGTTAAAAGTTATTTTTAGACACAGCCACCACAAAATCCCTTCTCTTCCATACTAAGTAGATTTGAACACCTGCGTCTCGAGGTCGTGTTTTTTTGTGCAAATAGCGACACTTTTTATTCAATACAGTCTGTCGCTGATGTGAACAACACTGTCTTTTGTCATTATCTTCAATATTATCTATCCGTCTGTAAAATTAAGAACATATTAGTTCACTGCTCAGAATGGGCCATCCGGCCAGCTAATTTTTATATTCCTAACATTAATATTAAGAAAAAGTACTTTTTAAATTTTGTAATATTTCGAACATCTGCGTTTAGCCGCTGAATTCAAATCAAGGGCTTGGTATCGCAAAAGCGTCCATTCCGTACCTCGTGTCAATTTGGGGGACGTGAATTTTTTACTTTCCTCCATCCCCCCCAATTGCGTCTCCTTAGCCTTTCCAGTCTCACGCAATCTTTCCAGTCATATTTTTTCCTTTTTATCCGCCGTTCCCCTCCTGTCTAGCAAGTCAATTTTTATGGAGGGTGATGACCCGCAGTCTGGGCGATCATGTACTATCAGCAGCCTACGCATTATGTTTTTATCCTTACATGTTATCTTTGGAGGTATTTTACCGTTGTATCTCTGTCAATTTCACTACAAATGGCAGAGGTAATAATAATAATAATGATCATTCAGGTAGTCATAACAGACAACGTCCTACCTCCAGAAATCAAAATAAATTTGATCATTCTGCAGGGGCAGCATTGACTAACAATGCAACCCCAATTGTTCATAATAGTGATATTCCAACGCATTCATCTTCGTCATGTTGTGTTGTTGATAATAATGTGGCAAATGTTTGTCCACAATGCCATACTATTTTTCAGAAGTCCAGCCAATTGCCTATGAGAATTACACAGACTATTCCTGCAATTAGTCTCACTGCAAATGATGGAACTGGGACACTGATTTTTAATAAAGGACTGTTCAATGGAAACATAATTTCAGTTTTAAGAGACTCCGGTTCAACCACGATTGGCATCCGGCAATCACTAGTACATCCTCGCTATGCTACTAATGAGTTTGTACGTTGTATAACTTTCGGTGGAACCATTGAATATTATCCCACTGCAATTATAGATATTAACACCCCATTTTTTCAGGTCAAGTTAAAGTATGTTTACTTCAGAGTCCTATTGCTGATCTCACAATCGGACGTATCCACGGCAGCAAGGACTGCACACCTGAGGAAATCTCAGAATGGGAAAGATTAAACTTGGCTACGGCCAATGCTATAACAACACGAGCTCAGGCTCAGGAATTAATAAAAGAGAATACTCCAAGTATCAAAGTGGATGATTGTACTGACAATGAACCTAAATCGGTAATTGACAGAGACTCGTGTGCTCTCAAACAAAGGGAAGATAATTCTTTAAAAATTTTTTTTACATTGGTAAACAAGTATGATGACATTGCTGTCAACAATAAGATTAAGCATTGGTTCACTATTAAAAATGGTATCTTACTTAGAAATTGTATGGACCAGGATAAATTAAAACAACAGGTCATGGTACCCTCTCCTTTACGAACATACATATTACGGCATGCACATGACTCCCAATGCGTGGGTCATATGGGCTACACTCGCACACGGTCTCGAGTGTTGTCGTCGTTTTTCTGGCCGGGAATATCACGAGACGTATCATCGTATGTACGTTCCTGTGTAATTTGCCAGGAAGTCAAGTCTCGTGGAGTGTTCCATAATGCTCCCATTCAGGCATTTGATATATCGGTGCGGCCTTTTGATAAAATAGCAATGGACATTATTGGTCCACTTCTACCAACTGCATAAGGTCACAGATATATATTAACGTGTATCGACTTATGTACACGATGGCCAGAGGCCATACCTCTTAAAAATATAACCACATCGGACATAGCTGATGCTTTGTTCCTAATATTTTATAGAATTGGGTTCCAAGTAAATTACTTTCGGATCATGGGCCCCAATTTGTGTCTGACGCAATGAAAGAGGTTATGAGAACTCTTAATATAGAGAGAAACTTCAGTAGTGTGTACCATCCCATGAGTAATGGCGCAGATGAAAGACTCAACCGCACCATTAAACAGTTATTGCATAAAGTTACAGCTGATAACCCTCAAGTCTGGGACAGGGCTATCCCAGCAGTTTTATTTGCGTACAGAGAGGTTCCGAATGAACAAACCGGTTTCTCTCCGTTCGAGTTAGTGTTTGGTGCTCCACCAAGAGGTCCTATGGGACTGATCAAAGACTTACTACTCGACTCTAAGATGACTCAGGAAACCCAGTCATCTTATGAATACGTTATTAATTTACATAGACAAATCATAGATGCTTGTCAAAGAGCAACAGCTTCCTCAGAAGCAGCAAAAGATAAATCTAGACAGTTCCAAAATAAAAATAGACGATTACGCCAGTTATTTCCTGGTGAAGAAGCTTTCGTGTTACTCCCAAAAAAGGACAATAGACTGTTAATCTCTTGGAACGGTCCATATAAGGTTGTAGACAGAATTTCTGAAGTCGACTACATACTGGACATTAAAGGTCAGAAAAAAATTTACCACATAAACATGCTGAAAGAGTTCTTCACTCGTCCTCAACATCTACAATCTATTTTTCAGGATCTAGACAATCAAGCTACTGGTTCTTGCTAATATTCTAATCTTTCGGTGATTCAGGAAGAGGAATCATCATTTCCTGAGATCCAAATGTCATTTCCTGTACCTGAATTACAATCTTCTGAATCATGGAGAGATGTCACTATTTCTTCTTCACTAACATCTCAAGAACATACTACAGTTTGTAAAATCTTAGAGACATATTCTGATGTCTTGACTGATATACCGGGTCGTACATCAGTCATTTCTCATGACATTATACTGAAGGACGACACACCTATAAAACTCCGTCCTTATTCAGTTCCTATTCACTATCAAGATAAAACTTCACAGGAACTTAATCAGATGTTAGCATTACGAATAATAGAAAACAGTAACTCACCGTTTTCATCACCGTTAATATCGTTAGAAAAAAGACAATAATATACGCCTTTGCGTTGACTACAGAAAACTTAATGCACAGACTGTCGCAGACAGTGAACCTCACCCTCTTATTGACGATCTACTTACTCGTCTTTCTACAGCAACATATTTTACAAAGATTGATTTAACCAAGGGATATTGGCAGATTCCCTTAACAGAACAAGCCAAATACTATACAGCATTCTCGACTCCACAAGATCTTTACCAGTGGAATGTGATGCCTTTTGGGCTAATGAATGCACCAGCCACGTTCATTCGCATGATGCGAAAAATTTTGGCGGATAGATCTGACATTATCACATATATTGATGATATTTGTCTATTTAGTCCTTCATTTGACGAACACATGTTAGGATTAACTTCAGTATTAGACATTTTAAGATCTAACAACTTAACAGCTAGACCAAGTAAAATGCAAATAGCTTTACACGAAATAACTTTTCTTGGACATATTATAAGGTCTGGATGTATCAAAACCATTCCCCACAATGTATCAAAAATTTTAAAGTTAACAGTCCCACAAAATAAAAAACAAGTTCGAAGTCTACTGGGTCTTGTCCAGTATTATAGCAGATTTGTTCCCAATTTGTCTTCAATCACTGCTGTCTTGTCTTCACTATTGCAAAAAGACAAACCAAATAAAATTACGTGGACAACAGATTGTGACAGAACATTTAATAACATTTTGACAATCTTATCTAGGCCACCAATTTTACGGTTGCCAGATATTCACAAAACGTTCTTTCTTCGAACAGATGCCAGTAATTACGGTATCGGAGCTTGCCTACTGCAATATCACAACGATATACTTCATCCGACTATGTATATTTCAAGAAAACTTAAATCGCCTGAAACGAAATACTCCACAGTTGACAAGGAGTTGCTTGCCGTTGTTTGGGCAATCACAAGGTTGGAAAAATTCTTGTTGGGAGCGCCTTTTACCATTCAAACGGACCAGAAGGCGGTTGCTTCATTACGACGCTCTAACCACAAAAGCCCCAAACTTGTCAGGTTTTCGATACTTCTTCAGCCATATGACTTTGTCATCGAAGCTATACCCGGAAAAGAAAACATTCTAGCGGATGCTCTTTCAAGACACCCAACGGAAGTTGAATAAGTATTGGCTACAAGTTAAAAGATTAACGGCTAAACAAGAGCGACTTTGGAACTCTAACTAATTCCTGCGACAAAATTGATATGAACCACTTCTATATGGAAAAACATTTCAAATAATTCGAATTCAAGATATTCTGTTTCCAAAAGAAAATTCGTGACAGCAAGAAACAAAGTTCGATGGTCGTTTCTAACGTTTGGACTTTGGTTAGTGTCCAGTCGTCCTCTAACTCATTACGATATGGTCTTGAATACGATATGAATCCAAGCTGGACATATAACGTTTGGTTACAGAAATTGACTAACCCAAAACGATCAAGTTTATATTCAATCAGGAACGAAGTTTAGTTGAACAATATTAAATTTCTATGGAACTTTCCATAGATTCGAAAGGGACATAACGACGGATGGATCATCACATCCGACATTAAGTTTAATAGTTATTAAATTAATGAAGAGTATAATAAAATTGAAGTGTGATTAAAAAAAATAATGAGAAAAATAAAAAGAGAAGAAAATATGTCAAAGAAAGAAATGATGAAAAAGAAAAATCACGCAAGCAAATACTCTAAATATTTTATGTATAAATGAGATAGCTTTTATATGCATTTAGTTAAGATGTTCACATGAAATGTATTAATATGTAATTTTCTCTCATTATATCATTAAGTTAATTATGTTGTAATTACACGACACTAATAATTAATTGTAAACACACATAACTAAACTAATTTATATTTATTTGTTTTTCTCTTTCTTTACTTTATTTGTCCTTACTTCTCATGTCTTTTATTATGACACTATCTATTAGGTTCTTTAATTAGATGTTAATTAATTAATACATTACATACTTACTATCATTAATTAGTTTAATTTTAATTAGTTAGAATAATTTTCTTTACATAACACTTCATTACTCACTCACAACAGTCTTCAATAGTTCAATAGCTAATTATTAGCGACAGTTGACACCCCTTTGTTTAATAATGTTATATGACTTATGTATTATCGACATGACCACGACACTGTTCCAAACAGAACATCGTAGGCCATATGTCGGGTTTTTATTAAATTTTTTATATAATTGAGTAAGGTATTTAAAAAATCTATCTAATAGATTTTTTCCCACGGCGGGCAGGGAATTGTTACGGTAGTTTTATTGATGGCGTCTGCTAGAAATTGGCAGTGCACATGATTAGGTTCGATGGAATTAATATAAATTGATCTTTATACTTTACGGAGTTATGAACGCGAAATGCACGGTCAAGTCATGACGTGTTAGCGTCGATATGGTCACGCTTGGTGACTAGGTTACCGTACCCTTTTTGTATTGACCGTCAAACAGTGAAGACGGATTTTGTTACCCTTCCAAGGTTGTGCATGATGCTACTGCACATATATATATTTTAGTCAATACGGACACGGGTCAGTCCATTGTAATTGATGAAGAGATAAATGATTAAGTAGTTGATTCAGTCTCGTCAAGACACATGCGCTCACTACCGGTTGTCTGAAACCCAACAGCGCGAGTATATAGCCATGATGTTCGTTTGACAGTTTTTCAAGTACGACATGGACCCATAATAGGATGTTTGCAAGTATTCAATTTGTCATATATGCTTACCATGAACTACATTAACTGATGTCGTCAAATATGTTTGTTTTACGTAATAAAACTGTTTTCCTCGTGGACTCAAATAAGATGGACTTATCAAGTTGATCATTGAGATATTCACTTGTTGGTTATACTTACCACGCATTCGCATATCAGATAATTAAAGCACGATTATTACTAATGAATGAGAACCAGAACACTCAAGTCATGGACAGGGATTATGAACATTCTTTATTAACTCAATATTCAACTGCCTAAGCAACTTCCATGATACTTTGATCACAGACCTGCTATGCTAACCGGATCGCCTGTATCAGGTGTCTATTATCTATTAAAGAGGAAGTTTGAGCATCGTGTTGATTCGGCAAATAATTTGATACAATACTGTGACCACAGAACCAACAACCTTCAGTGGCTTATTCGCCAGAATGAACCATCGAACAGCACTTGGCGCTACACAACTTTAATACAGCAAAAACTTGCTTTCCTACGATAAGCGCGTTCAAAATCAGACGGACTATATTACATTTGCTGATTTACCACTACGATTAAAATCGTTCACTCACTTCCCCAAAGTCTCGTGCCAACATAATTCGCTCGCACTGTTCAAACTCATTTAAAATCCTCAATAATAATTAATTAATCTCCTTTTGCTAAATAAGTTTTTATGCCGTGAATACTTCTCTGACTACGTTACCTCTACTAGCGTATGCAGAATTCCAAAACTTTAATTTGCGACACCCGCCAATCTACAAACTAAATCCATGATCTTTTCTTAAGGTGTGCAATAAAAGATCTACCTCCCTTTGACCCAAAATCAACAACTCATAATTTTGTCTCCCATTTAGCACGGTGCTGGAGCTGGGTTGGCCATGTCCTCAGAAGAGACTCCGATGCCATCAAAGACCAGCTATGCTATGGACCCCTTAAGGAAAATGAAAGAGAGGCCGACCAAAAACAACCTGGCGGAGGACTGTGGAAGCTGAGATGCAAAGAATGAACCAGAGTTGGGACACTGTATGAAGGATGGCCACCGACCGAGCAAAGTGGAATCAATTTTTTGTTGCCCTACAAGACGCCACCAGGCGTGATGGCCACTGACTGCTTTGACGGTCGGCGGCTAAGGATCAAAGAAGAAGAAAACAGTCTGTCACCACCATATGCACATTTTCTAACCCAGATTTTTCCACTCGATCTTTATTTTTATATTTTGACCTCAACCTCACTGTAAAATTATCATAGTAAAGATGACTGTTGACTATAGTAGATGTACAAGAAATAGTGGTTTCTCTTCACAACGAATAGAAAAACCAGGATCTAAGGGTATTTGGACATGCGCCCCAATATCCGGCTTTTGGCTAAGATTAATGTGTCTTAGCCAGGGCGGGGTCAGGCTTGCTCCACCGCGACTCATGCGAGTTAAAACAATGCGACCTCATGCGAGGAAAAAAATGCTACCTCATGCGAGGGGAAAGATGTACAAGAAAGAGTTTTTTGTAAATGAGTGGGTGCGAGGGAGTGAAAGTTATTTTTTTTCTATACAGCTGTTAATTGTGTAATTGTCTTTTCACTGAAATGTCTTTATGGAAATATGTAAAAGGAACATGTTTTGTTAGCTCAAACAGAATGCGAATAAAGATTTTTAAAAGGCAAAAAAAAAAAAAAAAGGCAACATGAACGAGGGTATATGAATTCTTTATCCATTTTTTCCCCTTTCTTGTCAATCAATAGTATCATCACAAATAAATGTGCAATGTACAACTTCATCGTGCAAGAAAGAGTGTGTTAATACGAGGGGCGTTCAGAAAGTAATGCACCACATCGTTTTTCTCAACTAATAATAAAGATAGAAGCATGAAATTTTGCACACTTCACATATGGCATGTGCAAATTGTGTGCACCAAATTGCACCGCAACCGGCCAAATAATACGGCTGCCCTAAACCGTTGAAATGGAGCGTGTTAGCAACTTGCGTTATAAACAGCGAATTGTGATAGAATTTCTCGTTGCAGAGAAGGAAACTGTTGTGAATATTCACAAGCGTCTATGTGATGTGTATGGAAGTTTTGCAGTCGACAGGAGTACAGTCAGTCGCTGGGTTCAGAGAATCAAAGAATCAGGAAGTGGAGATACGAAGCTCCTTGATCGGCCGCGCTGTGGACGTCCTGCCACAGCCACCAACGCAGAAATGTTGAAATGCGCTGAGGGCATTATTCTTACTGATAGGCGAATCACTACTCAACAATTGGCCTTACAGCTGTCAGTCAGCATTGGTAGTGCAAATGCAGTTATAAAAACTCTCGGATTTTCTAAGGTTTGTGCAAGATGGGTTCCTAGAAGTCTCACAAATGACCACCGATTGCAAAGGAAATCAATTTCTTCTGAATTGTTGGAGCGTTTCAATGCTGATGGAGAGAACTTTTTGGCTAAGATCGTTACAGGTGACGAAACCTGGGCACATCATTTTGAACCTGAGACAAAAAGACAGTCAATGGAGTGGCATCATCCGCAATCACCAAGTAAGTGTGTGCGAGGGAGTGAAAGGGTTTTCTAAGTAGCTGCTCATTGTATTTTCATTGAAACTTCTTTATTGAAATAAGTAAAATGAACATGTTTGTAAATTCAAATTGAATACGAATAAAGATTGAAAAAAAAGTTGATATGACTGTTCACTATAATAGTTGAGGTGACAGATGAATATAATAACAGACTATAATAGTAGAGGTGACTGTTGACTATAATAGTAGAAGTGACTGTTGACTATAATAGCAGAGGTGACTGTTGAATATAATGGCAGAGGTGACTTGGCTATAATAGCACAGGTGACTATTGACTATATTAGTTACAGGTGACTGTTGACTATAAAAGCAAAGGTGACTGTTGACTATAACAGCAGAGGTGACTGTTGACTATTATGTCAGAGGTGACTGTTGACTATAATAGCAGAGGTGACTGTTGACTTTGATGACAGAGGTGACTGTTTACTAAAATAGTAAAGGACTGTTGACTATAATAGTAGAGGTGACAGTTGCCTATAATAGTAGAGGTGACTGTTGCCTATAATAGTAGAGGTGACTGTTGACTATAATAGTAGAGGTGACAGTTGCCTATAATAGTAGAGGTGACTGTTGCCTATAATATTAGAGGTCACAATGACGGCAATACTACCAATAAAACTGATGACTGTTCACTTAAGGAGCAATGGTAATTATGATAGTAGGGTGAGAGTTGACTTTATTGGTAATTGTGACTGCTGGCTATACTAGCAGAGGTTACAGTTGGCTATAATAGTAGATGTGACTGTTGGGTATAATAGTAGATGTGACTGTTGGCTATAATAGATGCGACTGTTGGGTATAATAGTAGATGTGACTGTTGGCTATAATAGTAGAGGTGACTGTTAGCTATAATAATAGATGAGACTGTTGGCTGTAATAGTAGAGGTGACTGTGGACTATAATAATTGAGGTGATCAATGACTACATTGTTAACACAGGTTACAGTAGGTTTGATTATAGGAGTAGTGTCTAATGACTATAACTAAGAAGTAGTAGAGGTAACTTGATTAAAGTAACATTGGTGACTAGTGGCTGCATATTTCTTGTAAACGTGGATTTGGAGCAATACATTTTTTAAAATTCCCCTGCTCCAGCGCTGTTCCTGCATCAAAAGTGACTGTTCCAACTCTGCTCCACTCCGCACTCTGGCTTAAATTAATCATTTCTATAAAATTTAAGTAAAAAGAAATACACACTGTAATCTGATGAAGGAACATTGTTGATTCAAGAGTTTTGAAACTGTTTAAAAGCCACTTAAACTAGAATTATTCGTATTTTAATAGCTCATTTTGTTTAATGCAATAATTTTTCATAGACTGCCACAGATGATATTACAATTAATGATTGAAACAGTCACTTTATGTTAGTGTGATTTTTTAACGAGTTCAACTAACTCTAAAAATGAATGGACAATTATTTTGTTTTAGAATTACCTCAGATTTTGAATAAAACACATCTATTGATTATTTTATTTCTTTACATTTAGTATAATTTAATTCATTTTGGAATTTACAATGACAAAATGAAAGTGGAGCAGGCAAGATTTTCTTGTCGCTAGGTCCGGGCAAATATCTACTGCTCCACTGTCCAGTTCTTGGCTCTGCTCCAAAGCTCTGGTTGTAATTGTTAACACAAGAAAATGCTATTGATTCATGTTGCTTGAAAGTAAAAGAGAAACCTCACCATAGCTGACACTTTCCTAACTACTGGAATGGGGTCGCCACGTACAGACCAGCTCAGCTTTGAAGTGTCTAACATATCCAGAGCTACATCCAGTACGCAGGACTCGAACTGAAAAACATGAATGATAAAAAGTATAAGGTATGGCTTATTCATAGTCTGTTATGTAGAGCCAAATAATATACATATTTTTAGTACCCATAAATAGTTTAGTTTGGTTTTTAAGGACTATCTTCATTGTACACGAACAACTCATTCAGTGCTCTAATCTCCTCCATTAGATCATACAAGGAGAATCTCAGCACAGTGCACATACTCAATAGCACCAGTGGGTATCCCAATGTGTGGTTATACAGGAATCACACTATAAATACTTTTGTGGTGGGTAGGTTTCTTAATGTTTAAATTTTGCCAGGGCAATGGCTGTATGGCTTACTCTTTACAATTTCCAACTGCCGAGGGATTTTTAATGTGCGAAACTTGCACATGGGACCTCTCATTTTGTTGGCCCTTATCTCAGAACGCTAGGCATCCGATCTCACTACCCTGGAGACCAGCCATCCGATCTCACTACCCTGGAGACCAGCCATCCGATCTCACTACCCAGGAGACCAGCCATCCGATCTCACTACCCAGGAGACCAGCCATCCGATCTCACTACCCAGGAGACCAGACATCCGATCTCACTACCCTGGAGACCAGCCATCCGATCTCACTACCCAGGAGACCAGAGGGAAGTATGACATCATTAGGAACCACTGGTTCTGAAAATAATTTCCATCAATAATATCCCCCGTGCTGGGAGCGAACCCGTTACCTTCGGAATTAGAAGCAGACACCATACCTCTTAGCCACTCTGACGCCCTGACACATAAATGGGTAAGGAAATAAAGAAGAAGAAAACTAGACAACAGAAAAACAACAGAAGTTATAGGCTTAGCAGGGCAATACTTAATGATGCAACAGCCATCACTTCTATGTCTGTTCTCCTCAAGGAGCTTAGGCCTTCAACAAACGTATGCCACATCTTTCTGTCCCGTGCCATCAGCTCAAGGTCTCTCTGTCCCGTGCCTTCAGCTCAAGGTCTCTCTGTCCCGTGCCTTCAGTTCAAGGTTTCTCTGTCCCGTGCCATCAACTCAAGGTCTATCTGTCTCGTGCCATCAACTCAAGGTTTATCTGTCCCGTGCCATCAACTCAAGGTCTCTCTGTCCCGTGCCATCAACTCAAGGTCTCTCTGTCCCGTGCCATCAACTCAAGGTCTCTCTGTCCCGTGCCATCAACTCAAGGTCTCTCTGTACCGTGCCATCAACTCAAGGTCTCTCTGTCCCGTGCCTTCAGCTCAAGGTCTCTCTGTCCCGTGCCATCAAATCAAGGTCTATCGATCTCGTGCCATCAACTCAAGGTCTCTCTGTCCCGTGCCTTCAGCTTAAGGTCTCTCTGTCCCGTACATTCAGCTCAAGGTCTCTCTGTCCCATGCCATTAACTCAAGGTCTATCTGTCTCGTGCCATCAACTCAAGGTTTATCTGTCCCGTTCTATCAACTCAAGGTCTCTCTGTCCCGTGCCATCACCTCAAGGTCTCTCTGTCCTGTGCCATCACCTCAAGGTCTCTCTGTCCCGTGCCATGAGCTCAAGGTCTCTCTGTCCCGTGCCATCAGCTCAAGGTCTCTCTGTCCCGTGCCATCAGCTCAAGGTCTCTCTGTCACGTGCCATCACCTTAAGGTCACTCCATGTCTTCTTCTTCTCTTTTAAGTCTGTCTCCAGTTCTCTTCTTCATTTGTTCTTTGGACTTTCTCTCCCTCTTTTAACCTGGATAATTCTCAGTAACAAGGACTGTCTGGTATTGACAGGTCACAGCAACTGGGTTTGAAAATACATAGAGCAAAGACAAAAATTATAAAAATAAGTGCAACTAACGATAACCAGATCACACTGGGAGATACATCACTTCAAGATATGGAATCATATATATATATATCTTAGCAGCATTAAAGTAAAGACAAAGTTGGAGGAACAAATAATGATATTTTTAAAAAATGCCACAGGCAACCGGAGCTTTCACTGCATTTGGAAATATCTTCTTTGGTCCTAGGCCGCTGACTGACAAAGCAATCAGTAGCCAACACGCCTGGTGGCATCTTGTAGGGCAGAAACAAACTGTTTCCACGTTTGTCGGTCGACAGCCATCCTTCATGTGGTGCCCCAGTGCTGGTTCATGCTTAGCATCTCTGCTTCCATAGATCTCCGCCAGGTAGCTTTTGGCCGTTCTCGCTTTTGCTTTCCTTCTGGGGTCCATAGCATGGAAGTTCTGGTGATAGTGTCAGGGTCTCTTCTATTGGAAAATACATAGAGATAAAAAGAAATCCAGTCCAACACAAAAATTAGAATCCTTAACTAAAATGTCAAGTCAGTCCTATTGTTGATAGCATTACAAGGCAGTTTATATCTTGGAATCCCCATGGTTTTACAGGGCAGAAATATTAAAAGACAATTATGCCTATTTCTTTACTCTGTTGAAATAAACATTTTGTTCGTTCGTTCGTTGGTAACACAATAAGGGCAGACTAAAAAACAAATGTAGAAGAGAACTGAAGACCGAACTGAAAGGGATAAAAGAGTAATGGAAAGATCTTGAGCGGATGGCACATGACAGGATGATGTGGCACATGACATGATCATGTGGCACATGACATGATGATATGGCACATGACATGATGATGTGGCACATGACAGGATGATGTGGCACAAATTTATTGAAGATCTATACTCGAGGGGCTGAGGGGTAATGATGATTAAGATGATGATTAAGATGATGATTAAGAATGCTGTGATATTAAAATATGTTACATTAAAAAATATATGACGTATACACTTATAAACCACCCGTGTGTTACCGTGGCCCGAAAGGTGAGTAAACAATAGTAACACTATACCCTACCATGCATGTCGTAAAAAGCGACTAACGCGGATTTGGCATGGGGCTGGTTACCCCATCCCGTAAAAAAATGTTTACCAAAAAACTTCAACAAACATGGACAAGTCAAATACAGAATATAAATCAACTCAGCCGCCCAAGACAGAATAAGGTCCTCTGGAAAGGAGGCGCATGAAGCAGCCCTGAGAAAGCCAAAAGGAGTCTGGGTTGCCGACTAACCTTTTTTCATCTACGAAAATCTCCAGGATTGTCACCTAGAATGTTCGAACTCTATATTAACAAAGGAAAATTGCACAGGTAGCAGTAGAAATGACAAACCAAAAAACACATGCAGAAGAGAACTGGAAACAGAGGTGAAAATGATGAGGAAAACACGGAAAGAACATGAGCAGATGGCACAGGACTGGGAAACTTGCATGTGTTTGTTAACGTCCAATGCTCCTTGGGGAGCTAAATGGTATTGATTGATTGACTGACGCTTATAAACAGCTATGGTTTAAAAATGGAATAAAATTCTTCTCTACCTGGCCAAAATTCCAAGGCTTTTCATGGATGTGTATCGTACCGGCAGTGTAGATTATGCCAGTTTCATTGAGTATGTATTCATTCAACAACTTTTCATCTGACATATATACTGCATCATCTGTTAAAAGTTAACCAAAAATAATCAGTTTTACAATAAGACACAGGCACAACTTAGATCAAACTTAAGAATAACCTATGAGAATATTAAAGCTATACCAATGCAAAACAATAGCTTATAAGAAATATATAACGGATATAATGTGTATAAGCAATAACATTACCATAAACAATGTAAGCAAGAATATTAACAAAAAACAATATACTGTGGTTTAAGTGAAGACATTTTGGGGCTCCCTGCCATTAAAAAATGTACGGCCATGTTGCAAGTAGATCTTATGGAAGGGAAGTAATCTTTAGAATGTTCTTTTGGACAAGTTAAATTTTGGGTTGCGGCGCTTGAATGCTCGATTAAGCTGATGCTTGTTTGACTTTATGATAGAAATATCTTCTCCTATTTTTGAGTGACAAAGTACAGAAAAGCGTGGTGAACGCTGTTTATCTCAAATGTTGAGATGTATTTATTCTGTACTGTTTTGAGCTGTATGTGAATAGCTCGCGGCTTGTCTGCATGTATTATTGAGAGCTGTGTTCAAAACAGCCGAGTCTCGTGTCGGGTTTTTTGGCGGGACTAGTGTGTGATCCCGTGGGAGTCTTTGTTTGGGCGTTGACCGAGCTGGTCAAGTCCCTGGGTTTTTTGAAGTGTATGCCTACGTAGTGCTTGAGGAAATGTCGACTTATGTGTTTTCGCTGTGTGTGAGGCCATATTATGTGTATTAACTGCAGTGTGGAGATTTGTGAAGCTGTGATGAAGCTATTACAAGTCCAGGATTAGGACAGGCCATATTATGTGTATTAACTGCAGTGTGGAGATTTGTGAAGCTGTGATGAAGCTATTATAAGTCCAGGATTAGGACAGGCCATATTAAGTATTAACTGCAGTGTGGAGATTTATGAAGCTATTAGGAAGCTGTTATTATAGCGCTGACATTATTGTTAACTGCCGTGAGTGAAGTCTGTCGGGCGCTGGGGATAGCTCGTACTTTTCACTGTGAACTTTATATTAATGCCAACGTGTTCGCGTTGTAGTTCAAACTGTACCTTGATGTAAACGTGATTGTGCTGTGACTTAATAAATCGTAAATAAATGTCACCAGGCGTTTACACCCTTCCATGAATATTATGTACGGGCCGGTGGTGTGAGTGTCTACCCTAACAACACACCTGCAGTTCAACATTCCAAACCCACGTGATAGTTAGCCCTGTGCGGGCGTGACCTATAGGTATCGAGAACCTGTTCATCGCTTACCAGCGTACTTCTACAATGTTTACCTGTGTGGCGTTTCTAATAGAACCTACACTATAAATCCATCGGTTTTCATCATATTATAAAACTCATCGGTATCATCTGGTAAAATCGATCGCATCATCTGGTGGCCTAAAAAGACAAAATATTTAGAGGTATCATCTAGCAATTATTGTGACGTATCATCTGGTGGACCAGTCATTACAAGTTGGAACGAATAGATATGACATTCGCGTGACAAGAGTTTGTGTGAACTTAACTTTATTATAATTAGCCCTGCGCTTCAGAACCTCGACCTAGTTTGTAATCTGCCTGTGTGGCGCATTTGGGAAATCACGCACGCCTTATCCGTGGTAGTATTCACTTTATACCGTTGTCAGTTGACGTCCTATATCATGTCTATAGAAATCAACAACGTCTACAGCCTACGATATTTGCTATCAGATGTGCAGCGATTCCAGTTGTTTCTATTGATTAACATTTTCAAGTGGCGAGCCAGCAGTTTCGTTTATGAGGTGGTCCAACGGCTGAAGGATAGCGTGTAGAAAATCGAGTATATGTGCAGAAGTACCAGTCATTTTGCACGTATACCTCAAGTCAAGAGTTTCGGATTTGCTGTGTTCCTGTTGCTGTCATCACGTGCTCCTGTGCAATGTTCAAGCATTGAAGCAAGGACCTGAAGGGAAGAAAGTCTAGTTCCAGTACCTTTCTGCGGTGGAGTGTTTTTATCGGCAGAATTATGTGATATCCTGCATCTCGGCGCAAGGGAATGGGATTATTGACATATAAGGGATTTTTTGTTGTGTAAATTGTGTCACTTCATGTATGTCGTCAGGCCTTCCAATTCTATGCATTGCTTGTTCTGTTGTTATTGTTGTTTATGTCTATATGGACATATGATTAAGATTTTTTGCATAGGTGTTTATGGCTATATGATTTATGTTGACCTCCCTGATGTGGATATGACCATATAAAGGTTCTTTGAACAGAAATTGATAAGACAGTAATGAGAATAGTTGCAATTTGTTGTATAGTTATTTAACTGTGAGGGGTGGAAAGTTGATTAATACATATACAGTGAACTCTATAAGTAAGTCCCTATGGATGAAGACGATATGGATCCTGATGATCTGAGGCCTGTATTGGCTTATTTATTGGAAGAATGTAGAGATTTTGAGGGATTGAAAGGCCCAAAACTTGAGAAACATGTGATGGAGAGATTTTTGTCTAAAGCGTCATTTTTTCTAAGGTGTTTTGCTCAGGATAATTTTCATTCCGATCCCCAGTTAAGGATGGCTGAGGATTTGGCAGATTTGCTGAATTATCTTCGTGGATTTGCGTACAACTATACTGATGTTAAACATGATCATACAGTGAAGAATATACACAGGATAATTTTCTACGGCATTTCTGATGAGCAGGAAAAGAGGTTAGAAGATGTGGAATTAAGAAGAAAAAAACAACAAAGGGAAAACTTCTTAGAGGGTACTGCTGAAGTGAGTAAACTACATGAAACAGTCTCTAAACTTACAAGTGATTTGTATAAATCAAACTCGGAACTTGCTAATGTGTAGGCACGTTTGGATTCAGCATTGTTGAAGATAAAGCAATTGGAAGTTCAGATGAACGATCAGCATGTTAAGGTGAAAAATCTTACACAAGAGGTCCAACAAAATAAAGAGATGTATAAGAAATTGAAAGCTGAGAGCAATGAACATGAGAAGACTTATATAGAAATGCTTCATGATGTGATGGATAATAATGCGATTCTTAGTGATCAAATTAAGGAGATGAATACTGTACCCACAAAGAAGAGTAATGAGATTATGAATAACAATGTTGATATTAAAATTGAGGCACTTCAAATGAAAGTAACACAGTTAAAGGCAAATAAAGATATCGATGAGAAAGAGAGATTAGATGAGTTGGCGGCGGAGAGAGAAAGGATTGTAAAGGTTGATAAATTACTCACAGAGGAGAGATGCAAATTGTTGATAGTTGATAAACTTAACAAGAAATTAAGGGAAGAGATTGTACATAAAGATATTGAAATTTCAGAAGCCAGAAAACGAGTAGATGGCCTGCTTGACATCGTCTTGAATAACAAGATGTGGTCTTCTGTCAATGGTGACAGCGATAGACAGAAAGTTGCGAAAAGTCAGCCCCATACACTTTTTGCTCATAGAGAGGTCATACATAGTAAATATAGATCTTTTCGTGGAAAATATAACTTTCTAAGTTCTAATGTTACTAGTGATTCTATTAATAATTCTTGGCGTCAGACCAATAAAGATTCAAGTTCTGTTAATCATGAAAAGAAAGGTGATAAATTTCAGGGCAAAACTTTTGAGAGCAAACATGTATCTACTATTGGAAATACTCAGACATTAATAACAGGGATTGGGACTATTACTACTTGTCCCAGGGATGAAACCCATATGCGGAACAATGGAGATATTTTTGTTCCTGGTAGTTATCAAACTCAGCACAGTCAGTTTGAAACAAGTGGTAAACATATTCCCATAGGTGGAAAGAAGAACAGTTGTGGTAAGAGAGACAATCCCAAGATTAAACAGTATCAAGGGAGACCAGTAAATAATAATTTTCCCTCTCCTAGAAACTGGAGACAATTTAACAAATCTCAAAGTTTTGATTGTAAGAATGTTGGAAAGTATGATAGAGATAATAGTTCTTCAAATATTGCTTTACATCACAAAAGTAACGTTCCTCAACAAAAGACTAAAGTCATTATTTGTAAACAAGGCAACGGTAATAACAAGTATTGTGATCATAGGACAGATAATAAGTGCAACTATGCTAATTTTGCTCAACATGAGCCCAGAGTCATTTATAAGCAAAGTAAACAAGGTAAAAATAACAGTGGGATCTCAAATACTATTGCTTGCTCTACTCGTTGTTGTGAATGTGGGACTTTGTTTCAGCTTAAGACAACGACGACATTCAAGTGCGGTCATGTTGTCCGCAAGTATTCTGTGATATCTACATATGATAGAGGAAGAGCTGATGGCATCGTGAAGAGACCAGTACTTTTACACGACCCACAAGTTTAGGTAATCGTGAGATTGAATTTCCGTTTTCCTAATTAAATTTCACCATTGATTAAAATGGAAATTTTCATTTGTGTTTTTTGACAGAAGCAACTTCGCGATAAGGGTCTGCGCTCCTGTTTACATTGGCGGTCAGATATGTAGGTCAACTTTACGCTCGAGTGTTTAGTCAAGCGAAACCTGTCAGCGTCTAACTAGCATCTGATGTTTACCTGCTGAGGGTCAGGACATGTTTACGAGAAAGCGGGATCTTTTGCGTCTGATTTTTTATTTTATTTTAAGGCAGTAAATATTTTTTTGTATTCTATAGTATAGTTCAGTATATATTGTTGTTTTGGATTAACATGTAATTTCGTTGAAATATTTTGATGCATCATTTCATTGCCATAATTTTTTGTTTTTATTGTTATTTATATGACTGTATTTTCAGGATGCACCAGTACATTTCTATGCTATTTATGTATTATTGTTATTGAAAATGTGTAGTGTGTCAGTTGATAATGATTTGTCTGTAACTTTTGATGAATGTGGTAAGCGATTTGTGTCTATACACATTGGTCATAAACCTATGCCCACATGTACAATGCATTCATTGACTTTTATACTCCATTGTTGAACTTGCAGTTTTTTTTTTATATAGCAGTGTTTGTTAGAATAGTTTTTGTACATAATGAGATTGCCAGCCCTATGCACAAACTCATTGGTTGTAATGGTACAATAATTACTTTTAGAAAATTCACGAGTATTCGTTATCCATTACTTGAATTTTTTCTCATGCTCTGATAGCATATCAGGTTGAGAAAAATATAAATTTAAAGCTAGATAAATATAAAACTAAACTGAACATGATTGTCAGCCAGAAGTAATTTAAAGGTTAAATTGAACTGTAATAGGTAGAATTAACAGCGATAGCTGATATTATTTTTTTTTGATTGAAGAATTTAGAAATCTGGTTTAAGCACTTACTAAACTTACATTATGTTGTTCTAAAATATTTGCAAGCTTGTATGTAGATAATAGTGTGTTTTCTCAGGTGTTTTTTATGTGACGTATTAAAAAAAAACCTACATTTGTTGATGTGTCTGTTTAGAGATAGATTGTTTATATGTCCTTCATTTGGGACCAGAAGACGCTGCAATAGAGACCGCAGTCAGCGACTCATAGCTTGACTGCCTGCGTCAGGACCAGCGAACCAGAGCTGGTCAAGACCGTGCTCCACCTCCACGTGGTGGTCCTGGAAACAGTCTGCAGCAGTGCAGGATGGCTGAGCGAGCATGGATCGAATAGGGAAGGCAAACCCGGGCCTAAAAAATGCCGTGCTGAAGTCGGATGTGTCGGCCGAAAGGCGCAGATATCGCAGCTTTGCTGGAAACAGACACAACGCAACCAACGTCCTTTTCAGGACGAACGAAGAAGAAGAAATGTCCTTCATTTTCTTAAAATTGTTTTCATTGTTATTTTATTAATTATAGTTTTGAATAGGTTGCAAATGTAATACTATTTTTTTTCTTTGGAATTTATTGTTGTGAAACATTTTGGTATTTTATTTTTCTTGGAAAATGTATTTTTTTTTGACATTGTTATATTTTTTGTGGGTGCCAGTGTTAGACTGTATATTATAGTTAGTAATGTGTAGTGACATTAGTCCCTTGAAATTGTTTTTTGATGTATTTTTTTTTCTGTATTTAACGCGTGACTTTACGTCAACGCGAAATTTTTGATACTGTGGATATTTATTTTTGTTTGTGTGATATTTAGTATAATCTATTTCTAGTTTTGTATAAGTTCTATAATTTGGTTAAATTACTTTTTATGTTTTGTTTTGTCATAAGCTTTCTTTTGTGGTGTTAGTATATAGATATACGTTGTCATTTTGTGTTGTAATTTTCGATTATAATTGTAATTATTTAGACAATACATTCTTTAATTTAGATGGTTATTATAATGTATTGTTACTATCTTTCTCTATATTTTCATCTTTACTTTTCATCTATCTTTGTTGTCTATTCGTCATTCCTTTACATCTTTTCTGTTATCTTTTTAGTATCGTTTCATACTTTCGTTATACTTCCGTGCTTCATCTACGTCTCACTTCATGCTTCTTGTATACTTTTTCTTCTTACGCTAATTATACTTTCATTTTTTGTATTGTTAGATTAATTATGTAACTTAAGATAACGTAGCCATTTGTGATAATTGTATTTATTTTACATTTAAGGAATTGTATAAATTAATTGTTATCTTATGATTTTATTTGATTTTTCTCATATTTTGATTTCCCATTTTCCTCCATTACGTTTGTTTGTTCTTGTCTTTTCATTTACTATTGGTTGTTTCCAGTTTAGTCTGTATTGAACATACTTAGCTTGGTTTTGTATTAGATTAATTTTAGTATTCTTACTTGATTACGTGGGATTACTATTATTTACTTTACATTGTCTGCTAATATTTTTTGTAGATAAACTATTTTTCACTTGTCTTAGGTAAATTCTTGTAGGTATATGTTAGAGCTTCATTATTTTCTAAATTTTTTGGGAGTTAATTTTCAAAAAAATGATAGAACCATTTTTTTCCCTGGGGGAGGGGGGGGGGTGGTAAACTGTTGCGAGTAGATCTTATGGAGAAGGGAAGTAATCTTTAGAATGCTTTTTTGGACAATCTAAATTTTGGGTTGCGGGGCTTGAATGCTCGATTAAGCTGATGCTTGTTTCACTTTATGATAGAAAAATCTTCTCCTATTTTTGAGTGACAAAGTACAGAAAAGCGTGGTGAACGCTGTTTATCTCAAATGTTGAGATGTATTTATTCTGTACTGTTTTGAGCTGTATGTGAATAGCTCGCGGCTTGTCTGCATGCATTATTGAGAGCTGTGTTCAAAACAGCCGAGTCTCGTGTCGGGTTTTTTGGCGGGACTAGTGTGTGATCCCGTGGGGAGTCTTTGTTTGGGCGTTGACCGAGCTGGTCAAGTCCCTGGGTTTTTTGAAGTGTATGCCTATGTAGTGCTTGAGGAAATGTCGACTTATGTGTTTTCGCTGTGTGTGAGGCCATATTATGTGTATTAACTGCAGTGTGGAGATTTGTGAAGCTGTGATGAAGCTATTATAAGTCCAGGATTAGGACAGGCCATATTAAGTATTAACTGCAGTGTGGAGATTTATGATGCTGTTAGGAAGCTGTTATTATAGCGCTGACATTATTGTTAACGGCCGTGAGTGAAGTCTGTCGGGCACTGGGGATAGCTCGTACTTTTCACTGTGAACTTTATATTAATGCCAACGTGTTCGTGTTGTAGTTTAAACTGTACCTTGATGTAAACGTGATTGTGCTGTGACTTAATAAATCGTCATTAAATGTCACCAGGCGTTTACACCATTTCATGACTATTATGTTCGGGCCGGTGGTGTGAGTGTCTACCCTAACAACACACCTCCAGTTCAACATTCCAAACACACGTGATAGTTAACCCTGTGCGGGCGTGACCTATAGGTATCGAGAACCTGTTCATCGCTTACCAGCGTACTTCTACAATGTTTGCCTGTGTGGAGTTTCTAATAGAACATACACTATAAATCCATCGGTTTTCATCATATTATAAAACTCATCGGTATCATCTGGTAAAATCGATCGTATCATCTGGTGACCTAAGAAGACAAAATATTTGAGGTATTATCTAGCAATTATTGTGACGTTTCAGGCCACTGTATGTAATAAACGCCTATCTATAAATGTTTAAAGGGCAAAGTGAAATAAAACTAAATATTTAGACATGCGCCCTAACATAACCAACTAATCTTGTGTCTAGGCTGACTTTAAAAAAAGCAGCCAAATATTTTATAGTGCTTGCATTGTCTGCTGTCGTAAATTTTAGATAGGTTAGAAGATAGGCATGGTCCCATCTGAGCAGAGGTGATAGTGGTAAATATGTGAGCATAAAGGTGTAGGAAATAGCTCTCACGAGTGAATAGTTAAGGAGAAGATTAGTCTCTGGAATGAATAGTTTCTCTAGTCCAGCCTATCCATACGAATATAATTTAGTGTGACAATCTTCCATCCCCTTATCTCTAGAAAGATAAGTTAAACTAAACACACCCACACACAATTATGTGGCATAAGACACATAAAACGCGAAAAACTATGGTTAATTGGATATTGATCTGACCAACACACAAAGTTAAGTTCTTTTTGTGGTTTGTTATCATTAAACTGATTACAACATCAAACATATACGGAGAAATCAATAGATCATGTTTACAGACATAGGAAAATAACCGAATAAGTGCCCTCACCCTTGTTGAGAAAGGATCTGAAAAGAAGTTAATAACCCAAAGGTCAAAGATTAGCACTAGATTACAGAATATACTGTGAAAAACAAGTTCCCACTAATTACTACTCAGTAAAGCATACAGTTTTGGCGAAATAAAAAAAGAAGTTAGTATAATGATTGTAACAAAGGAAAATATTTCTCTCTCTCTCTCTCTCTCTCTCTCTCTCTCTGTCATATGTGGCCACAAACAATGTCGCTTACCCACTCTTGGTGTTGATATCCTTTGGAAAAATTACAATCGTTCCTGAGCCTATGCTGTCGGGTGAGTTGTCAAATTTAGCCCCAGTCCAGCCTGTTTATCGAATAATAATTACAAGGTGGACGCCAAATTTGGTGGTTTAATATCCTCTGGATGAAGCAAGTGTTACAGCGAATAGTTACTGAAGCAAGATGTGCTCTGAACGTTTCCAGTTGCAAAAGGAAAAAAGTAATTCCCGTATTTCTAAGCATCTGGTTGCTAAGACAAATGTTACAATATGTAAAAATAATGATGATGGTAAATCCTATCGGCTCGCTCTAAGGTGAGTGCTGATTTTGAAACAGCATAGTTTTATGGATCACTCCGTTGCTACGACTGTCCATCGTCAGGAATATATGTTCTTTCGTATGCCCAGTGGGCAGGCAAAAATTGAATAAATAATTCTGGGTAAGGTACAGTCCAGTTACAATTTTAATCTGAATGTTTATTGTTCTCTTGGGCTCAACCGGTTCACGAAGGAACTTGGGACTTGTAGCCACGAAGAAAACACCATTAATCCTTCAATGAATGAAGAAAAAGGACCGAACTAGCCCAAAAATACTCGAAGACCCAACATAATAATAATAATGGGTAATGGTAAGACCGCTGGCCGCTGGTTTTGATCAGGTGCTATATTAGGAATAAAAGAACATTTATGAAAAACTGCTACTATCCTATCCACCTGTAAGTTTTCCGCTATGGCATGTCGGGAAAAAGGGTATGTGACCTCCCCCGTTATTGCCCGCGAGAAAATGAACAGCGCAAACAGTCAATTCGCGCACTTTAGCAAAAATCGCTTGTCACTACTAGCTATTAGTCTATTAACTCTATAGTCACCCTCCTGTCATTCCGCCACTGCATCTATGTTTTCACCCCTTGCCCTGCTGTATGCGCATTATCGATTTTCCCAACTCAGCTCACGCATAAGTCCGTTTGGACTCTATTTATGCCCTTATACAAGAATTAGCTATCGCCTCCATCTTGTACTTAAAACTGCTATAAGCAGTCCTCAAAGATTCTCTCTCTTTCTTTTTTTTCTTTCTTACTCCTGCTTGCTATCTCATTTCGTTCTCTATACTCCTCTCACAATTTTACCTTACACTCTAGGTTTTGGAGAAGCCTATCTCCTCACAAGTCTCCACAAGACCTTAGCAATCGCCGCAACATCTCTGTGCTCCACTCTACCTCTTAATCTCGTTCCCTCTCTGGAACTATCTCTCACAATTTAACCTTACCTCCATTCCTCATCAATTCCCCATGGCCTCTTCAAATTCCAATAATTCGGCCATTTTTTTTTCTTAATTTACCCCTTTTTCTGTTTTCTTATAACTCATAGGTTCGTCACTCCTCTGTGACTTCTCAGTTTCTCATGATTATCTTAACCATTCTTTTATTTTCGCCATCTCCCATGGTCCTGCTTTTCTCACCATCTTAACCCTTAATTAACTCTCTTTTATTTCACCATCTCTTATGGCTACTTCTTCGTCTCACATAATCTCTTTGTCATTTTTCATGGCCTTTAACCTACCTTAATTATTCATTATTTTCAACATTTTCATCATCACAGCCTCTCTACTTTATTTACTCATCATCATCTCATCTCAGCCCGTAACCGGTCATGGGTCGTAGGGGTGCCATGGTGGAAGCATCAGCAGACAGGGTCCTCCACTGCTCTCTATCCTCAGCAATGCGTACAAGTGTGGAAAAACCGTGTCCTGCCCATTCTTTGATGTTATCAGCCCAGGATTTTCTCTGCCTTCCTCTTCCCCGTTTACCTTCGACTGTTCCCTGAAGGATCGTTTTCGAAAGGGAGTCATGACGAGTTACATGCCCAAACCAGGCAAGCTTTCGACGTTTCACTGTTGACAAAAGTGGTTCTTGGTGGCCTGCATAGGTGTTTATCTTCTCTCTAACATAGACATTTGTTTTGTGCTCTTTATAGCAAATGCGCTAAATTCTTCTATAACATTTATGCTCGAAAGCCTGAATCCTTCGCTCCGTATCTGCAGTGAGTGTCCAGCTCTCACACCCATACAAGAGAATAGATAATACAAGTGATTTGTATAATTTGATCTTCACAGGAAAACTGATGTTACTTTTCCAGATCACATCCAACCTTGTCATGGCAGCTGAGGCCATCTCAAGTCTTGTCTTGATTTCTTTAATTGATCTTCCATCACTGCATATAGTGGACCCGAGATATTTAAAGGTGTTAACTTCTTCTAACGTTTGCCCATTTAACGTAATGTTGGTCGGAACATGTTTCTTATGGCTATTCACCAATATCTTGCTTTTTTCTATATTAATTTCCATCCCATACGTTCTTGTTACTTTCTCCAGTCTAGAGGTAAGGTCTTGAAGTTCTGATTCTGATCCAGCTATCAGATCAATATCATCAGCAAAACGTAGGTTGCACAGAGGTCGGCCTCCAATCGATATGGTTGATTTATAATCGTAGAGAGCCTCCTGCATAATATGTTCTAGATAAATATTAAAGAGCACTGGGGACAGGATACATCCCTGCCGAACTCCTACAGTTGTTTTGAAAAATTCTCCAATGTCGTTGCTTGCAAAAACAGCACTGCTTGCGTCCTTGTATAGTGCTTCAATGATATCTATGATGTTGGTATCAAAATTGAATTTTCTCATTACTTGCCATAAGCCTTCATGCCAGACTCGATCGAAGGCTTTTGTGAAATCGATGAAGTTATGGTATAAATCGTGTTGATGTTGGAGATGTTTTTCGATAAGTAATCTAATATTGAAGATTTGTTCTGAGGTACTTCTTTTTGGTCTAAAGCCAGCCTGTTCCTCTGACAAGATTTCTTCTGATTTCTGTTTTATTCTGTTCAAAAGTATCCTTAACATCACCTTACTTGGATGACTAATAAGGCTAATGGTTCTGTAGTTCTTGCACATTTTTAGATTTCCTTTCTTTGGAAGCGGTATTACTAATGACTGCGTCCATTCTTTTGGCCATTTTTTTGTACTCCATATCTTCTGGCAAATTGTTGTCATGATTTTTACTATATCTGGTCCTCCATATTTCAAGAGCTCTGCTGGGATATTATCCACACCCGGTGACTTCCCTCCTTTCATCGAACATATAGCCTCTTCCACTTCTTCCCGTAATATTGCTGCATTTCCGAGTTCCCTGTTTTCGCACTTAATGTTGTTTAATATGCCTAAGTCAGTGTCAAGTTTACAGTTATATAATTCTTTACAATATTCTGTCCATCTTCTCATTACAGCTGTTTTTTCATTGAGCAGAGCCCCATTGCTATCTTCTATGACAGTTACCCTGGGCTGTTGGGGTTTTGATAGTTTTCTTAATGTGTCAAAAGCTGCCTTGCTGTTACCTTTTATTAGCCCCGTATTAATGGACTCACATTGATCAGCTACCCATTTTTCTTTGGCCTGTTTCATTTTCTTCCTAATATTTTTATTCACCATACTGTATTGCCATGCTGCTTCAGGAACCTCTTTCTTAACCTTTTTCATTTCCCGCCTGTCGTGGAATATTCTAATCCACATATATAAATTATCAAGTAAATATAAAGCCTAACAAATAAATTCTAATAAAGAAAAGAGCAATGGTAAAATAACAGTGCTGTCACAAAGAATGTACTCGAAATCCCCTTTGTTTTATGCTTCGTCTGCAAATTGTAACGCTTTCACGTTGATAGTAAAAGCCTACTATATTATTACCCGCTTTCTTCAATGAAACGTGTGCTGTATTTCTTGGAAAAACATTGAGAGGCAGACTGCGTAATGACCTAAATTAATCCTAACATTAATTATACTGCGTTACCAAAACGAACGAACAGATGGACTCAAATAGAAAGAGAGAGGGAGGGCTGAAAATCAGGAACGCATGCAAAATTGAACACGCGTCTCGCTATTAATGCCACCTCAACAAGCGTAACGCGATACACACTTACTACTATCACGCGTGTAAGGCCACATGCACTAACTTTTTCGGACGGACAGTGATAAAATTCACTACCCTTCCCAGAGTTAGGTTTTAAAATCACGAAAAACGCTTATTAGAAAAGATAACATTAGATGGGTTTACGTTTGAAAACATTACAGTACCCAGACAGCACATCTTCGAAACAGGAGGTAGAAGAAATTGCATATTTTGAACGCAGCCACTTAGCTCTTTTAAATTTGTATATTTGGGTTCCTTAGGGTTTGCTGACAAAGAATATGTAAAACGTTACGCAAATAGTCTAGGAATTAACAAGTTATAACCAAAATAAAATAGTGGGGATGCCTGACAGCATGAAATCATTTCTGCTCATAAAATTTTTTTATAACGTGTTTGAAAAAACCTTACGTACAGAAATAGCCTACCATGTAAACTCCAAATTGATTGGAGCGCAACAAATATAAGACTAAACACGATTGGTCGGACTATAAATACTATCTTTGGTTGTTAGGGGAGACGTAGGAAGGTAAAATTTTTTCAAACACTTGTCGAAACGTGGCTCCATTGGCCAGACTCGCTGATATAATCACTTAGGAGCGTTAGTTCGAGACCACTAGTTCAAATAAGCTTGATAAAGCAACAGTGCGTTGAAGCCAGCTCATATTTTTGCTAAATAAAAGCCTGGAACATAAGCAGATGGGAATTTGTGCCAGAATTCATTGCTAGTCAACGTATCTGTGTTTATTCCATGAATTGTGGTAAGCTTGAAACATTCAGTATCTTTTAATGAAAATTGAATGTGAATTGTTAATTTATGCCTGTATATATGTGTAGTTCAGTAGCAAACATGATGTAAAGCCTATAATGCTCCAGCCTGAACAGAAGGTGTCGGAGGAAAGTAAAACTGCATGGAATGGCCAAACAGTACACTGACACCTAGATTATTGATTAGACAGAAATAATGCTGGAATTGCAGAGGCGTAGTAACCATTAAGGAGGTTAATACTGGTATAAAGTATTTCAGATGAAGCTGACAGTTGGCCTAACGCTCTGAACTCAATGTTTGTGATGTATTGTGCTCAGTGTAGAACTAGAGTATCAATTAGTTATGAAGTAGAAGGTACATCCTTCTTGTTTTCAGGGACCGTGGTCTTGATGGTATTGAGCAGCACCTGGTCAGAGCTTTGCTGAATCCAGAGTCGGACAGCATACTCCTTGGTCCATTTAGCTATCAGTGAGGTGTCTCCAGAGCCCAGGGGAGAAATCGAGCAGAGGAGTCTTTCCTGCCGCCATCACGCAAGATAAGCTGATGTGGCCAGCTGAGCTCAAAATTATGTACCCCATCTTAAAATAACATTGTAACATAAACTTAAGAGGGGAAGTAAATTGTTTTAATATCAGGAACTGAGAACATCTCCAATACTAGTTCCAATAAAGACAAACTATTGAAGTCATGATGACAAATACCAACAGAGCTTGAACAAAACAAAACCAGTATTACCTCATATTACTACTACACAACTGACACACATAGGATACTTTTAATAATATATGTCACTACAATATTCATATTGATAAATTCTGTACATATAACTTGTAATTAAAATTGATTGTGATGCCTGGTTCCCTTTGTATTTGAATCAGGACACATATACATTCATGACATCAATGAATACATATTGTTATTTGAAAAGTTATCAGTGACTCCTTTAAGATATCCTTTAGAGTGTTATATGTATGTGAGTGTCACAGTGTTGTCAAGTGTGGTGGAATAAATTAAATTGTTTATCTGTCTGTTGTTGTTATGACTTACACTTCATCATACACATACCCTAGACACATAACGTAGTCATCACACTATTCCAAAATAATTCTGACTGAGATATATATATATGTGGCAGCAAGTAAGGTTATCTATAATACACTACTCTTATTAGATATAGATACCTTCACAGCTGATCTCAGTCAGTACACTAAGTCCCCTATAAATATTTATAACATCCCACTTCACCACATATATTGGGGTCTCGCTCTTGGGATTTTGAATCTTTCCCTATTAAAAATATTGGGGGTAATTCACTTCAGGGAATATAAGAATTAAAAGGTATCCTTGGGTGGAATTAAATAAGGTTGAGCTCACGGTGCCTGTGTTGTCCATTAGATATATATTTAGAGATTGAATTGTTGGTTAGACATTGTATAAATTTACCTGATAGACAATGGCGGACCTGGCCAAGTTTCGATCTGCTGCTGTTCAGACTGCAAAAGAGTTAGGATTAGATGGGCAAGTTATGGTTGCCTATGTCACTACGGAATGTGACAAATTTATTGAACGCGAAGAAAGAAGGTTTGAAGCCGAAAGAAAGTTAGAGGCTGAAAGGGAAATTAAGAAGTTACAATTTGAGGCTGAGGCTGAGACTAAGAGGTTGCAGATTGAGGCTGAGGCTAAGAAATTGGAAGCAGAAAGAGAAGACAAAAGATTAGCTGCAGAAAGGGAAGAGAAGAAATTAGCTGCAGAAGAAAAACGATTGACTGCAGAAAGGGAAGCAGAAGATAAGAGATTACAAAGGGAACATGAGTTACGACTAAGGGAGTTTGAGTTTCAGGGCCATGCTCCTGAAAATGGTGCCAGTCCCTTTGCCTCTGATGCCACTGCTAGCCAAGGAGCCTCAACCTCAGCTATGAATTTTCATTTAGATCATTTTGTTGAGAAAGACGATGATATAGAGAGCTATCTAAATAGGTATGAACTATTAGCTACCACGTATGGGTTAGAGAGAGAAAGGTGGAGCTTAAAGTTATCTCAGGGACTTCGTGGGGCAGCTTATGAAGTTTTTGCAAAAATGAGCAGAGGTGATCAGGAAAATTATGACATGCTAAAGCAGGCTCTTTTGTTAAGATATGAAAAGAATGCAGAATTTTATAGGAAAAAATTTAGGAATGCTAAACTACTGTCAGGTGAAACCTATCACCAGTTCTCTGCACGAATAGAGACATACTTGGAGAAATGGACTTCTCTGGGGAAAACCCAAGATCTTAAGGAAATGGTCCTTATAGAGCAATTAAGAGAGTCCATGGCTCCAGACCTGAGAAAGTTTCTCATGGAACAAGGTGCAGAGAGGCTGGGTGAGTTGCTAAATGTTGCTGAAAGGTATCAAGCAGCTCAAGCAGAGGTAACAGGTAATAAAAAGAAACAAGTGGATAACTTTAGGGCACCACAGAACTTTAATAAATTTGATCCTAGGGATCAAAACAAAGGTAAGCACCAATTTGATAGGCCACGGTATGAAAATAAAAATAAATTCCCACAATTCGATGAAAGGAAATATGATGAAAGAAAATCTTTCAACCAAGGAAAAAGGTGGTGTAAAAATTGTCAGATGGACAATCATGACACTGACCGTTGCAGAAGGAAACCTGTGTATATGGCAACCCTTCAGGTCAGGTCGACCTCAAGACAGGAGGAGGATATTATGTTAGATACCACTCCAGAAGAGATGAGGAAGGCACAGGCTGGGGATAAAACACTCAAGCCTTGTTTCAGAAAATTGTCAACTTGTCATACAACTCCAGGCAAGGGAGATTTTTACATGAAAAACAAGTTGATGTATAGGAAGACTGGAGCTAGATCCAAAGGTCAGGGACAGCTGGTACTTCCTAAAAGATATAGGGCAGACTTAATAAGGAGCCTACATGTGAAACCAGATGGGGACCATGAGAAGATAGGTACCATCATTCAAAAGGTGGCTCACAATTATTATTGGCCCAAAGCAAGATGGGACATTGAGAATTTTGTAGAAAGGTGTAGCATAGCACATGAGGGAACACCCACAAGTGGGAACATGGATCAGGACCTGGACACGCCACGGGGCAAAATTAGGCCTGATAATAAAAAGAAATAAATTTGATAAAGTGGACCAAATGGAATGGGAAGCCCCTTTTCACGGACAAGCTTCACTTAACTGTTTTACAATGGCCACTATGCGGAGAGTGCAAAAAGATGTCTTACCCCAGGATAAGCCGAAAATCCCTCAATCGGACTTAAACAAACTGGAGGAAGAGGATGTAGAGAGGAAATCTCTCATCAAGAATTTTAAGTGGGGAGAAAGCCCCAAAAGAAAAATTGGTAGCGGTCGTTTTGTGAATGATAATTCTGGGAGGAAAAATCATCACTATAAAGCTTCGAGTGGAAGAGACCATACCGGTGCATGGACAAATAGGTCCACACAATTAAAGGTCCATATGTAGCTTTGTTAAGAACGTGGACTGATGAAAAGGCAGAGGAAAACATTACATCTTCATACCAATATGTGAATGAGCTGACCACTCGTTTAAAAACTGGCTGGAAACTTGCCAATGAAAATTTGAAACAAGCCAGGAAGAAACATGCTGCCTATTATAACAGGAAGGCGAAAGACAGAAATTTGGCTGTGGGAGAGAAAGTACTGCTTCTTTTGCCCGGGAGTCAGAATAAGTTACAAATTGGATGGCAGGGTCCATATACAGTTTTAGAGAAGGTGTCTAGAACAAATTATAAGATAGATAAGAAGGGGAAAGAAAAAATCTATCATGTGAATCTCCTGAAGAAATATTTGGAAAGAGAACATCAGGAAGAGACACACTTGTTGACCTTGTCCATCGCCATGGAGATGAAAAAGGAACCACTTTCATCATTTGAATATCCATTACACCCCTGTGAGACAGCAGCACAGGTGAAAATCAGTACACATTTAACGAAAACTCAGAAAGAGAGAGTGCAACAGGTTCTAAATAATCATGCAGAGGTGTTAACAGACCGACCAGGGCATACAAACCTATTGGAATATGATATGAAACTGATAGACCCCACACCTGTCTGTATGAAACCATATTCGATTCCGTTTGCTAAGGAGAAAGCTTTGAAGGAAGAGATAGACTATCTATTGAAGGAAGGAATTATTTCGCACAGTGAATCTTCGTATAGTTCCGGTGTTGTACTCTTAAGGAAGCCCTCTGGAGAACATAGACTCTGTATAGATTACAGGAGACTGAATGCTATTACAGAAGGACAGGTGGATCCATTGCCGGATACAAATCAGCTGTTTGCCAGACTAAATAAAGCTAAATATTTCTCAAAAGTGGATCTGAGTAAAGGATAATATCAGATTCCAGTAAAACCTGAGATCAGACAAAATTGTTGATGTAAACATTTCGGAGGAACGTAATGAATCCCTGAGTTGCCTCTTTGATTGAGGATATTCCGAATGTTTCATACAGGATAATAAGAAGATTATGGGATCCACTACGAAAACTCTGCTATCACCAGGTATATGTTATCTCCTCATAACGTACATTTTGAGGGAAATATAATGTTCTCTGGACATGTCATTGCGCAGACTCAGAGAAGAGAAATGGTGAATACGGGTTGCGAAGCAGCATTAAGACAAGCACTCACACTTGCGGCTGTTCAGTAACATAACCGAAATATATTATTGGTTGTAGAAGTCTGAGGCAGATTTCATGAGTAGTGCCTACTCTGAATGGACCCAACTACATAAAACCATGATAGCACCACAGCAGAGTAAAGTCAAGTTGACTTACATTTATCTATGTGTATATAGAATAAAGGACTGACATATAATGTCTGTTTTAAGAGGGGAGGTGTCGTGAATATTCTAATCCACATATATAAATTATCAGGTAAATATAAAGCCTAACAAATAAATTCTAATAAAGAAAAGAGCAATGGTAAAATAACAGTGCTGTCACAAAGAATGTACTCGAAATCCCCTTTGTTTTATGCTTCGTCTGCAAATTGTAACGCTTTCACGTTGATAGTAAAAGCCTACTATATTATTACCCGCTTTCTTCAATGAAACGTGTGCTGTATTTCTTGGAAAAACATTGAGAGGCAGACTGCGTAATGACCTAAATTAATCCTAACATTAATTATACTGCGTTACCAAAACGAACGAACAGATGGACTCAAATAGAAAGAGAGAGGGAGGGCTGAAAATCAGGAACGCATGCAAAATTGAACACGCGTCTCGCTATTAATGCCACCTCAACAAGCGTAACGCGATACACACTTACTACTATCACGCGTGTAAGGCCACATGCACTAACTTTATTTCAAATCGACAGTGATAAAATTCACTACCCTTCCCAGAGTTAGGTTTTAAAATCACGAAAAACGCTTATTAGAAAAGATAACATTAGATGGGTTTACGTTTGAAAACATTACAGTACCCAGACAGCACATCTTCGAAACAGGAGGTCGAAGAAATTGCATATTTTGAACGCAGCCACTTAGCTCTTTTAAATTTGTATATTTGGGTTCCTTAGGGTTTGCTGACAAAGAATATGTAAAACGTTACGCAAATAGTCTAGGAATTAACAAGTTATAACCAAAATAAAATAGTGGGGATGCCTGACAGCATGAAATCATTTCTGCTCATAAAATTTTTTTATAACGTGTTTGAAAAAACCTTACGTACGGAAATAGCCTACCATGTAAACTCCAAATTGATTGGAGCGCAACAAATATAAGACTAAACACGATTGGTCGGACTATAAATACTATCTTTGGTTGTTAGGGGAGACGTAGGAAGGTAAAATTTTTTCAAACACTTGTCGAAACGTGGCTCCATTGGCCAGACTCGCTGATATAATCACTTAGGAGCGTTAGTTCGAGACCACTAGTTCAAATAAGCTTGATAAAGCAACAGTGCGTTGAAGCCAGCTCATATTTTTGCTAAATAAAAGCCTGGAACATAAGCAGATGGGAATTTGTGCCAGAATTCATTGCTAGTCAACGTATCTGTGTTTATTCTATGAATTGTGGTAAGCTTGAAACATTCAGTATCTTTTAATGAAAATTGAATGTGAATTGTTAATTTATGCCTGTATATATGTGTAGTTCAGTAGCAAACATGATGTAAAGCCTATAATGCTCCAGCCTGAACAGAAGGTGTCGGAGGAAAGTAAAACTGCATGGAATGGCCAAACAGTACACTGACACCTAGATTATTGATTAGACAGAAATAATGCTGGAATTGCAGAGGCGTAGTAACCATTAAGGAGGTTAATGCTGGTATAAAGTATTTCAGATGAAGCTGACAGTTGGCCTAACGCTCTGAACTCAATGTTTGTGATGTATTGTGCTCAGTGTAGAACTAGAGTATCAATTAGTTATGAAGTAGAAGGTACATCCTTCTTGTTTTCAGGGACCGTGGTCTTGATGGTATTGAGCAGCACCTGGTCAGAGCTTTGCTGAATCCAGAGTCGGACAGCATACTCCTTGGTCCATTTAGCTATCAGTGAGGTGTCTCCAGAGCACAGGGGAGAAATCGAGCAGAGGAGTCTTTTCCTGCCGCCATCACGCAAGATAAGCTGATGTGGCCAGCTGAGCTCAAAATTATGTACCCCATCTTAAAATAACATTGTAACATAAACTTAAGAGGGGAAGTAAATTGTTTTAATAACAGGAACTGAGAACATCTCCAATACTAGCTCCCATAAAGACAAACTATTGAAGTCATGATGACAAATACCAACAGAGCTTGAACAAAACAAAACCAGTATTACCTCATATTACTACTACACAACTGACACACATAGGATACTTTTAATAATATATGTCACTACAATATTCATATTGAGAAATTCTGTACATATAACTTGTAATTAAAATTGATTGTGATTCCTGGTTCCCTTTGTATTTGAATCAGGACACATATTCATTCATAACAGCAATGAATACATATTGTTATTTGAAAAGTTATCAGTGACTCCTTTAAGATATCCTTTAGAGTGTTATATGTATGTGAGTGTCACAGTGTTGTCAAGTGTGGTGGAATAAATTAAATTGTTTATCTGTCTGTTGTTGTTATGACTTACACTTCATCATACACATACCCTAGACATACAACGTAGTCATCACACTATTCCAGAATAATTCTGACTGAGATATATATATATGTGGCAGCAAGTAAGGTTATCTATAATACACTACTCTTATTAGATATAGATACCTTCACAGCTGATCTCAGTCAGTACACTAAGTCCCCTATAAATATTTATAACATCCCACTTCACCACACCGCCGTGTATCACATAACTTCAGAATGTCATCTGTAACCCATGGTTTGTTTATTTTCTTTCTTTTACCAAGTATTTCTGTTGCTGATTCAATGAGCACGTCTTTCATGTTCTCTGTGATTGAGTTGATATCATCCTCCAAAAAGTTGAGAGCTGCGAATTTTCCTCCAACAGTTGCCTCAAAGATTCCCGCGATTTCTGGATCTTTCAGTTTGTCTAAATTGAATCTTAACTGAGAACATCTATTTTGATTATAGTTCTTTTTAAGTTTAAGCTTGAGCGTCATCAATACCATGTCGTGATCACTACCAATGTCGGCGCCAGGAAAAGTCCTAGTCTTGGCTTTATTAATACTGGACTTGAATCTTTTGGATACAAGAATAAAATCAATTTGGCCATGTATCTCAGTTTTTGGGGCATGCCACGTTGTTCTTCTTGATAACTTATGAGGAAATAGTGTATTTGCAATGGTTAGTTTATAGTTGTTGGCAAATTCTAGTAGCCTTAGTCCTCGATCGTTAGTTTCACCTGTCCCAAATCTCCCCACTGTACCAGCCCAGTGACCGTATGCATCTGGCCCTATTTTAGCATTCCAATCACCTAACACGATGAGAAGATCTTTCTTTGGAATTTTCTTAATTGCTTCATCCAGATTGTCATAAAATGTATCAATTGTCTCATCCTCATAGTCAGTAGTGGGGGCATATACCTGTATGATGGAGATGTTCTTTGGATGTGCTGCAATACGAATGGTGATAAGCCTGCTATTTATTGGGGTGCAGCTGATGACAGAGTTCAATCTATCTTTATGTACGATAAAACCTACTCCATGCTGATGTTTCGACTCATCTCCACTAAACCAAATTTTGTGACCATCATCCGTTATTGATTCACCTAATCCTGTCCATCTGACTTCTGCTAGGCCCAGGATGTCCCACGAGTATCTAACAAGTTCATGTGTTAGTTCTTTGACTTTTCCACACGCATATAGCGTGCGTACATTCCAAGTTCCAACAACAAAACTTTCTCTTGGAAGTTTCAAAACAGGTGTTTTACCCCATTCGCTGACTTATCACTCTCAAGGGGCAATGAGAGCGCGGTCGTTGTTAATCCGGGCATCGGCCGATCCGGCAAATTATTACTGAGTTGACTTTCCATCATAGCATTTCAGTGGGCAAGAGGTTTGCTTGGCGGTGCCCATCTCCTCTCCAAGTATCCTTGCAGGTACATACAAAAATGTACCTGGAGCAGTAACAATAGCCCTCAATAAATCTGTAATGTTTTGAAACACTGTCCGATCGACACATCACAAAACCGCCATCTTGGCTACTTGTATCAACACAAACAGCGAACTCACATGATAGGCAAACTTGATGTTTTCATCTTTAAAATACTTAGCAACATAATCCAGAAAAAGCCAAACACACTACAAACTCATACAGCCCTTATTAAGGCTGTTACCACTGATGCAGACTCCAAAACGACGACATGAAATACACAACACAAAAGTGCGGCCTACCACGCCGCCATCTTGACCTAATTTACTCATACACTCCACTATTTTCGCTGTAGTGACCTCCTTGTCCCTATGTCTTTCTCACGAAATCTGTTTAGCAATTTCTATAAGTGCTTCCTCCTTTATTTCTTTTCTGACTTCGATCACGATTTGCTTGCTCTATTCTTCTCTTCGCCATCTATCATTTTCGTCAGAACTATTTCTATTTCATCTCTTGTTTCTGGAAAGTGCTTATGATACCTTCCTTCCAGCAACCTCCATACCATAGTTCTTGAGAAGTTAAAATCAGGCCGTTTTATGATGGCTTCTATCACCTTCTTTAACTCCTCTATGTTTTGTTCATCCACTTTAATCATTTTCTTACTCGTGTCATTCACCTCTTCTCCCACTCCTTTTCTCAATTTTTCCACCATTTCGCACCTCTCCGTGCGCCATACCTTCCTCAGGTGACTCTTTATTTCTACATCTTACATTTTCTTCCGCGTCCTCATCCTCTGTGAATACCCACTTATCTTCTTCATCTGACGCTACACTGTCTGAATAACTTGACGTCGAATCTGAGAACACGTCTCTTTCCACTATTTTGATTCCCAAGTAATCAAGTTCCTCCATCACTCTCATTACAAGCCGGCGAATTTCTTCTTTTCTTCCCGATAAGTCTGTATCAAACCTTCTCTCCAGAAATCTCTGTACATACTTTAGTACTACGGTGTCGGTTTTGGGTCCCCTCAGTTCGTCCTTTATTGCTTTCTTCATCTCCTGTACGCTTGGCCTAGCTACCTTGATGATTTTCTTTTTCTCCCCCGAACCACTTTTAACTCCCAGTATTATCTTCTCTACTTCTCGCTCCCTATTCTTTTTATCGATATATGCGCAATGTGCTGTTATCTCCCTCTCGTCCTCTCTTCTACTACTAATTCTTGAGTTCCTCTCAACGTCTTCATTCTTGAATCCGTCGTTATATCGATCTCTACTTGTTTTCCTAATTTTTTTTTTAGCTACTTCCACTTTGTTCTTCCTGACTTCTAATTCTTAAATTTCCTTCTCGATCTCTGCACACAATGCAGTTATCTCTTCAATTGCGGACACCTTAGAACTTTTAATCTTAGTCTCCCTTTCTTGCCTCATCCCCGACTGGTTTTCATCTCTCAATCTTTTGAGATGTCTTTCATAATCTGCTGAATCATCCGACGATACATCAAACTTGTTATTATTCTCTCTGGTACCAGTAACGCCCAGCACTTCCTGTGTTTTTGAAGTCCCTCCTGTCTGATTCACCAAGTCCTGAGGATCTTCCTGTGGATTCCGTTGAACTGTGGTCTTCCCCGGCTTCGTGTCCTCTTTCTTCTCTCCACTTCTCGTCAGAAATCTCCTCTTATACTCGTTCAACGCAATATCATCTTCACTCTTCCAATCAGCTGTCAGAAATCTCCTCTTATACTCGTTCAATGGAATATCATCTTCACTCTCCCAATCAGCTGTCAGAAATCTCCTCTTATACTCGTTCAACGGAATATTATCTTCACTCTCCCAGTTATCTTCTTCATCTGCTAGTCCCTCTCTCTCTTCTGAGTTCTCCCTATTCCTCATTATAATTGATTTACGTCTTCTTCCATCACTCTCCCTATCACTATTCTGGTGCTCTCTATTTTCCTTTCTCGTTTTTAATTCTGAATTTGTTTTTATCCTGCCAGTTTCAATTCTTATTCTAGTATTTAGGTCACTAAAAGGGTTTTCCATCCTCGAATCGCCTTCTGGATTCTTTTCTTCATTACCAATGTCTGGCGTTGTTACAAGTTTGGCTCTCCTTCTTTGCTTTTCTCTCTCTCCCGCACCAGGTTTACCAACCTCGATCCATGGTCTGTAGTCATCCCTTCGTAGTTGTTGAACGTGAGCCTTAGTAGTATGATTCAATTTTTTCTTCCATATCCTATAATTAGTTAACGATGTCCTCTCCAGAATAACGTAACCTTTTATCCAATGGTTATCAAACTTAGTGGGGCGTAAATGCTTCTTGTAATAAACTCTATCGCCTGGTTGAAATTCTTGTAACTTAGCCTTTTTGTCTGCATAACGCTTTTGCCTCTCAAACTCCTTCTTTAAATGTCTTGTCACAAATTTATAAGCTTAGTGTTTTTCCTGTAATTTAATCTCGGTGAAACTTCTCCATAATATCTTTTCCTGTCTTTTAATATCTGCTCGATCGTAAAGGTGGGATCTCGCCCGTACAACAGATAGAACAGGGACATTCCCCTACTCTCATTTATATTAAACCTAATTGCTTCCATGGCTTGTGTCAAAAATAACTCCCAGTTCTCGGTACTCCACTGACCTATTTTACTGATGACATCATTTATGGTACCATGCATGCGTTCATTCATCCCATTTCCCTGAGGTCTATAGTAATTAGTGGTAATAGGTTTTATTCCCAGTTTTTTTAACTTTCCTTGAAATGGATTTCCCAAGAATGCCCTTCCATTATCTGTAAGAATGACTTTCGTACAGCCATGTTTCGGAATAACCTCTGTAACCAAGATCCGAGTAATCGTAAGTGAAGTCCCATCCTTAACAGCAAAACATTCCGGCCAACCTGTATAACAATCCAAGAAGTGTAGTATCATGGACTTTCCTTCGGCTGTTCGTGGATACGGCCCAGATAAATATATACTAATTTTCTGCGTCGGATAATGGGGTCTATCCATCCCCTGAAGTGGACATTTGATAGGTTTCCTTTTCCTCAACTTGCAGATCTCACAATTTCCTACGTAATCCGTTACCATTTTGTTCATACCTGGAAAGAAATATCTCTGCTTAATAATGTCTAACGTTTTATCTCTACTGACATGACCGTTATTATCATGATATTGATTCAAGACCATTTTTATCAACTGCTCTGGAATATACTTTCGCCACCTATTTTCATAGTCTTTCCCTGCATAGTACACTTGTCCGTCTTCTGGCCGTATAACAAAATGTTCTACTTCCTCAGGATTATTTAACAATTTCTCTTTTATTTCCCTAAGCTTCCTGTCCTTGTCCTTCTCCGCCACCATGTCAAATCTTTCCTGTCTATGGTTTAACTCTTCTTTTTCCTTTTGATTCGATTCCTTCATCATCGTTGGCTTCTCTTTATCTCACTTCCTTTTTACAGCACTTATTTGAAAGAATTTATCGCTAATATCCTCATTTATCTTCTCAGCGTCCCTAACTACTTCTCCTTCACCTGGCGCGTAACTAGTTCTAGATAAAAGATCTGCACACGTGTTCTTTTTCCCTGCTATGTTTTCAATCTTTATATTGTACTCTTGTAAATTCAAAGCCCATGTCTGCAATTTCCTAGAGTTTTCTTTCTGTTTTGTCAGCCAATGGCTTGTGGTCAGTGCGTACAGTAAATTCCACTCCCCGTAGGTAATAATCTAATTTCTGTACCGAATAATATATAGCATATGCCTCCTTTTCCGTGGTCCCCCAATTCCTTTGAGATGGGCTTAACTTGTGCGACTAGAATACAATAGGCTTTTCGTTGTTTATGTACGGGAAGATGTCATCCTCCCCTGTTTATTCATTTGTACTAGACACGCTTGTTGCGTGCATATTTTTGACGCACATATTACAAAAAAATCGATATGGTTATTTAATATGGGAAAAATATAGTCATGCATCCATCTGTGTATGAAAATGCTGTTTATTGTAAAAGCGAGATAATCCATGTTTGATTCACACTTTTGATTATAGGAGTAATCGGTCTGGATATCGATCCAGCGCAAGAATAGTACGCTTGCGTTTGTACTTAATTTTAGGGCCAGAAAATATATTAATTTGCTTATTGTGTTTATGGCCTGAATTCATATGTATTACATATTATTAGTACAAGTAGAATCAGTCCTATATTGTATATTTTGGATGGGTATGAGGGACTAGATTCTTGTTAGCGGAAGTATGAGTTGTCTTAACAAGTCGTGATGAGTTCCGATGTACTGCTAAGAATGGCGGGGTACGTTTTTCAAGAGCTGGTCCTTTCGTCAAGAAAAAATGTCTTACGAAGTGGTTTTTTTCTTCTGGAGGAGATAGTGTCTCTACGATAGTTTGTGTTAGAGACTCTCCTTATGTCAGTATATAGATGATTCGGACTCCAGGTAAACCCAGCTCGTATTTTTGATGATCTCTCGTCGGTTAGGCCTAGCTTGACTTTTGGGTGCTTCGATATGCTAGTGTCGTGTTTTGTATCGACGAAGATGACAGATTTTCCTGCAGCGGTTATGGCTACGTGAACTAACCTGATCACCGTAGTGCTGCATGGAACCATTCATGAAATCCTTTATATATCCATTGTAAATTAACTTTGGCTGATATTCTTCCTATGAATGAGTGAACGACAACTCAGGAAGGTAGCCATGTTGGATTTCGGTCATCGTCTGTTTTGATCACTGCCAAGAGAACAGATTATTTATCTTATTATCGGACAGTGACAGAGAGATCTCAATCCTGCTAGAAACCCCCTTTTCGTGGTTTCATAAGATGATGTATCATGACATTGAACTTTGATGTACTACCCATTATTTCTGCATGTGTCATGACTTCAGATCTGCTATGTATACCTACAAATTGTTATGTCAACAAAGCCTGATGTACTCGTATGTCCCAGTGTGTACGTCTGAATAAATTGAGTAAACTAAGATTCCAGCAGTCTGCATTGGTGCCTTGTAGACACATGTGTATGAGTGATTATATTGGTCAGCACACGAACAGTACACCATTCGCGGTAATCACACTCTACACTACTACTTCATACATACACCATCCTGCGTCGGCTGAAGTGACCAAGTTTAGGGCCTGCTTCCCCTGGAGCCTTTGCCTTCCCTAACTCAGGACTAGGGTGAGTTACCCATTTACAGCTGGGTAGACTGGAGCATGCCTGATCTCAACAACACACCACTCTTCCTTACAGAGCAGACAGACTGATACTTTACAGTGGTGTACTACAGGTGTAGTAAGAAATAACGTCTTTACAGTGGCGAGCCAGATTCCTGGGTCCAGCTTACGCAGTTTTGTGTTGAGAATCACAGTTTACAGCTGAAAGAACATTTGTTTGAACACATCAACACCAGTAGGACAGCTTGACCTGTATTACCGATAGGATGCTGTATCTAGGTCAGCACTTGTTGACAGTTTTTCGCTGTACAGACAGTATTACACAGGACAGTGGTATCAAGTGTAGAAAATATCTGGAGCAATATTGTTGACATTTCTCAATGTACAGAAGAATCGCAGTGTTGCTGAATAAAGTGCATAGTTCATCGTGGGATCTTCATATGCTCAACAGAGAAAAAATTGACAGTGTAATAGTTTAAACTTAAGTCTATTACTGAATAAAGTGGCAAGTTAGTATTATTTAAATAAACTGTGCCTACTTTACAACACTATACTGGCAACACATTCCATTCATGACATAAAATGATATTGTATGCTATATGCTATTTATGCTTACATGTTATTTGTTGTGTATTAAATTAGTTTATATTCTGTGTGACTAGAACAGGAAATACCGAGTAATATTGGTTTTGTTCTGGCGTTCGATACGGAGCAATTTCTTAATTGAAATTTGCTTGCAACATAGTTTGCAAATATTTGGTTAGTTGTGACGACTGTTTCATATTTGTATTTGTAACATTTTTTGTGTTCCTTAGTTTTGTTTGATTTGTTTGTATAATTGTAGGTCTCATCTTTCCTTTCATTTCAGTTTTTTACACCCTTATGTTTATACACTGTAGCGTTATTTGTCTTGTTATCTTATGGCAGTTATCATCACAGGTTCTGTGATCATTTTTTTCATTTCCCCTATTTAATTTAATTTGATCTCTGCAAATGTTTTCAGATTGTCTTTTCTTGTTTGTCATTTGTAATGTCTTTAGTTGACATATGACGTATAGTGGTATACACTGATAGTATAGTACAGATCAGTACTTTCTGATTGTTATTGGAAAAGGGAAATATTTTTTTTCCACAGGTACTCAAGTGATCTTTGATTACATTGAGGTATACAAGACCTTTGTAAGGCTTGTCTCCCAAAGTTATTGGAAAAGGGAAATATTTTTTTTCCACAGGTACTCAAGTGATCTTTGATTACATTGAGGTATACAAGACCTTTGTAAGGCTTGTCTCCCAAAGTTATTGGTAAAGGGAAATATTTTTTTCCACAGGTACTCAAGTGATCTTTGATTACATTGAGATATACAAGACCTTTGTAAGGCTTGTCTCCCAAAGTTATTGGTAAAGGGAAATATTTTTTCCACAGGTACTCAAGTGATCTTTGATTACAGTGAGGTATACAAGACCTTTGTAAGGCTTGTCCCCACAGTATTTGAGATACAATTATTGTTGTCCACAGGTACTCAAGTTATCATTGGTTATTGTAAACCATACAAGTTTGGACTAAGACTAAGTCTAAGGTATAGACTTGTCTCCCATTAACAAAGAGAGTAATTTATTTACTTTTTCAGGTTTCTGATTTAAGAAGACAATATGTCTACCTTAGATTATTTCATTACACTAGGAAAATCTTTGATAAGACTGGAAAAGACTTAGAACAATGGGCTGTTGCTCAATATGACAAAGCATTAGCTGCAGAAGAGAAAAAAATTGCTGCTGCTGTTGAAGAAAAAAAAATTGCTGCTGAGGAAAAAAAAGCTGCGGCTGAGGAGAGAAGACTTCAAATAGAAGAAAAAAAAGCTGCTGCAGAAGAAAGGAAAGCCTTAGCTGAAAAAAGATTAGAAAAAGAAGCTGATACTGCTGCTGAACTTAAGAAATTGCAGATGCAAGTGGAGGAAAGGAGATTTGAGGCAGAACAGAAGAAATTAGAAGCTGCTGCAGAACAGAAAAAACTAGAAGTTGCTGCTGCTGCAGAACAGAAAAAATTAGAAGCTGCTGCAGAACAGAAAAGATTAGATAGAGAAGCTGAAGAGAGAAAAGCAATAAGAGAACATGAGTTTGAATTAGAGAAATTAAAATTGACATGTATGAGTAATGTTAATCAGGCATCTGGTGGTAATGGTAAACCCTTTGTGTACAAGGTCAAAGTACCAGCGTTTAACCCTACCAGTGATGACATAACATTTTGGCTTTCTAGATTTGAACGGGCTTGTCGATCTCATAATGTTGACAAATCACAGTATGTGAATCAGTTGTCTGAAAATCTAAAAGGGGAGTCTCTGAGTAAGTTATATTTTGTTGAAGAGGCCGACAAAGATAATTATGATGCTGGTAGGGCAGCTTTGATAAAGAGATATCAGCTGTCTGAGGAAGGTTACCGTCTTTTGTTTAAAACAATGAGACCTGAGGTAGGTGTAGAATTCTCAGATTTCATCTCAAAAGCACGAATTACACTTTCACGATGGATTGAATTATCCAAAACAGAGAAAACATTTGATGGTCTTACGGATTTATTGCTAAGAGACAAGGTCATGTCTTCTGTAAATAAATCATTCCTAGAGTTCTTACATGAGCGTAAACCTAGTACAATAAAGCAAATGGAAGAATATTGTGACCAGTATGCCACGGCACACCCTGACATGATTCTTAGTAACTCTAACATTAAAGAGAGTATGCCAGTTGCTTCGGCAACAGAATATAATCAGAATTACTCACACAAATTTCAAGGAGCTAAAAATAAATTTGATAAAAAGGTTAATTGGAATAAGTATCAAAACCAAGATAACCACTCAAATCAGAGTTCTTCTTCGAAGAACTGGAATCGGGCTGATAGTCCTCGACACGCGAGGGGTACCCATAATGTTAGAAATTCTCGGAAAGGGAGTAGCTATAGGAACTACCCAAGTGCTTCATGGAGACAAAAGAAACAATATTACAGGGATACTCAATATAATGAGCATGATGATTATGATCATGAATATTATGATTCAAACCCAAATAGGGGTTATAACAGAGGCAATAATAATTATAGAGACAATTATAACCGAGGTAGATCACAACACAAAAGACATGGTAAATCTTATTACCAGGCTAACTCTGCACAACAGGAGTTCCACGACACCGATAATCAGAATAATGATAAAAAAGACTCCAATAGTGTAGCAAATTCCGCTTTCGATTTTGCTAGAGCATCTGAGTGTTCGCAATGCAAAACATTATTCGATCCAACCACAGTTTCTACTTTAAGCTGCGGTCACCCACTTCCCGCTCTCCATGCGTCAATTGCGCATAATGGAAGGGGTGCTCTTGTCTTTAATAGGGGCCTAATAGATGGTACTCCGGTATCAATTCTTTTCGACTCGGGGTGCACTACCATTGGAGTGAGGCAATCACTCGTAAATCCTTCTCGAGCTACAGGCAATATAGTCAAATGTGTAACATTTGGTGGCACATTGGAGAAGTACTCCACTGCCATTATCAATATTGCTACGCCTTTCTTTACAGGAGAGGTGCAAGCATGTCTCTTGCCGAATCCGATCGCTGATCTTATCATCGGTCGCATTCATGGAGTGAAAGAATGCACTCCACAGCAAATTTCTAATTGGGAAAATGTTAATATGCAATCTGCTAATGCAGTAATCACTAGGGCTCAAGCTCTTAATATGCCACAATCTTCACATTCTGAAGATAATGATGCGCAGATCCAAGATGATCCCTTGGAGATTTCCCACGATTCCTTTATCAAACAGCAGGAAGATGATCCTACTCTAAAGAAATTCTTTACTCTGGCAACAAAAGGTGATCCGAATAAGGATACAAATCGTAAATCTTGGATTACGATGAAGAATGGCGTACTTGTACGTATGGTACAAGACTCCGCTAAGTCCATTCATTCTCAAATCCTTGTGCCTAAAAATATGAGAGTTAAAATCTTACAGCACGCTCATGATTCGCAGTGTGCTGGACATATGGGTTTTTCCCGTACTAAAGCTAGAGTTCTTCAATCTTTCTTTTGGCCTGCTGTGAATAAGGACATACGAATCTATTGTCGATCTTGTAAAGTATGTCAAGAGATTAAATCCAGAGGTCCACGCCATGATGCACCTATTCAGGCTGCAGACATTCCCATTCGGCCATTTCAAAAAATGGCGATAGACATCATTGGTCCATTTAAGATAAAGTCTGCTAGAGGACACCAATTTATTTTGACGTGTGTTGATATGTGCACACGTTGGCCGGAGGCTGTTCCTCTAAAGAGCATAACTACTGCTGATGTCGCAGATGCTCTTTGGTTAATATTTTCTCGTCTGGGGTTTCCAGCAGAAATATTATCCGACCATGGTACCCAACTCATATCGGATACCATGTCTCAAGTAATGTCGACTCTGAAGATAGAGAGATCGCTGAGTAGTATTTATCATCCTATGTCCAATGGGATGGTGGAACGTTTGAATAGAACTCTGAAAAACCTACTAGGTAAGATAACAGAAGATCATCCTCAGGATTGGGATAGGGTTTTACCCGCGGCTCTCTTTGCATATAGAGAGGTCGCCAACGAACATACAGGATTTTCTCCCTTTGAACTTGTCTTTGGCGCGAAACCGCGAGGTCCTATGTCCTTACTTCATGATCTTATAACTGCTGATAATATTGTCGATGACACAAAATCCTCTTATGAATATGTCATCGCACTTAGACACAAGATTATTGAAGCATGCAAATTGGCAACTGCTTCTTCTGAATTTGCGAAACAGAAGGCAAGGGAATTTGCCAATAAAAAGAGATGTTTGCGACAACTTTGTCCAGGTGACAAAGCATTTGTCTTGCTACCTTGTAGGGAAAATAGACTTCTCATTTCTTGGAAAGGTCCGTACGATATAATATCAAAAGTTTCCGATGTTGACTATATCGTCGATATTGACGGGAAGCGTAAAACCTTCCACATCAACATGCTCACGGAATTCCATGAACGTCCTGATTATTTACAACCTGTTTTCCAGGCAACGGACGATTTTCCAGTCCAACATGGACAGTACTCATCTCTGTCAGTAATACAGGATGAGGAAACGAGTTTCTCGGATGTAAATTTACCTTTTCCAATGATTCCTCTTCACTCTAATGAATCATGGAAAGATGTTGCAATTTCTCCAGAATTATCTCCAGGAGAGCAGAAACAAGTTTCTACTATGTTAGAACAATTTCAGGATGTCCTTACTGACATTCCTGGTCAAACTGATGTCATTCAACATGACATTATTCTTACTGACCATAGTCCTATAAGAGTCAGACCGTATCCTATCCCGATACATTTTCAAGCACAGGTAGAGAAAGAGTTAGATGAGATGATAGAGTTAAAAATTATTGAACCATCCACATCAGCATATTCTTCGCCGATGGTTATAGTACGGAAAAAAGACAATAACATACGTCTTTGCGTGGATTATCGCAAATTGAATCAAGTGACTAAATTCGATGCTGAACCTATGCCTTTACTAGAAGAGCTACTTACGAGACTATCGAATTCTCACTTCTTTACTAAACTCGATTTGTCTAAGGGATATTGGCAAGTTCCACTATCCGAACACGCCAAACCGTTTACTGCTTTTTCGACGCCTAGGGGTCTATTCCAATGGAATTTCATGCCTTTCGGTCTTATGAACGCCCCTGCTACATTTGTACGCATGATGCGTCGAATCCTATCTCATCGCTCAGATGTCATTGCGTATCTTGATGACATCTGTCTTTTCAGTGATACTTGGAACGATCACTATAATGGTATAAATGAACTATTGTCTATCTTACGCGAGCATAACCTGACAGCGAAACCATCGAAAGCATGTATTGGTTTTAGCGAAATATCTTTCTTAGGACACCGTGTTGGTCATGGGTTCCTAAAAACAGAAGACCATAATACAAGTAAGATACTTAACATTTCTATTCCTAAGACTAAAAAGCAAGTACGAAGTCTCTTAGGTCTAATACAATTTTATGGACGATTCATCCCGAATCTGTCCTCCATTATGTCACCTCTTTCTTCCTTGCTAAAGAAAGGGTCTCCTAATGTAGTCCATTGGACTCAAGAATGTCAATCCTCTTTGGATAAGGTTAAAACTATGTTTTCTACTTCACCTATCCTAGTATTACCTTCTAAGGATAAGACATTTATTCTTCGTAGTGACGCTTCATCCACCGGGATTGGAGCTGCACTAATGCAAGAGTACTCTGGAACTCTGCATCCTGTGATGTATATTTCTCGGAAATTAAATGCCGCAGAGAAGAATTACTCGGTCCTAGACCGTGAATTATTGGCTATGGTTTGGTCAATCCTTAAACTGCAAAGATTTCTTCTGGGCGCGCATTTCATTGTGGAAACTGACCAGAAAGCTCTTACGGCTATTCAGAGTAAAAATCTGAAGAGCGCGAGATCAACGCGATACGCGATTGCTCTACAGCCATTTCATTTTTCGGTGCGAGCTATCCGTGGGTCAGAAAATGTGATGGCAGATATTTTGTCTAGATGCCCACATGATTCATAACTGTTATACAACTTTGATACAGTTGTTTCTATGTTGAAATGTGTACACATATGTAATATATCATATATTGATTGTAACACTACTTAGCGGTTCATTGATATTTATTCACCGCTGATTTTTCAATGTTTTTCGTCTTTGATGATCATGATGTTAAGATATCTTAGATGGAATTTATGTATAAACTAATGTGGAAATTGTGTCATTGCTAATATTGTAGTATGCGTTGGTGACACCTCTCTGGAAATATTAATACTTAGAGAAGTACTTTCTCTAAGGTCATAAAACTTATGCTTATCATCTGCGCATTGTTATTGGTGCGTTGTGAGCCTATTGTATGTTGCTCCTAGATGTATTTCAAAAAAAAAAATGTACCATTTTTTTTTTCCCGAGGGGTGTGGTAATCTGTTGCGTGCATATTTTGACGCACATATTACAAAAATCGATATGGCTATTTAATATGGGAAAAATATAGACATTCATCCATTTGTGTATGAAAATGCTGTCTATGGTAAAAGCGAGATAATCCATGTTTGATTCACACTTTTGATTATAGGAGTAATCGTTCTGGATATTGATCCGGCGCAAGAATAGTACGCTTGCGTTTGTACTTAATTTTAGGGCCAGAAAATATATTAATTTGCTTATTGTGTTTATGGCCTGAATTCATATGTATTACATATTATTAGTACAAGTAGAATCAGTCCTATATTGTATATTTTGGATGGGTATGAGGGACTAGATTCTTGTTAGCGGAAGTATGAGTTGTCTTAACAAGTCGTGATGAGTTCCGATGTACTGCTAAGAATGGCGGGGTACGTTTTTCAAGAGCTGGTCCTTTCGTCAAGAAAAAATGTCTTACGAAGTGGTTTTTTCTTCTGGAGGAGATAGTGTCTCTACGATAGTTTGTGTTAGAGACTCTCCTTATGTCAGTATATAGATGATTCGGACTCCAGGTAAACCCAGCTCGTATTTTTGATGATCTCTCGTCGGTTAGGCCTAGCTTGACTTTTGGGTGCTTCGATATGCTAGTGTCGTGTTTTGTATCGACGAAGATGACAGATTTTCCTGCAGCGGTTATGGCTACGTGAACTAACCTGATCACCGTAGTGCTGCATGGAACCATTCATGAAATCCTTTATATATCCATTGTAAATTAACTTTGGCTGATATTCTTCCTATGAATGAGTGAACGACAACTCAGGAAGGTAGCCATGTTGGATTTCGGTCATCGTCTGTTTTGATCACTGCCAAGAGAACAGATTATTTATCTTATTATCGGACAGTGACAGAGAGATCTCAATCCTGCTAGAAACCCCCTTTTCGTGGTTTCATAAGATGATGTATCATGACATTGAACTTTGATGTACTACCCATTATTTCTGCATGTGTCATGACTTCAGATCTGCTATGTATACCTACAAATTGTTATGTCAACAAAGCCTGATGTACTCGTATGTCCCAGTGTGTACGTCTGAATAAATTGAGTAAACTAAGATTCCAGCAGTCTGCATTGGTGCCTTGTAGACACATGTGTATGAGTGATTATATTGGTCAGCACACGAACAGTACACCATTCGCGGTAATCACACTCTACACTACTACTTCATACATACACCATCCTGCGTCGGCTGAAGTGACCAAGTTTAGGGCCTGCTTCCCCTGGAGCCTTTGCCTTCCCTAACTCAGGACTAGGGTGAGTTACCCATTTACAGCTGGGTAGACTGGAGCATGCCTGATCTCAACAATACACCACTCTTCCTTACAGAGCAGACAGACTGATACTTTACAGTGGTGTACTACAGGTGTAGTAAGAAATAACGTCTTTACAACGCTCCAATTGTCGTGTCGGATGCATCCGTATACAGGATCATCTTCCCTTTTAGGTCTGGATGTACTAAATATGGAATTTCCGTTAATGCTGATTTTAATTTCTCTAACGCTTCCTGACACTTATCAGCCCAATTAAAACGAATGTTCTTCCTGGTCAAGTTGGTCAAGAGTTCGGCCATTTCTGAAAAATTTGCAATATGTTTCCTAAAATATGCGAATGCTCCCAACACTCCACGCGTTTCTCTAACATTTTTAGGCGGAGGTATCTCACGAATCGCCTGTACCTTTTCATCGTTGTTAAGTCATAATTTTATTTAGGGGAGTTAAGTGTTTAAGACTTGAATGTACAGGTCGGATTTTTGTACACGCTAGTAAACACGCTCGTTGTGTTGAGAGATTTTTCTTAATTGGGGGGCTGTATGCTCGGTAATTTTTGAACACAGCTCTACTGACTAGCTGTTAGTTTGTTTTTAAAAATATGATAAGGAATCTGGTCGAAGGTTCTATGATATAGTTTTGGGGGGAAAGGCGGATGAATTCTGCTCACATCTCAAGCTGCGAGCTCGCGCTTGAATGAATTGTACTGAGCTGTTTTGAGCAGCGAATTTTTCGTGAAAGTACTTTGCTGGCAGAGCTTGAAAATGGACGCTTTACCATTTTTGCTAGTGTGTTCCAGCATATATTCTTTTGGAAAAGGAATTTTTTGATAAGTGGAGAATGCACGTAATTGTAGATTGAGAGAGAATATATTCATGTTGATTCTAAGCCAGAGATATTACGGCTTACCTATTATGTACTGTGCATTCCACTGAAGATAGAGAGAGTGTATATGTATTCATATTGATTCTAAGCTAGGGATATTACGGCTTACTTTAGTACTGTTTATTGATGGGATTATTCCATGGATATGTTATAACTGATGCTGTATGAGGATTGGGTGAACTGTTGATGCTTTATGATTTGTTGTGAACTGTATCCTGATGTGAAATGTCGTCCCATGATGTCTGCGTGAGGTTATCGTTAATAAACGTTGAAAATGGTAATCTAGTTCCACCACTTTCTAACTCTTGCGTGTTGCTGTCGTGCATGAGTGCAGTAGATGTGTAGCCAAGTACCCATGACATTCGCGTATATTGACATATGCATAAGTACACAACTGTCGGCCATCCGTAAGCCCGACACATGCTGATTGCCTTCATCAGCGAAAGTTAATAATAACATTTATCTTCTTCTTGAACTCCACCATTTCATCTTTAACAGTGGTGGCCAGTATGCCTTTTCTACACCTCGGGGTTTGTTCCAATGGAACTTCATGCCTTTCGGACTCGTCAATGCCCCAGCCACTTTTGTACGCATGATGCGTCTAATTCTCTCACATCGTCCAGATGTTATTGCGTACTTGGACGATATTTGTCTTTTTATTGATTCTTGGGAAGATCACTTTAAAGGTCTCTCTGAACTTTTGTCTACACTACGCTCTCACAAGTTGACGGCTAAACCGTTTAACGCCTATGTTGGGTTCAGCGACATTTCTTTTTTGGGCCACCAGGTTGGTCATGATCTCTTACAGACGGAGGACCATAACACCTCGAAAATCCTCAACATCACTACTCCTAGGACAAAAAAAACAAGTTCGTAGTCTCCTAGGTCTAATCCAATTCTATGGAATATTTATTCTAAACCTATCATCGATCACTGCACCTCTTTCTACTCTATTGAAGAAGGGGTCTGTTGCGTGCATATTTTGACGCACATATTACAAAAATCGATATGGCTATTTAATATGGGAAAAATATAGACATTCATTCATTTGTGTATGAAAATGCTGTCTATGGTAAAAGCGAGAGAATCCATGTTTGATTCACACTTTTGATTATAGGAGTAATCGTTCTGGATATTGATCCAGCGCAAGGATATTGCGCTTACGTTTGTACTTATTTTTTAGGGCCAGAAAATATATTAATTTGCTTATTGTGTTTATGGCCTGAATTCATATGTATTACATATTATTAGTACAAGTAGAATCAGTCCTATATTGTATATTTTGGATGGGTAGGAGGGACTAGATTCTTGTTATTCCGGTCTAGCGGAAGTATGAGTTGTCTTAACAAGTCGTGATGAGTTCCGATGTACCGTGATAATGGCGGGTACGCATTTTTCAAAGGGCTGGTAGATTCTTAAGGAAATATAATTCATGAAGTGGTTTTCTTCTAAAGGAGATGGTATCTCTACTATGGTTTATGTTAGAGACTCTCCTAAGGTACGGTACAATGTATAATTCGGACTCCATGTATTGCCAGACCCTATTTTGATGATCTCATGTCGATTCGACCTAGATGGAACATTGTGCTTCGTATCGCTAGGGTCGTGTTTTGTATCGACGAAGATGACAGACTTTCCTACAGCGGTTATGGCTACGTGAATTAACCTGATCACCGTAGAGCTGTATGGAAACATTTATGAAATCATTTATATACCCATTATAAATTAACTCTGGCTTATATTCTCCTTCCTATGAATGAGTGAACGACAACTCAGGGAGGCAGCCATGTTAGATTTCGGTCATCATATGTTTTGATCACTGCCAAGAGAACAGATTATTTATCCTATTATCGGACAGTGACAGGGAGATCTCAATCTTGCTAGAAACCCCCTCTTTCGTGGTTTCATAATATATACTATAAACTATGGACGTCAAGTAACTTTAGTTATTTATCGATCTGCCTTCACTGACGCGTTTAGTCAGATAGGGGGATGCGGCCATAATATATCATGACATTGAACTTTTGATGTACTGCCCATTATTTCTGAATGTGTCATGACTTCAGATCTGCTATGTATACCTACAAATTGATATGTCAACATACCATGATGTACTCGTATGTCCCAGTGTGTACGTCTGAATAAATTGAGTAAACAAAGATTCCAGCAGTCTGCATTGGTGCCTTGTAGACACATGTGTATGAGTGGTTATATTGGTCAGCACACGAACAGTACACCATTCGCGGTAATCACACTCTACACTTCTACTTCATACATACACCATCCTGCGTCGGTTGGAGTGACCAAGTTTAGGGCCTGCTTCCCCTGGAGCCTTTGCCTTCCCTAACTCAGGACTAGGGTGAGTTACCCATTTACAGCTGGGTAGACTGGAGCATGCCTGATCTCAACAACACACCACTCTTCCTTACAGAGCATACCGACTGACACTTTACAGAGTGGAAAGAAGAAAAGAAACTTTACAGGGTCGCCTAACATAGTACACTGGTCCCCAGAATGCCAGTCCCCGTTAGACAAGATTAAGCTACTATTTTCCTCTTCTCCCTTCTTACGACTACCCAATGCAAATAAACGTTTTATTCTTCTCAGTGACGCCTCATCAATAGGGATCGGGGCAGCATTGATGCAAGAGTATTCTGAAACTTTGCATCCAGTGATGTATGTCTCTAGGAAGCTGACTGCGGCAGAACGGAACTACTCTGTCCTAGACCGAGAATTATTAGCTATGGTCTGGGCGATTCTTAAAATCCAGAGATTCCTTCTTGGCGCGCATTTCATAGTAGAAACCGACCAAAAAGCTCTCACAGCTATACAGAATAAGGACTTGAAGAACTTAAGATCTACTCGTTATGCTATTTCGCTACAGCCCTTTCACTTTTCTATACGAGCTATTCGAGGTTCGAATAATGTGATGGCAGACATACTGTCTCGATGCCCACATGGTTTTGCTTGACTGTCATTTTCTAGATTCCCTTTTAGATTACGGGGTTACTTATATACCCACGACTCTATAGTACATTAACGCACTCTGGTAGGACACTTTTATGACCCTGTTAATTCTTGATTCCAAGTTGGTCTGTGCATCTTGCTCTGTCACCCTTTCTTGAGTAACGGAGGAACGTTTGAATAACATCGTACAGGGGTCGGAAGTTTACACGGCCACATTTCATAGCTTAAATTTAAAATTAATTATTGCCTTCATGAAATCCTACCGTCATTAAAATAGTGATTGTCATTTGTGTTTTTTCACAGCAACGGATTTGTTTGATTAGGCTGTTACTATACAACTTGGTGTAGTTGTCGCCTTGGGCAAGATTTGCTGTTCCAGGGAAGCCAGTTGGCAGTTTGTCACCACACTAGATGTTTTTGTATCTTCGTGCTCACAGGATATTCCAAGATCACTGGAGCTTGTCCTTAATATGTAACTTCTTTAGGACAGTAGATAGTATTAGTATAGTATAGTATATTAGAAAGTATTGTATTAGGATATGGTATAACTTCTTTAAGATATTATGTTGGTTCATCTTTATGCACCATTTCAACACCATATTATTTTTTATATGACTGTGTTCTGATAATACACCATTTCATTACCATATTGTTCTTATACTACTGTGTTTTGATAAATGTTGAGCGTATGACAATTGTAATAATGCAATTTTTTTTACGTATCTGATCATTACGATACATTTGGGTATTGTACAATTTAAAAAAAAAATATGAAGACTAGAAAAAGGTATTTTTCCTGACATTGTGATGTATTTTTTCTTTGCCCAGAGCTTGATTGTGCGCTAGGGGTAACTATGTATAGCGATATTAGTACATTAAAAAAATGTTTTTTTTTGAGGTTGTGATGTATTTTTTCTTTCCCCAGCGCTTGATTGTGTGCTAGGGGTAACTACGCATAACGATATTATTAATTGATATCTATAATAAGTTCATCATTGGTACTTTATAAGTTTATTAACTTGGTTATCATGCACATTATGTTATTTTTTAAATGGTAACTAGTTATTTGTCTTTTGGTATAAATATGCATTGTTTAACTTTTTTTTACCATGATATATCATTGTCTGCTCATTCTTCTTGTACTTCTTCTGCTCTTTTAACTTTTCACTTATGAGGTCATAGCTAGTCTATACTTGATATACTTCATATTTATTTGAATTTGTTGATCTTCGTATGCTTATCGCATTATCTTTCTATACTTTTTTTTCCTTTACTTTACACTTACTTCTACCCCTCTTTTGTTTTTGTTTTTGTTGTTAACATGACTTAACATAGGGTATTCTTTATGTGTAGATATTATGATTGCATCGACCTCAATTTTTTTAAATTTTTTGTTCGATGTAATTTCCCCCCCCCCCCCCCCCCCCAAAAAAAAATCAGACCATTTATTTTCCCCGGGGGTCGGTGTAGTCTGTTAAGTCATAATTTTATTAAGGGGAATTAAGGGTTTAAGACTTGAATGTACACGTCGGATTTTTGTACACGCTAGTAAACACGCTCTTTGTGTTGAGAGATTTTTCTTAATTGGGGGGGCTGTATGCTCGGTAATTTTTGAACACAGCTCTACTGACTAGCTGTTAGTTTGTTTTTAAAAATATGATAAGGAATCTGGTCGAAGGTTCTATGATATAGTTTTGGGGGGAAAGGCGGATGAATTCTGCTCACATCTCAAGCTGCGAGTTCGCGCTTGAATGAATTGTACTGAGCTGTTTTGAGCAGCGGATTTTTCGTAAAAGGACTTTGCTGGCAGAGCTTGAAAATGGACGCTTTACCATTTTTGCTAGTGTGTTCCAGCATATATTCTTTTGGAAAAGGAATTTTTTGATAAGTGGAGAATGCACGTAATTGTAGACTGAGAGAGAATATATTCATGTTGATTCTAAGCCAGGGATATTACGGCTTACCTATTATGTACTGTGCATTCCACTGAAGATAGAGAGAGTGTATATATATTCATATTGATTCTAAGCCAGGGATATTACGGCTTACTTTTGTACTGTTTATTGATGGGATTATTCCATGGATATGTTATAACTGATGCTGTATGAGGATTGGTTGAACTGTTGATGCTTTATGATTTGTTGTGAACTGTATCCTGATGTGAAATGTCGTCCCATGATTTCTACGTGAGGCTATCGTTAATAAACGTTGAAAATGGTAATCTAGTTCCACCACTTTCTAACTCCTGCGTGTTGCTGTGGTGCATGAGAGCAGTAGATGTGTAGCCAAGTACCCATGACATTCGCGTATATTGACATATGCATAAGTACACAACCGTCGGCCATCCGTAAGCCCGACACATGCTGATTGCCTTCATCAGCGAAAGTTAATAATAACATTTATCTTCTTCTTGAACTCCACCATTTCATCTTTAACAATCGTCTGGTCTCGTCCCATTTTTGTCAATGATAAATCCTAAATAGCGTATCTCTTTCTTCAAAAAATCACACTTTTCTAATTTCAATTTTATGTTATGTTGTCTCAACCTTCCTAACACCCGTTCCACTTGTTCTAAGTGATCTTCTTCTGATCCTGCCGTATGGATTAATATGTCATCAATGTAGGCCATGGCATATCCCTGCATCCCTTGCAAAACCTTATCCATTAATCCCATATATGTTGCCGGACTAACCTTTAATCCAAAAGGCATAACTCGCCAAGCAAAACTACCCATGTGAGTACAAAAGGTACTCTTATTTTTGCGACATTAGACATGGGTATACTCCAGAATCCAGATCTGGCATCCTGGGAGGTAAACCATTTCGAACCGCCTAATGTGCCCAATATGTCATCTATTCTAGGAAGAGGGTATGTGACCGCCTTCGTGACTCTATTTAACGCCCGGTAATCACAACAGAAACGAAACGTCCCATCCTTTTTTTTTACTAGAACCACCGGTGAGGACCACTCCGATCGGGACCTTTCTATAATTCCCGCTTTCAACATGTCCTCAATAGCTCTCTCAATAACCGTCCTACTTCTGAGGGGGGTACGGTAAGGTCTGGAATGCACAGGTTGCTGCTGTTGATCTGTCTCAATCTCCATAATAACCGTCCGAGTCTGCGTAACTTCTGCATCGGACAACGCAAAGATATCTTGATGTTTTAAAACAAACTTTTCCAGCAATGCTCTATGTTCTTTCTCTGCCCTTAATTTCTTCCGCAATTCTTTCACTCTAGCTCTAGACAGGACTTCTATCGGGCGTTGTTCTTCCTATTTTCTTCTCCAGGAATTTCCTGCGTCGGTCATGCCCCCTTTATTTTTCATCTCTAACTGATTTTGATTAATTGGTTTGTTATTTCTCTGACTCAACCCACAAGCGGTAACCCTCCATCCATTTCGATTCCAGTATTTTCCTTGCATACTGTTATCCTCCATCATGGCAATTAATCTGGTGTTTCGCGTCCCTTTACACTCCCCTCTTCTTCTATTTCTTCTGGAGTCTGCCTTATTCCCCAATCTTCCCCATTCCTCAACCCTAGAACTGATATCCACTCTTTGGTTAATTCTCCCTATAATACTACCCCGTGAAATTTGTGTAGTTTTACCAGAGGCATTCATAAGCAACAGTGATAATTCATTCTGTCTTCCCAATTTCTGCATACCTTCTATTAAGGTTATTCCTGGTTCCTGTTCTATATCCCTGTCATTCATTTCTAACACCTCAACAGTAGTATGTGGTCTGAAATATGGATTTAATTTCACCCTTCCTTGTACAAAACTTATAGTGTGTGGAGGCAACACTATTGGTTTACTTATCCTTACTAAAGTAGCGATTTGTACATCGTTATCCATAGGCACAGGTTTTTTTATAATCTAATCGTACTCCAAATTTACATAAAAAATCCCTGCCCAATATAATGTTTCTGTAGATGCCTTTAACTACTTGAAACTGATGTCCAATAACTTCGTCTCCTATTTTGAACTTCAAATCGATCTCCCCAATAACTCGTAATGCTTCCTTCGATACTGACTCTAATTTTACATTACTGCTCCTCAGTTTCATTCTACTCCCAATCGTTTTGTGGAATCCTTCTCTTATAATTGAATAGCAAGCCCCACTATCTATAAGTGCACGATACTTCTGTCTTCCCACTCTAATCAAACATGAACTTGGATCATTCTTTAATTTTTCACCCCCCCCCCCCGCACAATTTTCCTTTTCAAACCTTTTGTCTTCTCCACCTGGTCAATACTGGTTCGTATGCTCTTGCTGATTCTGCCCCCCCCCCCCCCCCCCCCCGTGTCCCGGTCTCTATTTCTATTTCCATTTTGAGGTCTCAGTGGTTGTTTTTTTATCATTCAGTCCCGCCTCTCGCACTGAGTGGAACTTAAGTTTTCCTGCTGTCGTGCTCTACTCATCTCGACAGGAGTATTATATCTACTAGTTCCTATTCGTCCTATGTTCATTTGTCTATATCGTCCTTCGATTTTCGGTGGAGCATAGTTTTCTTGATGAGTCCGCTGATGTCTTCTCGAGGTAAATTCTCCAATTCTTCGTCTATCTAATCTTCCCCTCTCCTCATGTCCCCATCTATCTACTCTAGGCGGAACATATTCTCTTCTGAAGTCCCATTCTGGATTTCTAACTCTGTATGTAAACATGGGGCTGTACTCCTCATCCACCATGTTTCCACGTCTGTACTCACTGCCTCTTGGTGGTTGTCTGAAGCCCACGGGAACATCTCCCTCACTTGTATTCCATTGATTTCTGTCTTCTCTTAACCCATCTCTCCTTAATTCCACACCCCCTTTAGGCCCATACTCAATCTTCCTTCCATCATGACGAAACGCCCAATTTTCTGTAATATCCTTCCTCGCATCTGGTTGTCCGGCATAACTCCTTAATCTTGATTTTTCACAAACAGCTGCTACATGTCCTTTAGCTTTGCACATATAACATCTTCTTTCGTCTGCGCTTTGTCTTATTACTCTCCTGGGTTCCCCTTCATCGCCAACTCTGTACTGCCTGTGCTGGTGGCCAAATAAATCCCTTCCTCTTGGTCTATCGTTAATTCCCTGTCCAATCCTCTGAGCTCCATTTTCTTTCCAATTCCCTTCTTCATTGTTGTTCCCTGATCTTAACTGGAACCTCTTCATCAAATTGTCTTCTGACAATGCCAACTGTATAGCATCATTCAAAGTCCTTGGATTTTTTCTTAGGAGAAGTAACCTTATTCCGTCCTTATGTAAAGCATCGATAAACATTCCAACCAGCTGACCCTCGATATCCGGACTCCGTATATCCTGTTCCCTAAAAACCTCTTCCGCCAGATTTTTCAATCTATCGCTAAACAACTGGACTGATTCTCCTGTCTCCTGCTTTACTCTCCTAAGCAGACCCCATAGATAATGCTGGTCCACAGACTCCCCGTAACTGTTTAACAATCCCTTCTTCAGCTCCTCCCACGTTTCCTGTGGCTCTTCTTCAAACCTTCTCCTCAAAAAATCATTCACCAGATCATCACTGGTCAAAAAGGCCAATCGTTTCTTTTCTTCCTCGCCTGCCCCTATGGAGTAAGCATACCCCTCTATTTTGGCGATCCACTTTTTACAATTTCCCGCTTCCCCTCTATAGGTCTCAATGCTTTGACGTAAACTAGTCTGCCTGTTTTCAATACTCCACCTTTCCAGGGCATTCGTAACATGTAATAAGGCCACCGTATTAGGATCCAATCTTTGTTCTTCCGCCATTTTCCAATAATCCCTTACTCTCCTTACTTTTAGTCGCCAATCCTAATTACTTATACCTTCTTATCCTACAACAACGTATCACTTACTGGGAAAAAAATAGAAAAAATAAAATATATCAAAGATGGTAACCATATGTACATTAATTACTTTAACTAACTTATAGTCACACGGTGCAGTCCCTGAATGAGGCTTTTTTTTTCTTCATGACATTTCACTTCCTCGAAATCCGAAACCTTGTTTCACTGTCAGAAAATTCTCACGGTCCCGAAATCTGAATCTTGATTGTTGGCAAAATTCACGGCTCTGGAATCTGGAATCTTGATTGTTGTCAAAACTCGCGGCTCTGGAATCTGGAATCTTGATTGTTGACAAAATTCACGGCTTTGGAATATGGAATCTTGATTATTGACAAAATTCACGGCTATTGAATCTGGAATCTTGATTGTTGACAAAATTCATGGCTCTGGAATCTGGAATCTTGATTGTTGGCAAAATTCACGGCTCTGGAATCTGGAATCTTGATTGTTGATGGGGTCCAAATGGGGCAGTGATGCGCAATACAAGACTCAACATGTCTCTTAGCCTCTCCTGCCCAAGTCTACCTCACCTACTCGTGGTGGACCCCGTTATACCCAGTAATCTTGCCGAAGGTTGGGTATCAACCCCAGCGGGAGGCAAGATGGGACAGCAAACGAGGTAAAGGCAAAATCAAATCCCCCAGCCAGAGGGGGAGGCATGAGCACACTCTGCCTTAAGAAACAGGTGCTGAAGTCAGATGTACCAGGCCAGGAGGCGCACCAGCAACCATGGTACCATGCAACCCGCTTTGGTTTAATATGTCTACACAACAGATGTCAAAAAATTATCGTTATGGTGCTCGCCCTGTGAAGTCCCTCCAGGCAGGAGCAGTGCCGGATTCTGAGCCTCGACAGAATCCACCCTCAGCTACTGGAGGTCTCCTTAGTCCGCCAAATGGAGCCAGGAGGCGGAAGGAGAAAGTAACTGGCCAACCAGATAAGACGACGGCCCCTCTGAATGTCATGCATTGGAATGCAGAGGGAGTCAACAACAAAAAGACTGAACTAGAGAATACCCTATTTCGGAAAGAAATTAGCATATGCTGCATACAAGAAACCCACCTACAGGAAGGAAAACATTTTAAGATACGGGGCTATCAATGCTTCAGAGTTGACAGAAAAGATCGGAAGAAGGGTGGCATACTAACACTGATAAGGAATAACCTCAACGCTATAGAATCCAAGACATATAAAGAAGGTGCAGAATACCAAGTAATCCATCTAAAACATAACACTCTGGAACTGGATCTCCTAAACTTCTACTGCCCCAATGACATACCACTGAACATGACTAGCATAGATGTCCCCATTGGCAACTTCATAGCGGTGGGAGACTTCAACAGCCATTCCCAAAGCTGGGGATACAACCAGCTAGATAGAAGGGGCGAAGAGATAGAAAACTGGCAAGACGACAATAACCTAACCCTTCTAAACAACCCTAATGATCCTCCAACCTTTTACTCCAGAAGATGGCATAGCACCTCTACTCCAGACCTGGCATTCTGCACACCTGATTTGGCTGGGATAGTGGAAAGGGAAATAGGAGAACAACTCGGTGGAAGTGATCATCGTCCTGTATTCATCAAAATTAATAGAACAATTAATACAAGTCCAAGTCAGCCAAGATGGAATTATAAAAAAGCAAATTGGTCCATTTATCAACACAGAGCAAATCTGCTTACAAAAGATATTAAGGTACTAGACAGAGACATTAACAGAGTCATCTGGGATTTTAATAATGGAGTACTCAAGGCAGCAAAGGAGACAATACCGAGAGGAGCGAGGAAGAACTATGTACCATATTGGTCCAACACACTACAAAACCTACATGAAGATATGAATGAAGCAAGGCACACTGCAGAGGTACAACCATCCCAACAGAACCATATCATGCTACAAAAGGCAAAAGCAAAATTCATTAAAGGAAAGCTAGAAGCCCAGAGGAGAAGCTGGAGGGAAAAAACATATAAACTAAACCTTGAAAAGGAAGGGAGAAAGTTGTGGAAACTCACTAAACAATTGAATGACGATAACAATTCTCAACGACAAACCATTACACTAGACGATGCAGGGAAACTATATACCGGCAAACAAGCAGCAGACATATTTGCGGAATCCTACAGAAATGAAAGTAACATCTCCGTCAATTTACGCAGACAACGAGACATTCGTCAAGAAATAATCCACACTAGAACTAATGGAAACAGTCCGGACGTTATGTCCAAACCTTTCAATATGGACGAGTTAAAAACAGCCGTGTGGAAACTTAAAGACAGGAAATCACCAGGCCCGGATGGTATAACCAACGAAATGCTAAAAACACCTAGGATATACAGCAATGAGCAAACTGTTGCAAATATACAACTACAGTTGGATGACAGGCAGTGTGCCACAGATATGGAGAGAGGCGCTCATGTGTCCCATCATAAAGAAAGGAAAAGACAACAGGAAGGCCACCAGCTACAGACCAATAAGCCTAACAAGCTGTGTATGTAAGACAATGGAGAGGATGATCAACAGAAGATTGAAATGGTACTTGGAATCCGAGAAAATTTTAGTGCCAGAACAAGCAGGGTTTAGAGAGTGCAGCAGCACAGAAGACCAAATCACATACCTGTCACAGATCGTTGAAGATGCCTTCCAAGAAAAGAGAAAAGTCTTTACCCTATGGATAGATCTCCAAAAAGCTTTTGACAAAGTATGGAAAGACGGGTTAATAGTAAAACTGCAAAGGAACGGAATCAAGGGTAATATGAGAAAATGGATCCAGTCGTTCCTACACAATCGGAAAGCAAGAGTCACTATGGAAGGTCACAACAGCAAGAAAATCCTCCTAAAACATGGAGTTCCTCAAGGCTCAGTATTGTCTCCCACCCTGTTCCTTGTATTCATCAATGACCTCATCCACGATCTGCCACAAGGTGTGAGAGCTGCCCTATACGCTGACGACTTGGTGGTGTGGTGTGTAGAAGAACATCTAACTATCGCTAATAAGCGAATACAAAGGGCAGCAGACAACATAGCAGCATGGGCAGAGAAATGGATGGTGCAGATCAACGCTGAAAAATCATCAACAACACTTTTCACGCTCTCCAACAAAGACAAAGCAGGAGAGATACGACTTGGAAATATACATGTCCAAACAGATGAGGAACCGGTGTACTTGGGCATTACATTAGATAAGAGAATGACATGGAGGCACCACATCGAGAGAACAGAGGCTAAAGCGAGAAGAAAACTTTCCATACTGAGGAAAATAGCTGGATCAAGTTGGGGAGCTAACGAAACAACACTAAAGAAAGTGTATACAGGTGCAATAAGACCTATATTAGAGTACGGATCAGCAGCATGGTCTACAGCAGCCAAATCACACCTACAAGCCTTAGATAAAGTACAAAATCAAGCGCTTAGGTTGATCACGGGTGCCATGAAGACCACACCAATAAATGAAATGGAAAAAATCACAGGCATTCCACCTTTATTATACAGACGAGACACTAAGACCCTGATCCAAGCAGAAAAGTACAAGAACATGCCCGCACATCCAATGAAAACTAGATTTGGAGATTTAGCCAGTGGGAGGTTGAAGAGAAGCAGTTTTGTGCATCGGTCCAAAAAACTAATTAGAACATACAAGGATGAACTACCAGACATCACTAAGGAAATAACTCCCACACTCCTCCCAACCCCATGGGAACAACATCAAAATTTCAGTATTAAGACCTCCATAACTACCACCTGCCCCATGGGAGAGCTAAATACTCTCCAAAGGAAAATAGCAGCATGTGACATGATTGAAGAACTATACCCCAGAGAAGCATGGATCCAAGTATATACTGATGGATCTGCAACCAGAGCAGTGAAGAACGGAGGCGCAGGAGTTTATGTGGTCTATCCAGACAAAGAAAATGAATCCACCTGTTCACCTACTGGAATATTCTGTTCAAACTATGCTGCTGAAGTACAGGCCATAAGCATTGCTGCAGGAATAATAAATAACACAATAAGCCAATGTCAGCAGGTTGTATTCCTTACCGATGCAATGTCAGTTCTGCAAGCCCTCAACAGTGATAAACTGCCAGAATTAAACAAAGTCCTATGCGAAGTAAATATCAAAAGAAGGGTAGTGCTACAGTGGATACCATCACACTGTGGCATACCAGGAAATGAGAGAGCAGATATGTTAGCAAAAGAGGGAGCAACACAGGAACAAAAAGAACAAACAATCACATTCCAGGAAAAGAAGACCCTTATCAAGGCCATCAGGAAAATTGATCAACAAAGAGACAACTATCAATATCTTGATCGAGCAAAACAGGTGATCCTGTTCCGTATGAGAACAGGACACAACAGACTGAACAGTCACTTATACAGACTGAGATTGGTCCCATCACCCCTATGTACGTGTGGACAGGCAGCACAGACAGCCGAACACATCCTGCAAGACTGCCACATGCTTAGTCAATTGCGAACTGAACATTGGCCCACAGAGACGCACATCCACACAAAGCTGTTTGGGAGTCTTGAAGAACTTTCAACCACAGCAACATACATCCAGAAAACCGGACTTCTTGTGTAGACATTTCTAAACAACAGCGAACGAGAAGAAGAAGAAGAAGAAGAAGAAGAAGTTGACAAAATTCACGGCTTTGGAATATGGAATCTTGATTGTTGACAAAAGTCACGGCTCTGGAATCTGGAATCTTGAATTTTGTCAAAATTCACGGCTCTGGAATATGGAATCTTGATTGTTGTCAAAATTCACGGCTCTGGAATATGGAATCTTGATTTTTGACAAAACTCGCGGCTCTGGAATCTGGAATCTTGATTGTTGACAAACTGTCAGCAAAGTTTACAGCCTCAAAATTTTGTAACTTGAATGTGGTGGACTGTCCGCAAAGTTACAGCCTGAAAATGTTGTACTCTGAATATGGTTGAATGTCAGCAAGTTCAGAATCTTGTAACTTTGTATCTCGAATATGGTTGAATGTCAGCAAGTTCAGAATCCTGGTCAAGGTCACCAGTTCCACCAACCACCACATGTCACAGGCCATGGGAACTGTATCCAGAAGGCCCTTCACCACATTATAGTTTCTATTGTTGGCTCGTGTTTATGGCGTGATCGTATAGGGTTTATTTTTTGGTGGTTGACAGTGGTTGGGAAATACCAAGGTACCTTTCCTTGGTCGCACGATCTTAAATCTTTATGGTGTCTGATATGAACATTCAACTCTTAACTCTTCACTCACAGGAGTCCAAAATACGACATGCATAGATACCCGATGGAAACGCAGTTTTGAAAGAAAGTCACAGATCTTTATTTGGCTTCTATCTTCACATAGGTTAGGTTCTTCTTTCTCTATCTTCTGGCCCTTAGGCACTTTTTAACCTATCTAACAAGCTATGCCAATTCTAAAGCGTCTCTGGGATTCCCCTTTGATTCAAGCGTTCAACACAGACCCTGGGTTGGCATTCGAAGTCACTTTTAGGTTCTCTTCTATTGTATCGTCTATCAAATAACCAGACTCACCCTATTGTTCATCATTATCGAGTTGACCAATGATGTAATCTTACTTCAGGAGCTCAGTGGTTACCCGTTTATACTACCATTCTACCTTCTTCTTTCATCTGTTAAATCCTTCTCATGAGGATGTAATTCGTCTCTGTAATCAGGACAGTCATAACTGTTTAATTATCACCCTGCCTTTTCCTTCCATTTGTCTTTTAGTTTCTTGACCTTTTACTTCATGGCTTTCTATGTTCCGCCCTTCTGTTCCATTCTTCATCTTGTAACCCTGTGTGTCGTCATTGTTGTTCCGTATGACGTGGTGGTCTCTCGAATCCTTTCCTTTTCCCGTAACCCGCATCGAGAGTATTTCTTTCCTCCTCATAGTCGGTCCATTATTCTTTATATTTCGTCATATCGTCCCGTATGTCACTGCTCCTGTGACAACGTATTAACTATGTAGCGTTCAATATAAGTGAAAACCCGTGCGAAAACATGATTAACCACAGAGAGACATATTACCGCAAATTAACTGGTAATAGCCTATGTGTGTTCATGATACAAAATACATTAATATTCTTTCTTTAACACTGTCTCCACTTTTCTCACTTGGCAGCCATCCATCGTGGGGTGCCCCAACTCTGGTACATGCTTTGTATCTCAGCTTCCATAGTTCTCCGCCAGGCTGCTTTTGGTTGGCCTCACTTTCACCTTCCTTCTGGGGTCCATAACATGACAGTTCTGGTGAAGGTTTCAGGGTCTACACTGCGGTTACTGCAGCCTTAAAACTGGCTCTAAATATGGGACTATAACAGAGCTTACCCTTGCACCAGGGGTTGAAGAGGATGTAGATGGGATCCTTGTGATGGTATCTGAAGATTCTGATACTTGTGTTCACTTTCACGATCACATCAATCCTGAATATCCACTTGCCAATGTAGCAGGTAGGTGGTGTGAAGATATCAATATTTGTGATGTTGCCCTGTGAAGTAAATCCAGAAGTGATGAATATATGGACATTTAAAAAAAATCCAGTACAACACAAAATTAAGAACCTTCACCTCAAATATCAAGTCAGTTTTATGGTATGGCTCTGAAACTGGCAGAAAAACCCCCCCCTCCCCCCCCCCCCTCAAAAAAAAAAAAACAACAACCCAGAAGTTACAGGCTTTCATAATTGGGTGCTTGCATAGAATAAAAGAATTGAAATGGTATGACAAGATTTTTTTTTCTTAATTCGATGATGAGAAATATCCCACCTGTTTCCAGCTCTCTTCTCCATGTGCTTCTTGGTCTACCTCTGCCTCTCTTGCCCTGGGTGTGCCAAAACAAGGACTGCCTTGTAATGCTATCAACGGGTTTCCTCAGTGTGTGCCCTATCCATCGGCATCGTCTTATTCTCATCTCTTGTTACACTGGCACTTGTCTGGTTCTTGTCATCAGTTCCACGTTGGTAACCTTGTCATACCATTTTAATCCTTCTATTCTACGCAAGCACCCGTTCATGAAAGTCTGTAGCTTTTTGGTTGTTGTCTTTGTAGTTCTCCATGTCTCAGAGCCATACAATAAGACTGACTTCACATTTGAGTTGAAGATTCTTATTTTCGTGTTGGATTTCTCTTGATCTTCATATATTTCCCAATGCAATGAAAGCTCCTCTTGCTTTTTGTATTCTTATTTTGATATCACTGTCTGTCCCTCCAACTTTGTGTATATTGCTGCCAAGATATGTGTACGATTCTACATCTTGTAGTGGTGTTTCTTCAAGTTCAACTCTGTTATCATTACCTTCATTTATTCGCATTATTTTTGTCTTTTCCCTGTGTATTTTCAGACCCAATTGCTGTGATCTCTCATCGAGTTTCTTCAATTTGTTCTGCATCTGATTATGGTTATGGGACAGAAGAGCCAAGTCATCAGCAAAATCCAGATCACCCAACTGCCTAAGAGTCCACTGGATTCCATTTCTGTTGTCTTTTGTCCATGTTCTCATAACCCAGTCTATTGCTAATAAGAAAAGAAATGGAGACAAGAGGCATACATGTCGCACTCCTGTTCTTATCCCAAACGGTTCTGTAAGCTGTCCTTCGTGAAGAACTCTGCATATCATGTCTGCATACGTTTTCTTTATTAAATTAATGATCTTCAGGGGAACTCCATAATGCCTCATCAATTTCTAAAGTGATTCTCTGTCTACACTGTCAAATGCCTTTTCGTGTCCGCAAATCCAATGTATAGTGGTGAATTCCATTCCAGACTTTGTTCAACTATTATTCTCAAAGTGGCTATCTGGTCTGTACAGGATCTGTTTTGTCGAAAACCTGCTTGCTCATCTCTCAGTTTCTTGTCTATGGACTCTTTTAATCTCTCGAGGATAATCCTGTTTAATACTTTTCTTGGCACTGATAGTAACATTATTCCTCTATAATTTGTGCACTCTTGTAAATTTCCCTTCTTATGCAACTTAACCAGATATCTTTTCCTTCCATTCTGCTGGTATCTCTTCTGTTACGGTGGGATAAATTAGAGGATCATGCATGGATACGCGAATGATAGCAGATGTTCATTCAGGACATTATGGTCAGTACACATAACAAAGCCGGTAGGTGAACAGGTCCACGGGAAAAACATGGTTGACATTTAATAAACAAAGTCCCTTCACAATGGTCCATCAAACATCAAAAGTACATGGCAATGGATAAGCGTAGTAGATTATCCCTCGTCCGTCAATAAGGTTCAAACGTTAGGCATCTTTAAGTGGCAATAATAGGATAATAATACAATCCTCTCATCTCCACTCAATCCTGACCGTTGTACTAAAGGTTCGGGCAATCCACACAAAAACCAAAAGTAATGCGGCAGAAGAAATCAGGCCAAACAAAATATTAGTTGCCTCATTATCTCAAAATTACACTTTTAGTAAATTATGGTATGAACTTCTAGATATGTTTTGTGAACCATCTTGCACATAACGTGGCGGCCTCCGAAAATCAACAATGCCACAATATATATTTATAAATCACGCTCCATTATCCCGGAGCCTCGAAAAATTACATCTCTCTCGGACGCAAACACAATGACGGAAGCCCAATTAATTTACACACTGAACCTCCCGACATGTGACCGAAACGTCACTAGTTGACCGTCGCTCATCACGGGTGAACGCTTCGCGCAAACCGTAGTTTGTCTACAGGCGAACACAGTTCCTCACATAAAAATGGAAATGTGCTAGCGTGTAGTAGCATGCCACACTATTTTATCTGCATCCCAAATCTGTCCTTAACATATCACCCCCTTCGCGGTGTAAAAAAAAACAATTTTTTTTTTTTTTTCAATTCAAATATTTCCTATGCGGAAATAGCGGCCAAAATTGATTATATCACAAATATTGGGCCACATCGAAAATAATCTAGTCGCAGTCAGTCTGCATAATGTAACTTATCATTAAATAACATGCTAGATGCATTTGTCATCAGTCATAAACAGTCATATGTCAATAAGTAACAAGTCATTTACAGTCGATATTCCAATGATGTGACAAAAGAATACATAAACGTATGATCACTGTGAGTTTACAATAAACATATCAAAGAAATAGCATGCATATATGAAAATGGTATGAGATATATAAAACAAAATAACAACAAAAATCGAAATCAAAATTCAAAAAAAAAAAAAAAAAAAAAAGGTAAAGGAACCCGTTACACGCCCATTGAGGCATATTGGGAATATGGTGTTAGGCCCATATTATCTTGACCGTCGGCACACGAGGGGTGATGTGGTCGGCATCACCTCTGGTCAAAAATGCATGAATAATAAAATATAACAAAAATAGAAGGTTATCTCCAACTAACAATGCTGTGAGAAATCATAAAATTAAAGCTTAAATGTAATTTAAACATGACATGAATCAAATAAGATTTTAAGCAATGCGATATGACATTAATGTAGCTAAAGTATATGAATATCTCACAGAATGAAGGAAAGAAAAGAAAATTGAGTACAAGAACGCAAATATAGCTAATTAACACAATTATCCCATTACTTAATTATTTTGCTCTAAGTACCTTTGTACGTTGTGGCAAGACAAGTAATGTCCAAAACAAATTTGCAATAATATAATCATACTCCTCATTATCCGTGTTAGGACTAGATTTCTGGTACGGTATTAATATAGCAATCTTAATTAATGTGAATGTGCATTCCAGAATAATAACATGATGTCGTAGTTGGAAAGTGTTCATGTCTGCAAGTAGTATAATACGGTTCATTGTACCACTAGTTAAAGTGAATAATGATTATCTCAAAGTCATGTAAATCACAAATGTTAATATGAATGGTTTGGAAATCAACTTAGTGTTCATATATTCACCGCTCTTGTCATAGTGACTAGTAGTTTATAAACACCATGGCTTCACACATGTGTAATATAAAGTCAACTAACTAAGTCAATATGAATCTTCAAGTTCGAGCTGTGGGCATCTTGATAAACTATAGGTGACTATATTTGACATTGATGAACTTGGGATGGCTTGAATATCATATTTTCTCGGCATCAGTCAACGTTCTTGAGATATGGAAGGTTGGATACACCGTCCTCTCAAATTCTTGCACCAGCGAAGCGACGAAACTCTGGAACAAGCATCTGTGCGGGAATAATAATTCAAATGTATAACTGGTTATCTCAAATAGGTGGCATAGAAAGAAAAAAAATATTTGAATTTTGAATATAATTTACCGCGTCCTGGCACTCTGCTTTCCAGTGCACGTGGTTCGGTAAGCCTTTTTTATTTTCAAGGCAGAAAGGTCAGCAGTGACGAAAACAAGGTGGGCATAATTCTACTGTAGTACTGAATTAAACCGAGATGACCACGAACTTGCTTCTGAGTAGTAGGTATGAACAATTTTAGAATTTTGGAAATGTTCTGTGGCACAAATGAAATTTAAGACATAATCAACATAAGATTTACGTAAAATGAGAAAGATGCACCAGAGAAACCACATTAAAAACTGAAAAAAATCAGTCAGTGCGCCCCATGTATTGCTTGGTGGAAGATTTCGCACTAATACGGTGCGTGAGCGTGTATTGATACCACCATATGTGGGGGTCGAATCCACTATATTTGCTTTTCCAGCACGAAATCGTGCTCTGGGAAGGTATGCGGTCACAGTGGAATGAGAGGCATGGTAATTAATTTTCCGTCTGCGCGTCATGGCTGGCTTAAATGGTGCATTATACTGCATGTGCTGAGTATGATGTTTATCGGAAATCAATCTCATCGGTTTGGAGCATGTTGTAGGTGATTGATCATAAGGTACTGCTAAACCTACTTTAACAGATTTAATGGGTTTAATATGATCAGGTAAGTTCATTGAGGCATCTGGAAAAGATTCTAGACGATTAGAGACTTGGGAATGTTGTTCAGCAGACAAAGCTGGACAAATATTGATATCCTTCCATGTCTTAGTCGATTGAAGAGGAAAGACAGGTAAGTTCATGGGAATATCCGGAAAAGCCGATTCTTCCTCCTGAATTACTGATAGTGTAGAGAAGTGAGTAATAGGCCTTGGGTGTTCATCAACTGTTTGAAAGATGGCTTGGAGGTGTTCCCACTGATTAATTACCTCGGGTGAGCAATCATTGCTGCCGTGTATCCGGCCGAGTGTGACATCCGCTATTGGGCTTCTTAACAGACACACTTTAACCTTGCTGTAAAGAATGGTGAGTGGATATCCACAACGGCTGTGGGATAAAATTCCACTGTCCCGCCGAAAGTTACACATTTAACAAAGTCACCTGTTGCATGAGACGGATGTACTAATGACTGTCTTACTCCGACAGTCGTGCAACTAGAATCACGGAGTACTGTAACTTGAGTGCCATTCAATAAGCCTCTATGAAGCTGTAGTACCCCTGTGCCATCATGTGCTGATGAAGCAGTAACTGCTGGTAGCGGATGGCCGCATTTCAACAAGGAAGTCGCATTAGACTGGAATAGAGTTTGGCAATCTGGACACTGTGAAGCAGTATCAAAGTCAAACGAACAAGATGAAGCTGAATGATTAACAACATTGTTGTCTTGCGTGTTCTCAGGTGTAGCAGCAGTATTTGCTGAGTTGGCATGGTAGTTCGAATATGCAGTATTTCTAGAGTGTGACCTATGTCTCTGATTGTAAAAAGAGTTATTTTGACTCCTGTAATTATTTCCTTGGTTCCTATTGTTGTATCCTTGATTTCTATAGTCTTGTGACCTATTCCGATGTGAATAATTTTGGTTATTGGGTTCCCAGTTATTCCAATTCTTATTATAGTTACCAAAATTATCATTCCTTCTCTCTCCTGAGTTTTGTTGGAAATTACCTCTGTTTTGGGGTGAATAGTTTCTATATTGTTGTCTACCTCTATATGGTTGTGAGTTATTGAATTTTCTTGGTTTGAAATTCCCATCACAACTGTAGGATCTTTGTCTATAATTGTTCTGGTTCCAAGTTGTTGCTGCGGCAACAGGTAAAGCTTCCTTAATAGTGTTGTTACTGACACAAACTCCCGGATGTGCATTACAATATTGCTTACATAATTCCTCCATTGAACTCACACTCGATGGCTTCTTTTCTTGTAGATATTCTCGCAGTAGTCTGCTTACAGAAGACAAAATTTTGTCTCGCAATAATAAGTCCTTAAGGCCCTCATAATTCTCTTCAATGCCGGAAAGTTGTATCCATCTATTAAATGTTAGTCGAGTTGCAGCTACAAACTGAGTAAAATCCTTACCAGTTTCAGGAATCATATGTTTGAACTTCATACGATAACCTTCAACGTCTAACTGATGAAGTTTTAATAATAATATTTTAGCAGCATCATAATTGCGTCTATTCGGCCCGTCCAATTGGCACAGAGCCGTTAAGGATTCACCAGTCATTAAATTCATCAATCCTGTACACCAATGAGACCTATCAAGATTATTTTCTTCACAAACATTTTCATAGCGTTGTAAAAAGGACGAAATATCGTCTATTTCTGGTTTAAACACAGGCAAACAAAATTTAACAAACCCGCTATCGTGGTTGCTAGAGGAACCTCTATGTTCAGAGTCATCATTTTGTCTACTCTGATGTTGCACTTTTTGTTCTTCAATACGTAAAGTCGCCATTTTTTCTTCATGTGCAAGTTTTGCTGCTTCTAATTGCTGTTCTGCAATTCTTTTGTTCTCTTCCGCAAGTAGCTCTGCTTTTTTGAGCTCTCGCTCTTCATACCGTGCATCTCTTTGTCTCTTATTCTCTAGGGCTTTTAGATTTTCTTTGGCATTGAATTCCGCTTTGGCAAAGTCCATTAATTCCTTCGCCTTGTAACCATATTCTTGGCCCATAGTAATAAATTCCTGATATTCCATTATTCACTTCGTCAGTATCTTACTATCAATATTATAAATTATGTAATAAATGTATATTGATTAGTCCGTATATACCAATTCACTAGCTTTGTGCTTTGCAATATTATCAATGCAAATAGATTCTTAATATTACTAATCAATAACAAAATAGTATAGTATGAAAGACCAACAGTAGTAAAGATACGAGGGAAACGAGAAAGAGAGGAGAGGGAAAAAAATTAATTTTAATGTACAAGAACAGAATTGATGGAACTAAATAAAAGACAAGTACAAGTGACCAAGACAATGTAATAACAGCAGCAAGTAAACGAAAAAGAATGCAAATGGGAAACTAAGGAGAAACAACAAATAGAACCGACTTACTGCTTAAAAAAAAACAGGACAGGACCTGTAACAATATATATAAATGTAACTAAGTGATAGAAGGTTAGACTAGCATCACGAACGGAATGGTTGTCCACTAAGGAGAAGAAAACAAAACAAACACACAACAAGAACTGACAACTAAAAGGACGAAGCAGCACACCTAACCAAATTAGGTCACACTAAACAGGCAGTGAACTAAACGTCGGTGAGAAAACTCGTGCCGGAAATTAGCCTGCTTGAGAAATGTAAGCAAAAGCTATAGAAATATCTGCTGAGCGGTCATTTTACAATGACATGTGTCGCTAAAAACAGATTTGTGCAAAGACATAGAAACGAAGAAAACGAATAACATATATATTAAAATGGCTTACACCACGGCAAAGATACAAGAGTGTAATGACAGGCACTTATCTTATCGCAATCCGACCTGATGCAAGTCCGGAAAAAGGTGTCAACACTGGAAAACATTGTCCCTCCATACAAGTGATCGGATAAAATGTGTCAGTCAGATGTGCATCATAAACTGTGTAGATCTTGAAACGTTGTGTTGACTTGGTACAAAATAACTTGCCATCGCCGTGGCATAGACTTGAAACTTGAAAGAATCTTACAAACGTTGTGATGTAGATTGGAACACGAAGTAAACTTGCAAACCGTTGGCTTGAAATTGTAATCTTGAACGTTACAGTAAACAATAGGACATTGAAACTGGAACATTGGATATGCGCAGTGGCAGCGTTCGTTATCCAACTGGACCCGTTGATGATGACTGAGTTCACGAAATGGTGTGTTTACAATAACACTTTGAACAGGAGTGACGATCGAATATACAGATTAAATGTAAGCTGTAGATTTGCAAAGTACGAAGGTATACTTCTTCTTCTTCTTCTTCCATCCTTAGCCATCAACCGGCAAAGCAGTATGTGGCCAGTACGCCTAGTGGCGTCTTAGGGCAACAACAAATTGATCAATCTATCGCTGTTTCCACCACGCCTAGTGGCGTCTTTGTGGAACAAAAACAGACCAAACAATCTATCATTGTTTCCGTAATCAGATTGGTTGGCAAGCAAGTGATCAGCCCACTGTGCGAAGTTTTTACGGGATGGGGTAAACAGCCCCATGCCCATACCCTCCTTAGTCGCCTTTTACGACATGCGTGGTAGGGTGCAGTGTTACTATTCTTTGCTCCCCTTTCGGGCCCCGGTAACACACGGGTGGAAGGTATACTTGCTTAAGTGAATTTGAAAACTATGTCCTGATGAAAGTATCGATCCAAAACCATACTGGCTCACCAAATTATATGGTGTTACGGTGGGATAAATTAGAGGATCATGCATGGATACGCGAATGATAGCAGGTGTTCATTCAGGACATTATGGTCAGTACACATAACAAAGCCGGTAGGTGAACAGGTCCACGGGAAAAACATGGTTGACATTTAATAAACAAAGTCACTTCACAATGGTCAATCAAACATCAAAAGTACTTGGCAATGGATAAGCGTAGTAGATTATCCCTCGTCCGTCAATAAGGTTCAAACGTTAGGCATCTTTAAGTGGCAATACTATGATAATAATACAATCCTCTCATCTCCACTCAGTCCTGACCGTTGTACTAAAGGTTCGGGCAATCCACACAAAAACCAAAAGTAATGCGGCAGAAGAAATCAGGCCAAACAAAATATTAGTTGCCTCATTATCTCAAAATTACACTTTTAGTAAATTATGGTATGAACTTCTAGATAAGTTTTATGAACCATCTTGCACATAACGTGGCGGCCTCCGAAAATCAACAATGCCACAATATATATTTATAAATCACGCTCCATTATCCCGGAGCCTCGAAAAAAAAATTACATCTCTCTCGGACGCAAACACAAAGACGGAAGCCCAATTAATTTACACACTGAACCCCACGACATGTGACCGAAACGTCACTAGTTGACCGTCGCTCATCACGGGTGAACGCTTTGTGCAAACCGTAGTTTGTCTACAGGCGAACACAGTTCCTTACATAAAAATGGAAATGTGCTAGCGTGTAGTGGCATGCCACACTATTTTATCTGCATCCCAAATCTATCCTTAACATCTTCCTTTTCCTACACTTTACCAAGTAATTTATATAACATCTCTGTAGCCGTGTCGATATCTGCTTTGATGGCCTCTGCTGGAATTTACATTCATGTCGCCCATCACAATTGTGATGTCTCTTCTTTTTAATTTCTCCCTAATTTCCTGTAGTCTAGTACAAAATGCTTCTTTTACAGACTCTTCTTTGTCATTAGTGTGACGTATAATGGAAATCTAGTCTACAGCATCCCACAGCCTTTGCTTTCCCGTTTAGCGTCCTAAGATTCGCCAACAAAGTCAATCATTTCTCTGCCTGTCTGACTCACCTTTTAATCCACTCTTTTTTTTTACTTGACCATATCAAACGAGTTTGTTTACCAACTTTTGCAACTTGTCATTCATAGCAGGGGGCGAACCACGTTTGTTTACCTCAGTTTCTCACGCGAGCTGATCTATCAATATTACGATAACAGACCGCCCACATGTGGAAAACACGTGGAAATGTAACGGCCTTTGAAGATTCTCTATACGGGGAGCTAATCCTTTGATGTTCGTACATGCGGGGATAAGATAACGCTGTGATCTCGAGAAACAAGGAAAATCTCGGAAGAAAGCCCGCTACACGGGTTAAGCTTCTGTTGTCGGTTAGAAATGGCCGACAGAAGCGACCGTAAGCGTTTTATCTGGGAAACGTAGTTTCAGATTTCTCTGCTATGAAACAGAGTGTGAAAATTCACATCGTCTAGAGATCTTAAGAATATAATGGTAGCTAAAACTGTGTCTCCTCAAAATCAGTTACCAGTGTAGCTCAGATTTTTTTGGAGAGTCTAAACACCTTACCTAGAACCATCGGGAATAGATGATGTGTTAATAGTTCGTGGTGTTTTCTTTCTGGATTTCTGGTAATATAAATTTGTGCTTAAGCAATTTCATGTGTTAAGTTTACCATTATAATTCACGGTGACTTTCTAGCGTTAAAACTAGCGAATTAAATAACGCGTAGCTATTTTTATTCCAGAGATTTCATTTGTAATGTAAATTTTATCACACGCTATCACACAGAAAGAGACGGTTTAGTTGACTAATTAATACACTATCTGCGACTGATAATTGACGGAATAAAATTCACTGTTATTTCATTGTGTAATTTAGTAAGTGAATGTGTTTAAATACCATGCGACTAAACAGACAGACGCCCACAATCTAAAAGTATTAATGACAGGCGATATTTTTTGAGTGCGCATGGAGATAATTAAATCATAATTGACATTATGCGCTGATCGTTCACCGGAGCAGGAGGGGTAAAAGGCTGCCTCAACCAAACTTGCACCCGCTAAGCAACGCGCGATAGGATAGTCTAGACACAACGTGCGCCTTTTAACTTTAATCAGGACTGACGTAAAGGATGAGAAATCGTCTATTCCCCTTCCGTGTATATTGTCGTGAGAAATTCTAATCCACATATATAAATTATCAGGTAAATGTAAAACCTAACACATAAATTCAATAAAAGGAAAGAAAAATGGTAAAGAACAGTGCTGTCACAATGACTGTACTCGAGATCCCCCTTTTTATGCTTCGTCTGCATATTCTCACGCTTTCACGTTGATAGTAAGCCTACTGCATCAATACACGCTTTCTACAATAAAACGTGTACTGCATTTCTAAGAAAAACCTTGAGATACACAAGCTGACCTATATTTAATATTCCATTCATTTCATTTTATACACTGCGTGATGAGAAGACAGATGAACTTAGGGAGAGAGAGGGCGGATCGGAGGAACACAGGCAATACTACCACAGTCTCGCGATACACAATTAATGCCACCCCTAACACGCGAAAGGCATGAGGCACTAACTAACTTTTTTTCAGATAGACAGTGATAAAAAACACTACCCATACGAGAGTTAGGTTTAAAAACCTGAAAAATGCTTATTAGGAAATATGACATTATACTGTTTTATGTCTGAAAACATGACAGTACCCAGACACCACATCGATCGAAGTGAACGGGAGGTAGAAGAAAATGCATATTTTGAACGCAGCCCCTTAGCCCCATAAAATTTATATAGTTGGGTTCCTTAGGACTTGCTAACAAATAATATGTTAAGTGTTACGCAAATAGTCTAGGAATTAACAAATTATAGCCAAAAGAAATAGTGAGGGTGTCAGACAACACCAGAATCAGAATCGCTCAGTGGCAGATTTTGAAACCACCATTGTACGGGAAATAGGTCCCCCTGTTAAATCCTATTTGATTGGAGCGCAGTAAATGTAAGGCGAAACACGATTAGTCGGACTACAAATACTCATTTTTTGTTGTTAGGGGAAACAGTAGTAGAGGTACTTTTTTGAAAAGCTGTGTAAACATGGCACGATTGGTTAGACCCGCCAGTATAGGCAATTAGAAGCGTCAGTTCAGTACCACATTTTCAAATAAACTTTCTAAAGCAACAGTGCGTTGAGATTCAGCTTATATTTTTCTAAATAAAAGCCTGAGACAGCGGCAGATCGGATTTTGTGCCATATTCATTGCCAGTCAACGTAATTGTGTATTATTTCCATGAATTGTGGTAAGCTTGAAATATTTGATATCTTTTTAATGAAAATTGAATGTAAATTGATAATTTATGTCTGTATATGTGTGTGGTTCAGTAGCGAACATGAGGCAAAGCCTATATATTGCTCCAACCTGAACAGAAGGTGTCGGAGAAAAGTAAAACTGCATGGAATTGCCAAACAGTACACTGACACCTATCTTATTGACTAGAAAGAACTAATGCTGGAATTGCAGAGGCGTAGTAACCATTGGGGAGGAGTATACTGGTGTAAATTGTTTCAGATGAAGATAGCAGTTGGCCTACCGCTCTGAACTCAGTGTTTGTTATGTATTGTGTTCAGTCTGGAAATAGATTATAAATTAGTTATGAAATAGGAGGTACAACCTTCTTGTTTCAGGGACCGTGGTCCTAAAGCTATTGAGCAGCACCTGGTCTGAGCTTTGCTGAATCTAGAGGCTGACAGCATACTCCTGGGTCCAGATAGCGACCAGTGAGGTGTCTCCAGAACACAGGGAAGCTATCGAGCAGAGGAGTCTTTTCCTGCCGCCATCACGAAAGATAAGCTTCTGTGGCCAGAGGAGCTCAACATTATGTGTCCCCTCAAAAATTGACTTTATGGTAAAACAGAGGGACAATACCTTGTTTAAATTGACAGGAACTGTGAACTTTTCCCCATACTATTTCCAAGATAAACAAACACTTGAAGTCATGATGACAAATAACAACATAGCTTGAAAAACAAAACCAGTATTACCTCATAGTACTACTACACAACTGACACACATAGGATAATATTAATAAAATATGTCCCTACAAGGTTCATATTTATAAATTCTGTACATATAAATTGTGATTACATTTGATTGTGATTCCTGGTTCACTTTGTAGTTGAATCAGGATATATATTAGTGAAAGTAATTAATACATATATATTTGAAACTTTACCAGTGACTCATTTAAGATAGTCTTATAGAGTGTTAAATGTGTGTGAGTGTCACAGTGTTGTCAAGTGTGGTGGAATAAATTAAATTGTTTATCTGTCTGTTGTTGTTGTGACTTACACTTCATCATTTACATAACCCTAGACATTTAACGTAGTCATCACAATATTCCAGAATAATTCTGACTGAGGTATAAATGTGGTAGCAAGTAAGGTTATCTGTAAAACACTACACCTATTAGATACAGATACCTTCACAGCTGATCTCAGTCAGTACACTAAGTCCCCTATAAATATTTATAACATCCCACTTTACCACATATATTGGGGTCTCGCTCCCGGGATATTGAACTTTCTCCTATTATATATATTGGGAATAATAAGAATTAAAAGGTATCCTTGGGTGGAAATAAATAACGTTGAGCTCTCAGTGCCTGTGGTGTCCTTGGATAAGTAATTACAGATTGTATTGTTTAGTTAGACATTACATACATTTACCTGTTAGAAAATGGCCGACTTGGCAAAATTTCGATCTGCTGCTGTGCAGACTGCAAAAGAGTTAGGAATGGACGGACAAATTATGATTGCTTATGTCACTGCTGAATGTGACAAATATATTGAACGTGAAGAACGAAGATTAGAAAAAGCGGCCGAAAGAAAACTAGAATCTGAAAGATTGGCCAAAGAATTGAGGCTGAGGCTGAGACTAAGAGGCTGCAGATTGAGGCTGAGGCTAAGAAATTGGAGGCAGAAAGAGAGGAAAAAAGATTGACTGCCGAAAGAGAAGAAAAAAGGCAGAAAGGGAAGCCGAGGAAAGAAGACAGGCTGCAGAGAGGGAAGCAGAAAAGGAGGAGAAGAGATTACAAAGGAAACATGAGTTACGACTAAGAGAGTTTGAGTTTCAAGGCCATGCTCCTGAAAATGGTGCCAGTCCCTTTACCTCTGATGCCACTGCTAGTCAGGGAGCCTCAACCTCAGTTATGAATTTTCATTTAGATCATTTTGTTGAGAAAGACGATGATATTGAGAGCTATCTAAATAGATATGAACTATTAGCTACCACATATGGGTTAGAGAGAGAAAGGTGGAGCTTAAAGTTATCTCAAGGGCTTCGTGGGGCAGCTTATGAAGTTTTTGCCAAAATGAGCAGAGGTGATCAGGAAAATTATGACATGCTAAAGCAGGCTCTTTTGTTAAGATATGAAAAGAACGCAGAATTTTATAGGAAAAAATTTAGGAATGCTAAACTACTGTCAGGTGAAACCTATCACCAGTTCTCTGCACGGTTAGAGACATACTTGGAGAAATGGACTTCTCTGGGGAAAACCCAAGATCTTAAGGAAATGGTCCTTATAGAACAATTAAGAGAGTCCATGGCTCCAGACCTGAGAAAGTTTCTCATGGAACAAGGTGCAGAGAGGCTGGGTGAGTTGCTAAATGTTGCTGAAAGGTATCAAGCAGCTCAGGCAGAGGTATCAGGTAATAAAAAGAAACAGGTGGAAAATTTTAGGGCACCACAGAACTTTAATAAATTTGATCCTAGAGATCAAAACAAAGGTAAGCACCAGTTTGATAGGCCACGGTATGACAATAAAAATAAAACCCCACAATTCGATGAAAGGAAATATGATGAAAGAAAATCTTTCAACCAAGGGAAAAGGTGGTGTAAAAATTGTAAGATGAACAATCATGACACTGACCATTGTAGAAGGAAACCTCCTCATTGTGCTGCTATGACATCTGGGAAAAAGGAAAAAAAGGTCAAACCTGCAGAACTACAGGAACCATACCACCCCCAGTGTGTGAAGATGTCATCTGTAATGGTGTCACTATAAGGTGTTTATATGATACCGGTTTAGATTACGATTCCGTTGTGAGTTCTCACCTGGTGCAGGCCGATCAATACACCACAGAAACAGTGGAGATTCAAACTGCAACCAAGGATGTAGCTACCATGACACTTCCCGTCGCCCGGATAAAGGTGAAAACGCGATATGTGGAAGGAATCATAAAAGCAGCAGTGATAAATGAGCCAATCTACCCTCTGATATTGGGGTGTAGATATGTCTTCTTGGGGAATCCCAAGAGACCTGTGATATTGGCAACAGTGCAGACCAGATCACAGTCTAAAAAGGAGGAGGATAATCCAATAAATACTCATCCAGATGAGATGAGGAAGGCACAGGCGGAGGACAAAACACTCAAGCCGTGTTTCAAGAAGTTGCCCAAATCTCATACACCTCCAGGCAAGGGAGAATTTTATATGAAGAACAAACTGATTTATAGGAAGGCTGGATCTGAATCCAATGGTCACGGACAGCTGGTCCTTCCCACTTCATATAGGACTAAAGTGTTGGAACTAGGGCATGCGATTCCCTTCAGTGGTCATATGGGGATCAGCGCAACAGGACAGCGTATAGCTTGTCACTATTTCTGGCCAGGGATAACTGAAGATATCAAACGATATGTAAAATCCTGTCCAGAGTGCCAACGAGTAGCACCTAAACATTGGACTGCACCAGCAACTCTGGGGGAAATGCCCATAGTGGGAACACCCTTTGAGAGAGTTGCCGTGGATCTTGTGGGACCTCTCACTCGAACCAAGAGAAGGAACAGCTACATTCTGACTCTGGTGGACACTTGTTCTATGTGGGGAGAGGCGGTAGCCCTGTCATCGATTGATTCTAAACATGTGGCAGAGGCATTGCTCACAATTTTCACAAGGTTAGGCTTTCCCAATCAAATCTTGACTGATAATGGCTCTCAGTTCAAGGGGAAACTAACAGAAGAAGTTTTCAGGATCTTCCAGGCCAAACACTTCCATTGTAGTGTGTACCATCCCCAAGGGAACGGCCAAGTGGAAAGATTTAATGGCACGTTGATGTCGATCCTGAGAAAGTTGGCACACGAAAAACCAGATACATGGGACCAGTACCTTCACGCCGCCCTCTTTGCTTATCGGGAGGTACCCCATAGTTCAACCGGTATGGCCCCGGCAACATTATTGTTTGGAAGGCCAATAAAAGGTCCACTCGAAGCTCTGTTAAGAACGTGGACTGATGAAAAGGCAGAGGAAAATATTACATCCTCATACCAATATGTGAATGAGCTGACCACTCGTTTAAAAACTGGCTGGAAACTTGCCAATGAAAATTTGAAACAAGCCAGGAAGAAACATGCTGCCTATTATAACAGGAAAGCTAAAGACAGAGATTTGGCTGTGGGAGAGAAGGTACTGCTTCTTCTACCGGTAGTCAGAATAAGTTACAAATTGGATGGCAAGGTCAATATACAGTTCTAGAGAAGGTGTCTAGAACAAATTATAAGATAGATAAGAAGGGGAAAGAAAAAAAATCTATCATGTGAATCTCCTGAAGAAATATTTGGAAAGAGAAAATCAGGAAGAGACACACTTGTTGACCTTGTCCATTGCCATGGAGATGAAAAAGGAACCACTTTCATCATTTGAATATCCATTACACCCCTGTGAGACAGCGGCACAGGTGAAAATCAGTACACATTTAACGAAAAATCAGAAAGAGAGAGTGCAACAGGTTCTAGATAATCATACAGAGGTGTTAACAGACCGACCAGGGCATACAAACTTATTGGAATATGATATGAAACTGATAGACCCCACACCTGTCTGTATGAAACCCTATTCGATTCCTTTTGCTAAGGAGAAAGCTTTGAAGGAAGAGATAGACTATTTGTTGAAGGAAGGAATTATTTCACACAGTGAATCTTCGTATAGTTCCAGTGTTGTACTCTTAAGGAAACCCTCTGGAGAACATAGACTCTGTATAGATTACAGGAGACTGAATGCTATTACAGAAGGACAGGTGGATCCATTGCCGGATACAAATCAGTTGTTTGCCAGGCTAAATAAAGCTAAATATTTCTCAAAAGTGGATCTGAGTAAAGGATACTATCAGATTCCAGTAAAGCCTGAGGTTAGACCATACCTAGCTTTTAGTACCTCAGAGGGACACTATGAGTTTAACAGATTGCCATTTGGATTGAAGAATGCGCCTAGTGTCTTCTCTAGAATGATGAGAAAATTATTGGACCCTCTGAATAATCCATGTATCACAAATTTCATGGATGATATCCTTATAGCAACAGAAACATTTGAGGAACACATTGACTCTCTGAACATGCTGTTTAATCGACTTAGGGAAGCGAATTTAACAGCCCGACCAACCAAATGTTGCGTTGGATGTAAAGAATTAGAATTCTTGGGACACACAGTTTATCAGGGAAACATGACCCCTGACCCAAAGAATTTAGAGAAACTAAAGAAAGCCCCGAGACCACAAACCAAGAAAGACGTGAGATCCTTTGTCTCATTATGTGGTTTCTACCAAAAGTATATCAAAAACTTTAATTCCATATGTGCACCGTTAACTGATTTGACACGTAAAGGAAATCCAGATCGAATTACATGGACACCACAATGTGAATTGGCTTACCAGGAATTGAAGGAAAAGCTCACAAGTAAACCTATTTTGAAATTACCTGACTTAAGTCAAGAATTCATTGTAAGGACGGATGCCAGTAATATTGGGTTAGGTGCGACTCTGCTACAGAAATCAGATGCATTGGATGGGGAATTAAGCCCAGTGGCATATGCTAGCAGAAAGTTGAATAAAGCTGAAACCAACTACTCAACTAGCGAAAAAGAATGTCTTGCAGTAATATGGGCGATAAAGAAATTCAATATTTATCTGTATGGGAAGGCATTTAAGTTGCAAACGGATCACAAACCCTTGTCGTTTCTAGCGCAGGCTAGGCATGAAAATTCTAGATTACTCCGTTGGTCATTACTGATGCAGCCATTTGAGTTTAGCATAGAGTATATAAGTGGAAAAACAAATCTGGGAGCGGATTTTTTAAGCCGCCATCCGTGTGATGAGAATCACCCTAAGCCCCAGGAAAGATAATAAATTTCTCTATGTGTATATAGAATTATAGACTGACATATAACGTCTGTTTTAAGTGGGGAGAATTTGTCGTGAGAAATTCTAATCCACATATATAAATTAAAAGGTAAATGTAAAACCTAACGAATAAATTCAATAAAAGGAAAGAAGAATGGTAAAGAACAGTGCTGTCACAATGACTGTACTCGAAATCCCCCTTTTTATGCTTCGTCTGCATATTCTCACGCTTTCACGTTGATAGTAAGCCTATGCATCAATACACGCTTTCTACAATAAAACGTGTACTGCATTTCTAAGAAAAACCTTGAGATACGCAAGCTGACCTATATTTAATATTCCATTCATTTCATTTTATACACTGCGTGATGAGAAGACAGATGGACTTAGGGAGAGCGAGGGCTTATCGGAGGAACACAGGCAATACTAACACAGTCTCGCGATACACAATTAATGCCCCCCCTAAAACGAGAAAGGCATGAGGCAATAACTAACTTTTTTCAGATAGACAGTGATAAAAAACACTACCCATACGAGAGTTAGGTTTAAAAACCTGAAAAATGCTTATTAGGAAATATGACATTATACTGTTTTATGTCTGAAAACATGACAGTACCCAGACACCACATCGATCGAAGTGAACGGGAGGTAGAAGAAAATGCATATTTTGAACGCAGCCCCTTAGCCCCATAAAATTTATATATTTGGGTTCCTTAGGACTTGCTGACAAATAATATGTTAAGTGTTACGCAAATAGTCTAGGAATTAACAAATTATAGCCAAAAGAAATAGTGAGGGTGTCAGACAACACCAAAATCAGAATCGCTCAGTGGCAGATTTTGAAACCACCATTGTACGGGAAATAGGTCCCCATGTTAAATCCTATTTGATTGGAGCGCAGTAAATGTAAGGCGAAACACGATTAGTCGGACTACAAATACTCATTTTTTGTTGTTAGGGGAAATAGTAGTAGAGGTACTTTTTTGAAAAGCTGTGTAAACATGGCACGATTGGTTAGACCCGCCAATATAGGAAATTAGAAGCGTCAGTTCAGTACCACATTTTCAAATAAACTTTCTAAAGCAACAGTGCGTTGAGATTCAGCTTATATTTTTCTAAATAAAAGCCTGAGACAGCGGCAGGTCGGATTTTGTGCCATATTCATTGCCAGTCAACGTAATTGTGTATTATTTCCATGAATTGTGGTAAGCTTGAAATATTTGATATCTTTTTAATGAAAATTGAATGTAAATTGATAATTTATGTCTGTATATGTGTGTGGTTCAGTAGCGAACATGAGGCAAAGCCTATATATTGCTCCAACCTGAACAGAAGGTGTCGGAGAAAAGTAAAACTGCATGGAATTGCCAAACAGTACACTGACACCTATCTTATTGACTAGAAAGAACTAATGCTGGAATTGCAGAGGCGTAGTAACCATTAGGGAGGAGTATACTGGTGTAAATTGTTTCAGATGAAGATAGCAGTTGGCCTACCGCTCTGAACTCAGCGTTTGTTATGTATTGTGTTCAGTCTGGAAATAGATTATAAATTAGTTATGAAATAGGAGGTACAACCTTCTTGTTTCAGGGACCGTGGTCCTAAAGTTATTGAGCAGCACCTGGTCTGAGCTTTGCTGAATCTAGAGGCTGACAGCATACTCCTGGGTCCAGATAGCGACCAGTGAGGTGTCTCCAGAACACAGGGAAGCTATCGAGCAGAGGAGTCTTTTCCTGCCGCCATCACGAAAGATAAGCTTCTGTGGCCAGAGGAGCTCAACATTATGTGTCCCCTCAAAAATTGACTTTATAGTAAAACAGAGGGACAATACCTTGTTTAAATTGACAGGAACTGTGACCTTTTCCCCATACTATTTCCAAGATAAACAAACACTTGAAGTCATGATGACAAATAACAACATAGCTTGAAAAACAAAACCAGTATTACCTCATAGTACTACTACACAGCTGACACACATAGGATAATATTAATAAAATATGTCACTACAAGGTTCATATTTATAAATTCTGTACATATAAATTGTGATTACATTTGATTGTGATTCCTGGTTCACTTTGTAGTTGAATCAGGATATATATTAGTGAAAGTAATTAATACATATATATTTGAAACTTTACCAGTGACTCATTTAAGATAGTCTTATAGAGTGTTAAATGTGTGTGAGTGTCACAGTGTTGTCAAGTGTGGTGGAATAAATTAAATTGTTTATCTGTCTGTTGTTGTTGTGACTTACACTTCATCATTTACATAACCCTAGACATTCAACGTAGTCATCACAATATTCCAGAATAATTCTGACTGAGGTATAAATGTGGTAGCAAGTAAGGTTATCTGTAAAACACTACACCTATTAGATACAGATAGCGTCACAGCTGATCTCAGTCAATACACTAAGTCCCCTATAAGTATTTATATCATCCCACTTTACCACATATATTTATATATATATGTAAAAATATATTAGTAGCCTTATTTTTATAATGTTGTTCTATCCTTAGGCAGGACTGATCAAACGGCGACCAGCGGTTTTAAAAAAAATGGCCGTATTAAGGCACATATTTTGGTCCACTGTGGTCTATTTTGTCCTTTTATCCATTTACTGATATGATTAAAGTAGTCTTCTTTTGGATTACATGTCTCCCAGTTCAGTTGTGAACAGAACGGGTCACATAGACCACATGACATTTTAAAGAGTAAAGTAGCTGGACTATAATCACCAGAAAAAAAATATATATATTCAATTTTATCTGCTCATTGTGGAGTAATACTAATAACAGTTCTACCGACTTCTGATAGTTGTATCCAGAAGAGTTACGCTATTTCAGAATCAGCACTCACCAGAGCCAGCCGACAGGATATATCATCATCATCAAATAACAATAATTAACAGTTTTAGCAGCCAGATGTTTTCCTACTGTTTAGTGTGAACACCAGATCTCAGAGAGGGAGAGAGAGAGAGAGTCTCGACATTAACTATCCAAGGTGACAGGGTTTATCCAGGAAAATCAACCACCAAATTAGGCGTTCCCCTTATAAAATTTAATTATTGAAAGGAGGAACTGGGGCCCAATTCGGATGATAAATACTCCGGACCTTAAATTCATATCCAGGGATTATACATCTGATGGATTGTTTTCACCAAGAATAGGGTAAGAAGCGAGATTGTGTGGCCGTGTATGACAGAGAGAGAGAGAGAGAAAGAGAGAGTGAAATATGTTATTTAGTACAGAAAACGCTGTATCATTTGCAGTCTGTTTGACTATTGTTTAATTTTATTGGATAACGTTTAGTGAGAACCGTGTTCTTTCTTTACTGTCAATACTGTAACTTAGTGCTAACCTTTAACCTTTGGGGTTATTAACTTGTTGAATTCTTTTCTTCTTAATGAGGTGAGGGCATAGGTATTCTGTTATGTTTTTTCTATGCATGTAATGCAGATGTATTTGATCTTTCTTTTTTTTTTTTTAGATATTAGATGTTGTAAAGTTTAATGATAATAAACAACAGAAGAACTAATCTGTGTGTATTAGTCAGACCCATACCCAACCTTTACCATAGTTTTTCACGTTTGTGTGTCTTGTTGTCACAGAGCTTTGTGTGTGTGAGTGTTTAGGTAAATCATATTTCTCAATGTAGGAAGGTGAAAGGTTGTCTGATACTAAACTATAGTCGTATAGATAGGCTGGACTAGAGAAACTATTCAGTCCAGAGACAGATCTTCTCCTTAAACTATTCACTAGTGAAACTCTATTTCTTACACTTTTGCTTCTCACATACTATCACCATCTCCTATACCCAGGCGGGACAATATATAACTTAAAACCTATCTAAGCACGACAGTTAGTTGGTGCATAACATTGGATGACATTTACATTTATTTTCTTTTTAGTTGTCTGAAAAGTAGCTGTTATTATTCTGGGTCCAACGGCTTCCCTTTCAGTGAGTGCTTTCTGTGCTTCTTTATATAACATAAGAGCTACCCCTTGACTGTGTTGTGAACTTTCGTCTTTATATCCCGAGGACAGCATCAATTCACCTGTGATGAGTTTCTTCTTGTCTACCCCCTTTCCACTTTGTTTCATCCAGAACCTCGATTTTATATTCCCTCAATTCTGCTGAATCTTTCCCTTGTTCGTTCAATGTCCGAAAATTCCAGGTGCCAAATCTGGAGGTTCTCCTAGAAGAAAGAAGGTTAGTCAGTAACACTGGCTCCTTTCGGCTTTCTCTGTGTTGCATCAAACGCCTCCCTGCGAGAGGACCTTCCACTGTCTTGAATGGCTGTGTTTTATGTTCCTTAATTGACTTGTCCATGTTTGTTGAAGTTTTCTGTTGTTTAAATTTTTTTTTTAACAGGATGGGTTAACCAGCCCCATGTCCAAACCTCCTTAGTAGCTTTCTACGATTTGCTAGGTAGAGCACAGTGTTACTATTCTTTGCTCCCCTTTCGAGCCCTGGTAACACACCGGTGAAAGTGCAGATGGGCAGACAATACTACAGAAATCCTACTACAACACAGGCTCAAATCAGCCAATGCCACACACTTTGCCCAAGAACAAAGAATTGAGCTTCCCACGACGCGTGCTTCACAGCGAGAGAGTAGAGAAAGTAAGTAAAGTAAACAAGCCCTGTAAATAAATACATTAACACTCTGCCTGCCGCGAGCTTACCTACAACCGATATTTGTTTTGAAAGTGTTAGGTTTTATATATAAATTCATTCACGCTTTCATTGTCTCAGTGGGCTTCCGCAATGTTTCACGTTTCCTAAGCGCAAATTCATCAACGGCAAGGCTTTATAAGGAATGTGACACTCGCGGTTGGCAACGGATTACAGTAACAAGAATAACTTACTTACTTAGTCGTTCCCCTTCTACCGTGAGGTGTAGAGGTTTGGAAAAGAGAGCGCCAGACTATCCTATCGGCTGTCTTTTTCCTGGCCTGGTTCCATTCTAGTCGTCGGTCCTTCAAAGATTGTCTAATGTTGTCCTCCCAACGGACTCTGGGTCGTCCTGTGGGTCTGGATCCCTGGCTCTTTGTTTCCCATGCTTGTCGTGGTAGCCGATCTTCTCCCATTCTGCAGACATGGCCAAACCCTCTTAGTTGGGACTGTTCTACTTGGGTCTGCAGGGGGTGGGATTTTAGGCCTTGACGTATCGTCTGGTTGCGGACCATGTCTCTTCTTGTTACTTCAACCCCCTTCCTCAGATACCCCATTTCTGAGGTTTGGATCTAGTTTTTGTGGGTTGTAGTCATTGCCCATGACTCGCATCCACATGTCAAGACTGGGACATAAGTGGAGCTGAATACAGCCATCTTCGGTTTCTTACCAACCTCTTTCTTGCTGAGGAATCTTCGATTTATGGCCTGAAAAAGTCTCACAGCCGCTGCTTTTCGAGTGGCCAACTCTTCTTTGATGCCTCCCTTTCGGTCTATAATTCGGTCAACAAGAATAACAACAAAGATAAAAACGTTAGTACTATAGAAATCCTAAGAATGGTGCAGGCTTCATGTACGTAGGCTAGATGCAGTGGTGTCTCTTTGCTCCGTAAGCAGCGAAGTGATGTGCTATTTCCCGACTTTGAACAACGAATTTTATCTCCTTTTTTCTCTCCCCTACTTACGTTTTCTCCTCTCATTTTGTCGAACGAATATTCACCCTTATTTAAACAAAAATAGGCAGCAGGTCTCAGATGATAAGATAACTCACCTCTGTGGAAACTATTTTGGCCCCCCATTCATTAGGCTTGTCTTCGTTAGAAAGATTAAACTCCACGTGGGTTCCTTTGGTGGCAATGGGCTTGTCTCCTATAGACAAGAGAATATTAGTTAGTGCATAGAAATCGTGTTTATCAAAATCTGGGGATTGGGCGGTGGTTGGGGGGGGGGGGGGGGGGGGGGGGGGGGGAACATATATACTGCCACTTATTTCGTATGTCTGAATGTTTCTCAGCGTTGTCTGCACATCTTTGCAATAAAGATGGCCACTTGACATCTCGCAAAGATAACTTGCTCAAACGACACTTAGGTCGAAATCTCAGCTTGTCTGTTCACAAGAATATTTTACTTTTCTAGAGGTCGAGTACTTCGGCAATATGATTTCTACAAATTATCTACTGAATCATTAATTGATGTGATCAAACAACTGCCTAACCTAACAATTCCCCCCCCCCACCCCCCCACCCCCAATAAAATAAAATAAAAACCTCAACCACAGTCATTTCTCAGAAAGATAAAATATTACCACAGATATGTTCGATTTTTTTCCCAGTGGCACCTCTATGCATATCGGGTGGCTGGGGTGGGGGGAACAGAAGAATTATTCATTTCACATGGCCTATGGCTCAATAGAATGTTTTCGAAGCAGTGAAAAGTATCATTGATGCCACATATATGGCAAATTTTGATGGAAACTTGCCCATCATTTTGGTAACATGTGTCGCATCTTCTGACAACATCTATTTTTTCTAGATGGATCAGAGCAACTGTAGCGAAAGGTTTTTCTAGTGTAATGATGGTGGTAGAGAAGAAGTAGAATCTCTCTCCAGAAAGTATGAAGTCCCAGTGCCAGAGAAGTACACTGGTATCACAATTGAGTTACGGTTGGGAATACTCGGAGCTGGACAATAGATTAAGGCTTCAGAAGTATACTGTGCCACCTTCGCTATAATAACCCTATGTGATAATATACTGAAGCACATTAAAAACGCACCACCTGTATAATCCAGGAACAGAGTGTGAAATGTAAATATAAGTGTGTACAAGTTTACATATTTGGAATCTTTATTCATTTTCCTATGAATCCATGCTGGTCATTAATTTGTACATTTGATTGTTATGAAATTCATTGCATTCTGTGCAGGCAAGAGAGAAAACCAAAAATACAAAAAAATGCACGTGCGTTATCCTGCTGGAGAAGCTGCAAGTCTGGATAAATTGTGAACGCAGGAGCAACCAGTGCATCCAGAACCTCATCTCGATATGTCACAGCATTAACATTTCCACGGAAGACGTGAAGAGGCAAGCGATGGTGAAAACTGAATCCTCCCCAAATGTGAATACTGCCACCTCGAAATCGGTTGACACAGCAATCTGCAAAGCGCTCTTCACACCGTCGCTAAATTCGCATACGTCCATCTGCAAATGATATGTTGAATCTGTTCTCGTCTGTGAATAGGACAGCATTCCACTGCAGTCTAGTCCATCTGATATGTTGCTCTGCCCATTGCAGGCGCTGCTAACGATGTCTATGAGTCAAGTTTGGCCCAACATAAGGTCGTCTTGCAGTAAGGCCTGTATCTCTGAGTCGTCGTATGACTGTCATTCGAGAGACTTGCCCATGTCTACCCACTATTGCTCTTGCTGTTTGACTTGCCGGGAGAGTACGATTCCTTAGATGACTCAGCACAATATGACGATCTTGCGCAGGGGTAGTAACTCGTGGTTGGCCACTCCGACGTCTATCCCGGGCACTGCCAGTGGTTCCGTAACGTTCATTGAGACGTACAATAGTGCTGTGGTAGCAATTCATCCTTCTGGCAATGGCCCGCGAGCTCATTCCGGTCTCCAACATACCAATGGCTCGTTGGCGGTCGTTTTCAGATAGTCGTGGCATTTCAAGCACATGTACTGGGTGTTTTGTCTCAACGGCCTTTTTATACCGAGTATACTGTCACAACGCGAGCACATTTTCAGGGTCATAGCTGTTGGGAATCGTGTTGCACGTGTAACTTTCATCGTTTTCATGTAGTCTGTGCACACACCCGTGGGTTGAATCTTGCACTTTCCATTCCAGCAGCCATTCGCTCTCTACCTCATGGCAAACACGGGGAAAATCCATTCTCACACTTTTTTTTGCAAGCTTCTCGGCATCAGTATATATAATAGTGGTGCGTTTTTAATGTGCTTCAGTATATAATTAAATTTTAAAAAGTAACTCAAAATTTAACAGTTAAAAATTTACCAAGTCAAATGAGTACAATTTCACAATTTATTTATGTACATCTATCTAGCCTTGAAATGAGAAATGGGTGTTGGAAGATGGTAAAATGTATGATTATTTATATTTACAAATTAAAATAAATAATAGTAAAAAAATTTTGGATGAATCTTCCAATGAAATTTAAAACGTCTGTCACAGTATATTTTTGATATATCTTGCTATCTAGTCTCTAGCAGTTATCATCATCGACCTTCGCTTTACAGTAGAACTGCTCACAGTGTTTGTTGCATAGATACACATAAACTCATCTGGCATTTGCTCGAGGTTCCTGAGACACACTGATGATCAGGAAGACTTTCCTTCAGCCCGCCCTTTAACTACGGGGACTACGGTGTTGAGGATTGGTTGACCACTAGGCTTCAGTTAGCAGGATCAAAGGTCCTCAAGTCTTTAGTTTTATACTTGATCACAAACTCGATCAGACATTCAATCATGAGATCGATCAGGAACGATCATAAAACCTGGAACAGAAGGTAATAGGTGGCCATGGTGTTCCAACAATCTCACTAAATATTGATGTTCATGAGGCGACCATGTCTTCAGTGTTTGCATATAAATGAATGAATCATGGTAGTATGTTACAGAGATAGCATGATAAGATAATGTCTACTGTGCAGAAAATAACAAAATACATGAATAAATCACATGTTATGATACATGGGTATGATATAACCTTTGCCTTCCACTTATGGATGCCAAATCACTCATGTACTTACTGGTATGTCATAAGCTTCCAAGCAAGAACTAGCCATGATATATTTGGCTAACCAATTAATGGTTATGCTTCCTGACAATGCCGGTGGAGGTTATCTCTGGTTAGCGTCATACCCTTTTTATTATTTCTGATACAATCAAATCGTAAACAAAATCTGAAATAAAATGATATTAGTCACTCATATATATATATCTTTAATAAACTTACATACCCTCTTAGGATTAATAAGCGCACGGTGAGGCTGTATTTCCCAATGGGCTGATCACCCGTTGGCTTGTCACACCGATTACGGAAACAACGGCAGATGGATCTATTTGTTGTTGCCCTAAAGACGCCGCTAGGCGTGATGGGAAACTACAACAGAGAAAATCAATCTGCTGTTGCCCTTAAGACGCCACAAGGCGTGATGGCCTCTGACTGCTTGGTCGGTCTTTGGCTAAGGACGGAAGAAGGAAGAAGAAGAAGAAGAGGCTGTATTTGCTGAAGTCTATCTGCCCTGCATGCAGCGTGAAAAAAGAACTTTTCTTGCAGATACTGTCTTCCAGTTTCTCACTCTGGCTTCTGGATTTGGTGTGAGTGATTTTAAACGCGCCGTTGTGTCCTTATATGTGAGCGACTCTCCCGTACGAGAAAGCACCGTCTGAAGTCCGATAGGTTTTCGTTTAATCTCTTAGTTTGAAGCGATCTGTGCTTTTTCTGTACTTGTTTTCTCTTATTTCCACTACACACTTATATCTTTCCTTCCTTCCTAGGTATCCTTTCATTTTCCCCATATGCAGCGTTCATTCTATTCATGTTTTATCGAAATCCGTGGAGGCATGTATTATTAATAAACTTTCAAAGATCAAGAGCTAACTTTTAGCAGATGTGATGACGATGAAAAATATCAATTATTTTAAAAACCATTTACAGTTGAATAATATCCTTTTGGATATCATTGATAGTCTATCTCCTTTGGTGAATCTTTATTATTTAAATGTCTTCCAACCAGGCTTGTTCTTGTTGTTTTAGATTTTCTTTCCTGCTAATGCAAACTTTTAAGGTCGGCCATATTTCCTATATTCGCTATTTCCTACCTTCTTCAATGCCGGTCGGCTAGATGCCGCGCAAATTTTTCCGCCACCTTCAAACTAAGTCCCACAGCGTGGTCTCAGCACTCTTATCTGTGTGTGTGTGTGTGTGTGTGTGTCACGTTACACATTTTTTTTCACAAACAAAGCAAGTGGTACCAAATCTTGCTATAGCAACCTTGTTAACAACAGGGCAGTTAAGAGAGACTTTACTCTGTTGTTGTTGTTATTTTTTTAAATTGTTTGTTTGTTTCTGTGAAAGAGGAGGTAACACACAAATATACTACTCGTCAAAAGTCAAGGGCCACCCTATTATTTTCAATACACTTTTATATAAGCGCATAGAATGATTAAATGAAGGAAGATTTTAGTAAAAATGGGTGCAATCTCTTCCTCTGACAGTCCTCTATGCACGTTAAGCATAAAAACAACTCACCGACAACCATGGTGATCACGTGCAATTTGGTTTGCTGACCATAAATTCACATTTTTAATCTGTTTTTCCAAACTTCCGTACAACCAAACAGGTGAAGTAATCGTGCTGATTGACATTCCACGTTGTCGTAGATTTTTCGATAGGAGTATTAAGACTTGGGTTAGGTCCCTTCTGAATAGGTTTGAATAGGTGATTGGCACCGCGAGAATTAGTAAAAACAATAGAATTTCCACACAGGTGAGATGATAGACTGTGGTATAGAGGCTGTCGCTGAAAGCGAAAAGAATCTTTCTCTCTCTCACCTATCCTCTACGACGGTTTGTACAGAGTCCGACAGTCGTCTAAACCACATATATATTACATATAATTCTATCTACTCACGGACACGCACATACACGTGGCGACAGTTAAACACACAGACTTGGAAAATCTATAACAATGATTATACAGATAATTGGGATCGAGCTGACCAACGCACTGATTTTTTTTGTTCAAGAGAGATATTTTAATTATCATATCAAAATTTCTCACAACACCAAAAATACATAAAGGAAGCATACAAATAGACATAAAAGAATCAATGACTTTCTACCAGGATGATAGCCCCGTGATGATATTAACTCTAGGTTAAGCCCACAGCCCCGTTAAGAGAACAGATGATGGCCCAAAGAGTTATAGACACGTAAGGTTGAGTCTAAGAGGTTTCTTATTTCTCGTAAATGTATGAACAGAGTTGGATAAATCTGATTTAGCCTAAGAAAAAAAGAAACTCTAGCATTTTGTAACAAATCCTGCAGATTAAAAAAAGTTAAGACAGCAAATGGGTGACAATAATACCCCGGTAAAATAACACTCTGACCTGTGTACTCTCATTCATTCAGCCATGGCCTTTCTCACACATATATACTCACAACTTTGCTCGCTGCCTCTGGGAACATAATAATTCTAGGACCTTCGCACAGACCCGAAAAATGCAGTCATCGACCAAGAAACCCCCAGTTCCAAAAGAAACGATTCCTTGGGTGTTCTAATTTTTTCCGAATGTCTGATTAAGTCACATAAAATTTGTCCAGGCACGAAAGTTAGCAGAGCACACTGTCATTAGCTTTGGATTCTAGGATTTAAGGAATGTCAGATCGGTGTCTTCTTTCAGGCAGGTACTATATTTGGTCACCACAATACTAGTCACAATCTCTGTCGGAAGGTAAATGTTATTCTTGTAATATTCTCTCGCCGCCAGGCAGCATGTACATTTAAATTTGTGGAGCAATATGAACTGGCTCAAAAACCCAATATATATTTCTAGTCTTTAGAAACCGTTAGTGGGATTGCTATTACTGTCTCTCTCTGATGGCTTATGCACTGTCAGACCCGTGTTACTTGAAACAAAAAAAACCCCACGTGGTTAAAGATAGGAAATGTCTATGCTTCTCACAAATATGTCTCTCAGGCTACTAAACGCTGGCAAGTTGGGTACCACCATTTCACTATATAAAAGAAAGAACACATATCAAATAATTTACATATATGTACTCGATATAACTTACATTTAAAACAGCAAGCCTACAGCTTGACTTATTATTTAAACTTCCGGTGAAATAAGTTATATAAAATCGATCATCAGGAATTAGGAATATGGTGCGTATTCCGTCACTATTCACTGATGTCGCATCTAGCATTTTATAAGTTTGATATAAAATATTCTCGACTGAGTATTAGCTGTTAAATTAAATTCCTTATAGCTACTAGTTTTAGTAAGCTAAAGATATAATTTATTATGTATTTCCACTGTATGCGTCACTAGAAAAATAATACAAACTATAAATTAAGCACTCTGGACACAGAACTAGTTTAGAATGAAATAGGCGATTAAAAACTTTATCACTTCACAAAATACTAGCGATCTATAATATATTTACCTCAAACACAGCACTACAGGATATCGCACAATTAAGAATTATACGCTTATATTTATGGAAGTCTAGAAGTTCGACAAATTGTCGCAACAAACTAAGAAACTTCGCTTATACAGCTCTACTCTTCGCGAACCACCTGTCTACTGCGAATTTAGGAGCGAGAATGAAAATAAAGTTTCAAACTAGGTTTAATATTTTAAACCAGACAAAGGATGAACTATTATTTCGTAGAACGAAATGCTCTCCCCTTTCCGGCTTAAACGATACGTTTAACACCTAACATGTCGTAACTGCCACCTACTGACCAAGATGTACGCGTGTCAGTTTCAAATCTCAGACAACCGTCTGCTCTGGGCGAAAGCGGGTTGGCAGTTTTAGCACCTACGTTTAGAATGACCAACAGTGAGTGCCGTGTCAGGTAGCGATTTTACACTTCGCCGAGAAATTCAGCCTGGGAAAACGCCTTTGACAGGTGAAATTTGCAGACGATAAGTCGGCCCTATTTCTAAGTATGAAGCACATTCACAGTTTCGTCCTCTGACATCTACGTAATAGAATTACGTATCCCAGTATGAGAAAAACACAAGGTAAAGTTTGAGGATACTGAAGAAAATATTTTTCGCCAACAAGTGATGCGAAAAATACAGGAAAAAACAAGTAAGGAAAGATAATAAATAAAGGATGCGGGTGAGAGAATAGGAAGAAGATGTAGGCAATTTAATGATATAAAGACCTACGTGACACACGTGCAATGGCGACTTTTCGTGAATAGAGTTCACTCTTAATTTGTTTTACAATCAGCAGACTTAGGGTAGTTTCATCACTTGGAAAAACCATGCCACCGAGAAGAAGTCTTGGCACCTTACAAAGAATGAGGGCTATAGCGTGGGTTGAAAGTGGTTTATCTGTCCGTGAGGTTGCTAGACGGCTTGCAGTGTCACACTCTACTATCCAAAGAATTTTGGAGAGATTTCAGGCCACAGGAAGTGTAAAGGATCGCCACGGGCCAGATCGCCCTAGATGCACCAATAGACATGATGACCGGTACCTCTTGTTGTCAGCCCTGCGCCATCGAACAGTGACTTGTTCCACTCTAAGATGTCAGCTGAGACAAACTGTAAACGTTTATGTCAGTCAAAGCACCATTCGCAGACGTTTACGTGAATTTGGACTGGCTGCTCGACGTCCTGCAGTCAGAATCCCTCTTACTCTTGCTCATCGCAGAGCCCGTGTTGCTTGGTGTCGCGAGCCCATCCGATGGACAAGGCAACAATGGAGTCAAGTTCTCTTCACTGATAAATCTCGCTTCACTGTGTCATTCAATGATGGCAGGATTCGAGTTTGGAGACGACCAGGAGAATGATTTACTGATGACACAATTCGAGAGGTGGATCGTTATGGTAGGGGTTCTGTCATGATCTGGGGAGGCTTCTACAGACACGGCAGGACCACACTCTACATCATCCAAGGCAACTTGACCGGCCCAAGATACCAGAACGAAATCTTGAGACCAACTGTTCAGCCTGCTTTGGAGGCCATAGGTGGTAATGCCATTCTTCAAGATGATAACACTCGACCCCATCGAGCTCGTGTGGTGAATGAGTTTATTCAGCAACATGGGATCATCAGGATGGCGTGGCCAGCTCGTTCACCTTACCTTTCTCCGATTGAGCACCTCTGGGATGTCCTTGGTCGAAGATTTTCAACAAATCACCCCCTGCCAATGGATGTTGCACAGCTGACTGCATTTCTGCTTCAGGAATGGAAAGCTGTTCCTCAGGATACTCTTCGGACCCTTGTGGACTCGATGCGTCTATGCTGTCTTGAATGCCTTGCTGCAAACGGTGGTCATACCCGATTTTGAAATGTCTATTTGTCCAATATCTATTGTGTGACTTTTGAAAAGGTGGGTGACACACTTCATAGCTTCATTGCGTTTGAATGTGTGTTTCCATTTCTTTACGTAACATGTCAATTTGGTATTCAATAAATGCCGTTTTGACTGATACCAATTACGTTTATATCAGATTTGTTTTATGGTTTCAACCAAGGTTTTTCTAAGTGGCCCTTGACTTTTGACGAGCAGTATACATTCACACAACTTTGGTTTTGACTGCCTCTATTTGGACTGAGTGGAGAGTGAAGGTTGAATGGGGTACTTTAAACAAACAAAACATCTGAGAAACCTATTACTTTCGCACCTAAGACTATAACTAATGCCGTGAGGAACTAAGGGTATATTGAAAAGGAAGCACTATCCATTATATTTAGTATTCGAACATTTTACCAGTATCTGTATGAACTGATACGTGATACCACCTTTTGAAGCGCAAACGGATCACAAGCCTCACCTTATTCTATTTTCACCAGATCGTAAACTACCTGTTTTATCGGTGCAAAAGATTTAACGTTCGGCAATTATGCTTGTGGCTAACGACTTTGTACTCAAATACCGGTTTACAAGAAAATGTGCAAACAAACTCTGGCGAACTATCACGACTTTCCATGGAGCCAGATTCACAATTCTATCAATTTGAATATTCCTGTTTTAGTGTCTCAATCTTTAATGGTATTTACTGCGCTTCTCAACCGATTTAGCGCGAGATATTCAAAGATCATATACTTAGAACAGTCCCCAGATTTGTGCAATGAAGATGACCAGATTTCATTTCTCGCAAAGCTAACTAACTTAAACCATATTATTTAGATCGTCGTCTCATTTTGTTTATTCACATTTTTCATTTTGTTTTATCATTCCGAAGGTTTCTAGGGGGTACAGAAAAAAAGGTATTTAAAAAATAGCATTACTGCATTCTCAGGCATGTCACAAGTAATATGATGTTGTACATGAGGCTGGCAACCTCATCATGGTAAAACAAATTGCTATGGAAACCACTTGTCGTGAATTTAGATAGGTTTGAAAGTTATTTATGGTCCCGCCTGAGTAGAGTGGATGGTGATATGAGTACGTGAGAAATAAAGGTGTGAGAATAGATTTCACGAGTGAATAGTTTAAGGTGAAGATCTGTCTCTGGAATGAGAAGTTTATCTAGTCCAGCCTATCTATACGACTTTCTTTTAGTATGACAATCTTGCACCTCCCTATATATGTAAATATAAGTTTAACTCCACACACACACACACACACACACACACACACACACACACACACACACACACACACACACACACACACACACACAATTATGTGACAACAAGACACAAACGAAAAAAACTATGGTCAATTGGGTATGGGTCTGACCAACACAAAAAGGTAAGTTCTTTTGTTGTTTATTATCATTAAACTTTACAACATCGAATATCTAAAGAAAAATCAAATACAATCAGAATGTCATACATAGAAAAAAAACAGAATACATGTGCCTTCCCTTTTATTGAGACAAAAAAAAAACCCAACAAGTTAATAACCCCAAAGTTCAAAGGTTAGCACTATGTTACAGAATAGACAGTACAGAAAAAAACAAAGTTCCTACTAAATGCTATCCTGTTAAATTAAACAATATTTAAACAGAATACAGATGATACAATTTTCCTGTAACAAAGAAAATAGTCTCGCTCTTTCTGACATACGTGGCCACTCACTCGCTTCTTACCTACTCTTGGTGAAACAAATCTCTTGGACATATAATCCCTGAATATGTATATAATTTCCAGTGTTTTTATCTTCCGAATCGGCCCCAGTCCCTCCACTAATAATTAAATTTTATAAAGGGGGCGCCTAATTTGGTGGCTGATTCCTGAATATACAAATGTCACCTCGAATAGTTAAAGTAGAAAAAAGCAAGAGATCTGGTGTTTGCAGTAATTAAGGAAAACATCTGGTTGCTAAAAAACTGTTAATTATTGTTAATTGATGATGATGGTAAATCCTATCGGCTGGCTCTGTGGTGAATGCCGATTTTGAAACAGCGTGACTTGCTGGAAAAATCCGCTGATACGACTGTCAAAAGTCAGATAGTGATGTTATTGGTATTACGCCACAGTGGACGGATGAAAATTGAACAAATATCTTGGTGTTCGTAAGTCCAGTTAAATTGACTATTTAAAATGTTTATGTGTCTCTTTGGTCAATCCTGTTCACAAATGAACTTGGGGACGTGTAAGCCAAGAAGAAGACCACACTAATCCCTCAGTAAATGAAGAAAAATGACCAAAAAATCCGCTGGTCGCTGTTTGATCAGGTCTGCTTAAGCATAGAGAAACATTATGAAAAAAATGCTACTATTATATTTCTACTTATATGTACACGGAAGGTGACAAGACGATCTATAATCCTCTCCGTCAGTCATGATTAAAGGTAAAAGGCATCCGGCGTCTCCAGCCTATCCTATAGCGCGTCGCTTAGCGAGTGCAGGTTTGGCTGAGGCATGCAGCCTTTCCCCTCCTGCTCCGGTCAACGATCAGTGCACAATGTCAATTATTATTTAATTATCCCTACGCGCACTTAACAAATATCGCCGGTCATTAACAGCTATTAGATTGTCGGCGTTTGATTGTTTAGTCGTATGATATTAAACACTAGTCACTTATATAATTACACAAAATGAAATATAACGTGAATTCTATGGTCCACCATCTGTCGCGCCTAGCATATTAATTAAGTCAGCTAAACCGTATATTCTTATGAGAGAAAGCGGGTGATGGAAATTTACATTAACTAAACAACTGGCAAGAAATATCGACGCGTTATTTTATTTAACTATTTCTAACAGCAAGAAAAACACATTGAATTATAATGGTAAAACTTTAACACATTTAATCACGCTTAAGCACACATTGCTATTACCAGAAAAATCCGAATGAAATCCCCATGAAGGCTATTAACAAACCTTCCACAATGGTTCTAGACGACGTGTTAAGACTATCCGACAAATTCTGAGCGACATCAGATAACTGGTTTGAGGAACAATAGTTTATGTACATTATTGTCTCTCTGATCTATAGTGCATAGCAGAAAATCAGAAACTACGTTTTCTCAGATAAAAGGTTTTACGGTCGCTCTGTTTCAGCGTATTAATCGACAACAGAGACTTAAACCGTGTAACGGGTTTCTTAGATTGAATCCGCTTCTGAAGATCACAGAGTTATCTCTCCCTGTATGTACGAACATCAAAGGGTCCCTCGGGGATAATATTTTGCCCGAGCGTCACACTTCAAAGGTTCGGTTTTTTTTCCACGTGCTTCTATCTGTCTGATAACTGATGATTGACAGATCAGCTCGCGTGAGAAACTCAGGTAAATAAACCAGGTTCGCTCCCTGTTGTGACTGGCAGGTCGCGGAAGTTGGTAAGTGTTGCCGCTGCTTTAGGGTGCCACATTGTTGTAGTGGATGTAATTTTACCAATGTGTTGCCACCAATTTTAGGGCCAGTTACTTTCAATGTTATTAGGTGTTACTGGTATCTTCTAAAGTCAGTTCGGGCGGCAACGTAGTTTGACATTCAATTCCTGCGTGTTTGTTTTAACATCAATGTTCATCATTTTGTCCATATAATAGTTGAGCTCTTTGTTTGTAAGTAATTCTTTAGGTTAGAGCGTATTGTGCCTTGGTTGTAAACACGAATGATGGGCCAAAATTGTATAACCTTCAACTTCAATCAATGAACAAGTCCGTTGTATTCAGAGTCCCACGAACACATTTAATTACAGCATACAATCCAATAAAGACAGTTCATCATCATAAGGCAAATATAATAAATCGTCACTTGAGTTTACCTCCTTAAGTCGTCATAAATGTCAGGCTATTTACACGTGATTCCGTGGATCGGCAATCCGGTAACGAACAGCTTGACTTACGCGATTAATGTGACTTTGGATACATCTTAATAAATATTGCTCCCTGTACATTAAATCCACGTTTAAACGTATTCCATCTCCTCACTGAGACGTAAAATCGTATCCACATTTAATAGGCAGACCCTGGTGCCGTATCATAAATAAATCCTTTACATAACTATCATCATCACGGGAGACTTCAAAATAGCGTCCATCTAGGACCAAGGTTAACATAAAAAGGGTAACATTGTAATGTTGTCACGTGCTAGCTTATCAACGCGACACGTCATCCTAAAACTAAGCAACTTATATTCTTCGCTTTCAACACCGTGAAGCGCAAAAACATATTATACATTAATTACATTTCAAAACCCAAAATGTGCAACTTTTACCCGAGCTCACTACAATAGTGGCTAACATCTTAAATCCTCTCGTAACAGTAAGCTTTCCTTTTTTACGTCTCAAGGAAAAGAGGCGTGGATTAAAAAATGAGTAAACGCAGCTGTAAGTTGCATGCTATGATGCATGCAACTTACAGCCTGCGTTTACTCATTTTTCATCATAGCTGGCAGACGCTGGAGTTGGGTTGGCCATGTCCTCAGAAGGGACCCCGATGCCATCACAAGAACAGCTATGCTATGGACCTCTGAAAGAAAACGAAAGAGAGACCGGCCAAAAACAACTTGGTGGTGGACTGTGGAGGCTGAGATGCAAAGAATGAACCAGAGTTAGGGCACTGTACGAAGGATGGCCACCGACCGAGCACAGGGGAATCAATGTGTTGTTGCCCTACAAGACGCCACTAGGCGTGATGGCCACTGACTGCTTTGACGGTCGGCGGCTAAGGATCAAAGAAGAAGAAGAAGTAAGTTACATGGCTTTGCTAGCGAATCATGGATGCTAACGGGATTTCAGGCCTGTCAGATATTGTAGGCTATATTTCCATTATACGTTACACCACTGCTGTAAAATCAGATAAATGCTTTATTGTAGGCTTCTTGTAACGAGCCAAGCCCCCAGTTACAATGGCGACTCCATGCTCCAGAGGCAGCGAAAAGGAAACTGATGACAATATAAAAGTTTGCCTATCTGTCTATCTGTGTCATGCTGGTGTGTCTGTGTCATGCTGGTGTGTATGTGCGTGTTGTGTCAGCTTGTCTTACAACATAGCGCGTGTGAAAGAGTGAGGTTAGTGATTTACACATTTCAAAATTTAAACCATATGAACGCTTGCGATAAACTACACTAGTCAACAACCAAAATGTACCAGAAAAGAAAATAGCTGATCTTAACTAACTTTGGTGTGCTGAAAACGAAAATGACATAAAAAAATGTTGATTGGCGCTAGTTTTCAAGATACCTTTTATATGCTACTAGTTCATTTAATTACGGTCAATTTATATATATGACGCAACTGTTGTGGGCGATTGCATAATTTTTTTCTAATGACCAATACAAATGTAACTAGAAGTTGATGATGCAATCCTACCTATGATTACATCACCTTTGTGTATAAATATCTTACCTCTGAAAAAATTTTGCCATTAGTTAGTGCATTTGTCGTTATCAAAAGTATCGTAGTTAGAAATGCCTAGGATATGTGTGAACAGTGCTAATAATCTCTGTTATATGTGGTGAGGTGACATTTGTATCACAAAAACGAAATATAACTAAAGTGATTAAGAAGGCGTACAGTTTGTATTTTGGCTGCAGAATAGGAGATCAAGATAAGAGCTGGGCGAAACATATGCTGCAATACATTTGCAGCACATCTTAAACTGTGGTTGACTGGCAAAAGGCAAGCTATGCCTTTTGCAGTCCCAATGATTTGGAGAGAGCCCACTGATCATCTCAACAACTGTTACTTTTGCATGGTCCCTCCAATTGGGAAAGGCATATCAAAGAAGAAAAAATGGACTCTGAATATCCAAACATCCCCTCTGCAATACGTCCGGTACTACATGGCGATGACCTACCAGTTCCCAAAGTGCCAGAATCATTTCAGCTGCTTCCACTGATGAAGAAGAGGACATTGGTGGTCCTGAACCATCAACCTCAAGCGACCCAGATTTTGAGCAAACTACATCCACTAAACCACACTTAATAACCCAAGGTGAACTGAATGATCTTGTAAGAGATCTGAATTTACCGAAGAACAAGGCGGAGCTTTTGGGTCCCAGATTGCAACAGTGGAATCTCATGGCAGAAGATGTTACAATTTCTGTGTATAGGAACCGCAAGCAGTCGCTTATTACATTCTTTTTCAAAGAGGGTGACCTTTCTGCGTGCCACAACATTTCTTGTTTAATGGCAGCCCTCAAAATCAATTACATACCGGAAGAGTGGAGGCTTTTCATAGATTCATCCAAGACGAGTCTTAAAGCTGTTTTGTTGAATAATAGTAATGTGTAACCGTCAATTCCAGTTGGTCACGCAGTTCATATGAAAGAAACTTATGAAAACATTAAGCAGCTTTTGAAGTGTATAAACTACGATCATCATCATTGGTCACTTTGCGGTGACTCAAAAGTGGTCGCTCTTTTGCTTGGACTACAGGGTGGATAGTACTGTTGCTTTCTCTGTGAGTGGGATAGCCGTGCACGAAGTGACCATTACATCAGAAGACATTGGCCAATCAGGCAGTCATTGCAGCCTGGCAATAAGAACGTTGAGAACCCAGCACCTGTCGACACCAGCAAGATTTTGTCGCCACCCTTGCACATTAAGCTGGGTCTCATGAAAAACTTTGTCAAGGCAATGGAGAAAACAGATGAGGCTTTCAAATACCTCATCAGAAAATTTTCAAGACTGAGTGAAGCTAAAATAAGAGAGGGAGTATTTGTTGGTCCGCAAACTTCTTCATGATGACGAGTTTCTTTGCGTGTTGCATGGCAAGGAAAAAGCAGCATGGCTAGCATTTAAGTCAGTGGTGGACAATTTTCTTGGAAACAGCAGATCTGATAATTACAATGAAATTGTAGAAAATCTCCTTCTGAAGTATAAGAATCTTGGCTGCAACATGTCTTTGAAAATTTATTTTCTGGATTCTCATCTGGATTTCTTACCGTCAAACTGTGGAGTGGTCAGTGATGAGCATGGTCAACGATTTCACCAGGACATTGCTGCTATGGAGACAAGGTATCAAGGCAATTGGAGCCCTTGAATGCTTGCTGATTACTGTTTGACTGTGACAAGAGACACCTCATCGATTGACTACAAGAAGCAAGCAAAGAGAGCTCGAACAGCGACTGAATAATGACGGAATAGGTTAAAGTGTGCCTTTTTAAAACATGATATGTGAACTTTAAATAATATTTTTATTTTTTCTATCATTTTATGTTGAAATATCAATTAATTGAGTATGTAACCACAATTTTTATATTGCTAAAGTAGAAAGACTAGCTGTTCACCCCAGAGAACTAAACAAGCATACATTATTTATATTACTGTAATGTAAATTCATCATTAAAAAAAACAAACCCAGAGCCAATTGGTGAATTTCATTATGATATTTGAAATCAGCATGTCAAAATCAATAAGAAATGGTATATTTAATTTCGGGTACAAATAACTTTTGAAAATTTGTTGACTAGTGTTATCTGCTTACAGTGCACCTTAGCGGTGACCTTAGGTCAAAGACATGATTCCACAATGACCGATGTCTGCGCAACCTTCTATTTTAAAATTACCAAGCTATAAACATGTACCTTTCCACTTATCGCGCCCAGTGTTGTATTTTTCTTTCTTCGAGCAATATTTTACGTTGTTTTATAGTTCAAGGTTGAGCTGCAGCGCACCCTTTGGCCAGGCAGATCATATTTCTGTAACCATTTTTTAGTCATGCATTGCCTATCCTTGCCTTCGGACAAGACAGCAGACGTAGGCCTACTTACAGGCAGTTTGCTGTGATATTTCCAGATGAGTTGCTTTCCAGGCTTAACGAGTCTCAAGGACTCGAAGTAAATACTTTAGCCCCTTCTCCAATTATATATTATAACAATTCCGAGGGGTTTGGGATGTCAGGTATTGGTAGTACCTCTGTGGAAGGAGCTGTCATGCCCTTTTCAGGGCAGCTCGGCCACATTTGATCCAAACCTGGCATCCAGCTCTCACCTGTGGCTCCTCGTAGCTGTCAGCATGCGACAGCAGCTACCCCCCGGGCAACGGCTTTGACAGGCCGGTTAAACTAGGTGAGGGTAGCCGACTAGTTATAAACCTTTGGTGAGTTAAGGTCTGCCTACCCATGCATGCGAAGACTGGATTCGAAAGACTGCGCGGAAGAAACCACCTGTTGGTTCAACGGGCATGACGGCGATTACCAGCAACGCGCTGTGGAGCGTAAGGAGCACGGCGAGGCACGTAGAAAGCGCTCGTCATCTATTGCACCTGACTTCATCTCCAGTCGTCTTGACTTGATTCAGATGGACCCAGGCGAGAGAGTGAGGTCGACGAATTGCGCAACTCTTCCTCACTTTAATCCAAATCACTGCGCAAGTCACTCTTTCACCCATTCATCCATCCACTCACAACAAGTCCTGTGGCGACAGCCGAGCGTCGAAGCGGCAGGCGTGGGTACGCTGGCAGTCGTAGTCGCAGACCTACACACAGGCGGCTCAGGCCAAATGGTCGTCTTCCACTGATCGGAGCAGCAGTGGGATTCCGCAGCCCCCTGAGTGTCTGAGCAGCTTTCTTTAGGAAAGCACTGCTCACCTCCATGGCATGAGGAAGGGGCTATAAAAGGTGCCCTAAACATTGCCTGCTCCACCATTACCTAACCAGCTTACCGCGGTTGGTGGGTACCCTACTTCGGCGGGCGACACATAAGAAAAATAAAGGACAGATTTTTCCCCCCTCATTCTAGGCGCATGGAATGTGCGCACTCTCCTTGACAAAGACTTTAACGAAAACAGACCTGAGAGGCGAACTGCCCTGATTGGGAGAGAACTGGCCAGATACAACATTGACATAGCATCACTGAGTAAAACTCGACTTGCAGGCGAGGGCCAACTTTGCGAAAAGTGTGCAGGCTATAAATTCTATTGGAGCGGAAGAGGAACTGAAGAAAGACGAAAAGCAGGGGTTGGATTTGCAATCAAAACAGCAATTGTTGGCAAGTTAGAGGGGCCCCCAAAGGGAATAAATCACCGACTCATGACAGTCAAGATCCCCCTGCTTTATGGAAGAAAACATGCCACCATCATTAGCGCGTATGCACCAACTATGACAAACCAGGATGACGTCAAGGATAAGTTTTATGAAGAACTACATGCAGTCATTGCATCAGTTCCTAAAGCAGATAAGCTCATAGTTCTTGTTGACTTTAATGCAAGAGTAGGCTCAGATAACATCTCCTGGAATGGCACTATCGGAAAGTACGGCGTGGGTCGCTGTAACAGCAATGAACTTCTTCTCCTCCAGACTTGCGCAGAACATGACCTCCTTGTCACCAACACCATTTTCGACTTCCTACCCGCAACAGGACCTCCTGAATGCACCCTGGCTCAAAGCATTGGCACTTAATTGACTATGTAATTGTTAGGAAGAAGGACAGGCAAGATGTCCGGGTGACCAAGTCGATGTGTGGTGCCGAATGCTGGACTGATCATCGCCTCATTGTGTCTAAACTTAAAATTCGTATCCAATCAGCCAGGTGCCCTCAGGGGAAGACAACTCATAAAAGGCTGGATGTCACCAAACTAAAGAAGACAAAAATCAAACAGTCATTTACTGACACCGTAGAAGACCGTCTCAAATCTATCTCGCTAGACGGCCAAAGTGTGGAAACAGATTGGGCAGCCCTAAGTGAGCAGATCTACAACACTGCTACAGAGGTCCTGGGTCCCGCCATCAAGAAACAAAATGACTGGTTTGATGAGAACTCAGATGATATAAAGAAGATGTTGGCTGAGAAACACCATCTCCATAAAGCATATTTAAATGATCCTAAATCTACATCAAAGAAAGACGCTTTCAACAACATGCGTAGAATCGTCCAACATAAACTACGCCAGATGCGGGATTCATGGCTGAGTAATAAAGCAGATGAGCTCCAAGGCTTTGCTGACAGCCATGACTTGAAAATTTTTTACCATTCACTCAAAGCGGTCTATGGTCCAACATCACCAGGATCATTTCCACTCCTTAATGCAGATGGAAAAACACTAATTACAGACAAGGACAAAAATTCTCCAACGCTGGGTCGAACACTTTAATAATATTCTGAACCAGCCATCACCTATTAACGACGAAGCCATCATCCGCCTGCCCCAAATTCCTATAAATGAAGCACTAGATGATATACCAACACTGGAGGAGACTCAAAAAGCGATTCGTCAACTTTTTAGTGGAAAGGCCCCCGGCTCCGATTTAATTCCTGTTGAGGTTTATAAAGATGGCGGTGCAGTTCTGATAGAGAAACTTCACATGATCTTCCAGCAAATGTGGCAGAATGAAACCATCCCACACGATCTCAAAGATGCGTCAATTATACATCTATATGAACGTAAAGGTAATCGCCAAGACTAACAATCATCGAGGCATCTCTCTGTTATTAATCGCTGGGAAGATATTCGCCAGAATCCTTCTGAATCGCCTTACGGCTCATCTTGACAAAGGTCTTTTACCTGAAAGTCAGTGTGGATTCCGGAAAGAACGTGGAACCACCGATATGGTGTTCGCTGCAAGACAGCTACAAGAAAAATGCCAAAAACAGCACCGTGACCTGTACACAGCTTTCATCGACTTGACAAAGGCGTCCGACACGGTCAGTAGAGAGGGTCTATGGAAGAACATGGCAAAATACGGCTGCCCAAAGAAATTTATCTCAATAGTGCAGCAACCGCATGATGGAATGCAGGCTAGAGTTCAGGAAAATGGTGAGCTATCGAAGCCTTTCCCAGTCTCAAATGGAGTTAAACAAGGGTGTGTACTTGCACCGACTCTGTTCAGTATCATGTTTTCCGCTATGCTGACTGATGCTTTCAGAGACGGGGCACAGGAATCGACATCAGATATCGTATTGATGGAAAATTGTTTAACCTTAGGAGGCTTCAAGCAAAAACCAAGGTCAAATCACAAACCATCAGAGATCTTCTGTTTGCTGACGATTGTGCCCTTAATGCTGGCTCAGAGGCTGATCTGCAGCACAGCGTGGATAGATTCTCCGAAGCCTGTGCCAACTTTGGGCTTACCATCAACACGGAGAAAACAGAAATCATGTACCAACCAGCTCCTGGCACAGTTTATACTTAGCCAATCATCAAGGTAAATGGTGAGAAACTGAATGTTGTGAACAGATTCACATACCTTGGTAGCACACTTTCCCAGAACATCGTCATCGATGATGAGGTAAACACCAGGATCTCCAAAGCCAGCAGCACATTTGGCAGACTATACACCAACGTTTGGCATCGAAGTGGCATTAGTCTACAGACAAAGCTGAAGGTGTACAGAGCTTCGGTGCTTCCAGTGCTGCTTTATGCATGTGAAACATGGACTGTATACAAGCGCCACGTAAAGAAGCTAAACCACTTCCATACAGTCTGTCTCTGGAAGGTAATGAACATCAAATGGCAAGACAAGATCCCAGATACCGCCGTTCTTGACAGAGCTGGTATCCCTAGCATCTATACTATTCTGATGCAGTCACAGATTCGCTGGGCAGGTCATGTAGTCCGCATGCCAGACCATCGACTGCCAAAGATACTCTTTTATGGTGAGATGCAGAAGGGTTATCGCTCCCATGGTGGCCAAAAGAAGCGCTTCAAAGACACGTTAAAGACGTCATTGAAAACCTTTGATATAAACCCAGACATATGGGAAGCTGCTGCGCAAAACCGAACTGCTTGACGCACATCTCTTCGTAAAGGTGCAGCGGCATGCGAATCATCCAGAAGAGCAGCAGCGGAACAGCGGAGACAAACTAGAAAAGACTGTGTAATAAAACCTTCACATGAAGCAAACACCCCCTGCCCACACTGTCCGAGATCTTTCAAGGCCCGCATCGGGCTCATCATTCACCTTCGTACCCATAGACTAATCTAACATATTCCTAATATATGGATGAACAGAGTGGTCTTCATCACCCGTGATGGACAACAACTGTCAACATAACAATTCCTCTACAACAATGGTTCTCAGTCTGAGGTAATGTGTACCCCAGAGGTACCTCGAGAAGTAATGGGGGTAACTCAAGTGTTACATTCAAAATAGCATATTTGTGTGTGCTTAGTTTTTAGAAAAATACTGAAAAGCTAATTGCAAATTTTTTTTTTTTTTTTTTCGTAGGCCGCTAATACTCGAGGCGAAATCTCAGGTTATTATTTATGTCTAGCCTGACATTGATTTTACGTGAGTATCCCTTTATTTCTTGTACAGAGACAGGTGTCCCTCGCCATTCAGGCAAATACTCGCCGATTTCGGAGGTACCCATTGCAGCTGGGTCGGCTCAGGAGCCGCCAGTCCCTGGTCGACGACACTCCTTCAAATGTCCTCGCCAGGTCTCGAGTTAATCCAGTCCAAATCCCGGTCGACGAAAAATCCTCAAATGCCGTCGCCCGGGTTTGATCCTGTATCACCCGGTCGCCAGAGCGGTGTTGTAACCACTACGCTAGCGCGGCTCCCTTTTTTTTTTTTAAAATGTGGAGTCGTAATGATAATTATATTTGTTTAGCTTAAAATTTTAACAGTAGTGTTTGGAGTCTTCAACTCATATGTCAAGTCAGTCTTACTACATTCTGTTTTTGTTGTTCTGAAACACGGAGAACAACAAAATCAACAACAAAAAAGTTACAGACTTTCTCATAAGTGACTGCTTGCTTAGAACAGAAGTATTGAAATGGTGCGATAAAGTCACCAACCTGGAACTGATGACAAGAACCAAGAAAGTGCCAGTGGAACAAGAGATGAAAAGAAGACACTGGCGAAAGATGGGACACCCATTAAGGAAACCTGCTGATAGCCTTACATGCCAGTCCTTATTCTGGATTCTGCAGGGAAAGAGAGGCAGAGGTGTACACATAAAACTATGGACAAGAAAACTGAAGACAGAAATCAAATTGATGAGAACATGGTAAGAACTTGAGTTGATGGCACGCAACGTAATGGCATGGCTTGTGTTTGTTGAAGGCCTGTGTTCCTTGGGAAGCTTAAGGATATTGACTGATTGATTTGAGTCGTAATAATACTGACATCTGTTTACTTTAAAATGTTAAGAGTAGCGATTACTCCTTGGATCGTTCCACCATAATACAGTAACCTACATACATGTAGGTAAACATCGACAAGCACTAGGTTGCGTATGGAGCTCGGAACTTCATCACGTAAAACAAAATGTTACATAAACCGTTGCTACAGAAGCACATGGATGCTTTGTTAGTCTTTCTACGTGGGAGCCAGTTGCAATAGTGACTTCATAATCCTATGGGAACTTCTTCGTTCAGTTCTACGTTCAGTTCTACGTTCAGTTTGCAGTCATACAGGCCTGTCGCCAGGTCAGCACGGCAGCTCCATAGCTTCTCTTTGAGCTCAGCACTCTACGGCCAGGTCAGAAGTCGTGGGTTCAGCAGTTTTGGAGAATGTGTTTGGGAGTCAGGATTACAGTTCCGCGTGGACATTCATTTGTGTGAGATATCCCGAGGCGATAGAGATGGCCTAGAAATCTGCAGTGACCAGTTCTCATGCGGAAAATGATGGTCTGTTGGAGTCTGTTAAATTAGGTGGATTAAATGATTGTCACGAAAGGTTTGCTGTTATTCAAGAATAAAAGATATCCTGGACAAGAAGATGTATCAGATGATACTAGGATAGTGCCAGATAAGAGACTGGTCTTACAAGAAATACTCCCTTTTCTGAAAAGAATAAGGGTATATCGACATCAAAGGTTAGAATCCAGCTGTATAAACCTCCAGGTGTTGAAAGGATATGTCCTGAAAATCTATTTGCCCCTTTCGAAGATTCTCCTTTGGTAATATGTTATTATTTATATTGACTAGTTGTTCTAGGCGTATTAAATATGGTCTATCTCTCAATCTAAAATAAGTATCAACCAAACATAAAACTTTAATGCAAATAATTTCAGCAAGTCTGATGGTAAATATGTACAGTTTATTTAACCTAAACCGGTTCTCTATTCGGCTAGGTAAATTAGGAAAACTCAACGGTATTTACATCATGAAATAAATAAACATAGAAACTTAATTTATGAAAGATAATCTTGTACTGAAGTTTCTATTTTCTTCTACACTGATGAATATTTTTAATTTATTACAATGTTATTTAGTTTGACTGTGAAGGTAAGGTTTATTCACACTGTCCATAAACTCATCCTTTGCTGTATGTTTAGGAATATATTTATATTTTATTGTAGTGCTATCTTGGTTGAATATGCTGACCAGTGGCTATATAGGGCCACTTATCTTTAAATCAAGAAAATCCCATACTCTTCTGCCGTGGAGAAAAACCTCTGTGACTGCCAGGCAGTGGAACAATGGTGGCTAGCTACAATGACTTCACGAGCATTCGCTCATCAGAGTCCAATTGAGTTATAGGAATCAGATACTTCGGGTAATTTGCAGGATACAACGTTTGCAGGATAAAACCTGAAATGCAAATAATCACAACCCCTGTATGGTTCAGCACTACTCTGTCTTTACACAAAAAGGACATAACATACAGTGTCAGACATTGTGCTAACATATGCACAGGACAATTTACCTCACCACCCATCACAGCCAGTTCACTGTGACTACAATTTCCTTATAATTCCTAAGTTTGATTCCCTTGTCCAATGATTTCCTTCCATACAATGATTTGGAATAGTATAAATTTATTAAGTAATATATTGATCGATTCATTACAACAAGTCCCTGTCAATCCTTCCGTAGGTTCCATGATACATGTCATTCCTTTAACAAATACTCTTTCAAATGTATGACCCAACTTACAGTCGTATTTTTGACATCATTCTCCATTAACCTACACATTTTACAATGCTGGCTTTCGCCTCTAAGATCAACACATGCTTTCCAGCAAGCAACACATTCGTCCTGGAATATTCTTAACACAGGCTTACTCACTTTCTAACACACAAGTGGATTAAATCACAGGAATAATACATAAATATATATATATATATATATATATATATATATATATATATATATATATATATATATATATATAGTCATTCTTACTCTCAGGCAAAACATACAAGCTGTTAATGGCATCTTTGGTCTGCGCAACAGATGCGGTGGGCAAAGGTACATGACGATTACAGTTACCGCTTCTTTCTGTACAGCTTGAAGTTTGAATTTTTGTTAGTGGCGTCAAATAGCCAAGGACAAGGTCTTTTATAGTCACGCATCCGCCGTCTCAGATGACATTGGTGGAACAAGGCGCAAAGGATCCCAAAATGAGGCATATTTTTTGCCTTCTGTTCAATGTATAAAATCTAGTTTTTCCATTATCTTCTTTATTTATGGGGAGATTTTGGTCGTTTAAAGGTGGATTTGCACTGTGAATTATTTTGTATCGATCTATCTATAAATTAGTTAGTTTGCACAATGCATTTAAATGTATGCATGCTTTAACTAGCTAAGTTGGACTTAATCCTGATGTAACAAAACTCTTTTACTCGATATTTCTATCTTACTAGAATATTATTCGTTAAAGTGTTTACACCTACCTCTAAAGTAACATTGCCGTTGATGAAATATATATTCCTCCCCAGTGATACTCCTTTATTCTTTCCACAATTAAATATTATCGTATTATCGGTTACACAAAATTGGCTTCTAGGTTTTAGCATAGTACGTTTCCTACCACAATAATTATAAAGGTACATTTTCATTGGTTATTGTATCAGAGAGTTCCCTACCTATGGCGTGCGGTATGGTCAGATTAGAAAACCGTGTTGTGAGACAGATCTAAATCACGACAATCATCTCTGTTTTATATATCACCTTCCACTGATTTTTTTTACTTGTTGTGGGTGATGGTTTAAGCTTCTCGATAGGGCAATAGATGGCTGAATTGTTCCAGTTTTCTGCCACTTCTAGAAAGAGCATCCGCTCTCTCATTTTTAGTGATTCCACAGTGGGAGGGTATCCTGAAAATGATGATGATGATGATCACTTCTTTTTATTTTATATCGCCTGGCTGGCTGCTTATTGTCTTTCCCGTATTCTTTCTTTCCTTCAAGTGCCTACTGCTTTCGTATTCTTTCAACATATATTTATACCCAGCAGGCATCAGGTTCCCCCCACCCCGATTTTATCAACCTATTTTAGTCTCTGAAAGCCCATCCTGTAAGAGGACACCACGAACTCCTGCTTTCTGTTGATGGAGACACTTTTGGCGACGAGAAAATACCGGATACAGAGCGCCCACTCGCTTACTTCATAAAAAGTAGATGCGGCTGTAAATGCTTTATACTTAACGGTATTATTACAACCGGTGTTTGTTTAACACTGTGGAGCTACGGGCAGCGTTGGCGTAGCTGGCGAGTTCTTTTCAGGACTTATCATGCTAGCAGATAGATAATGTTATTCCTTTTCAGGACTTAGTATCTATCATCGCTGGCCGGGCTAGCAGTCTTTTTCAGGACTTGTCCTTTTCTGTGCTACTTCGTGCTAGCTGATAGATGCTAGTAGCTCTTTTCGGAGCGATTTTATCAACAAAGCTCTTCAGTTATCGCTCATTTTTAAATGGCATATTCCGCTCTGATATAACCAACAGTTGGAAGGAGGTGCCTCGCCATAAGAAGCCAAAACCCTCAACAAACAAATCCCCATGGCTACTAACGAGGAATAATAAGACACAGTCAAACTGTCATGTGTGTCCAAAAAATATTCATTATGTCTAGGTTGAAAGGTTCGTGAGATGATATATATATATATATATATAAGAATGGGCCGCATCTCATGAAAGAGAAAAAAACAAACAAATAAAGATGTCCCAGAAAACCTTGAAATCAAAAGAGAATTAATGAATGAGATCAAAATTAGACAACTAAAAGAAATAATAAACAGAATTACACCTTGCTAAAGACCATAATGGAAGGTAGAGTTGAAGGCAAATGTGCAAGAGAAAGGCAGCAAAATCAAGTCCAACAAAAATAGCAGAATTTTCAACTCAAATATCAAGTCAGTCCTATTGTATGGCTCTGAAACACTGGAAACAACAAAAACTACAAACAAAAAGCTTCAGACATAAATGGAACTTTTATCCATTAGAATAAAAGGATCAAAATGATATGACAGGATCGCTAATGTGAAACTGATGACATGAACCAGACAAGTGTCAGTTGACAGGATCGCTAATGTGAAACTGATGACATGAACCAGACAAGTGTCAGTTGAACCAGCGATGTGAAGAAGAAGCAGGCGATGGATAGGACACTTACTGAGGAAACCTACTGATAGTATTACAAGGCAGTCTTTGTTCTGGAATCACCAGGGTAACAGAGGTAAGGTAAAGGAGGTAAAGGAACCCGTTACACGCCCATTGAGGCATATTGGGAATATGGTGTTAGGCCCATATTATCTTGACCATCGGCACACGAGGGGTGATGTGGTCGGCATCACGCCGGCCGCCTTAACCTTCCCAGAGTAGCTCTGGTACCCATTTGGGGCTGGGTCGACCCAGGAGCCGTTTGTGGCCTAAAAATTTTTCCGCCTCATCTGGGGATCGAACCATAGACCACTGCGCTAGGAAGCCAGTGCACTAACCACTATGCTACCGCGGCTCCATATGGGTAACAGAGGTAGAGGGAGACAAAAGAACACACAGAGAACAGAAATGGAGACAGACATAAAAGGAATGAGGAAGTGTGATGAGTTACTGTTACTTTTATTTTCAACACGCCCCATTTTTCTTTTCTATGTAATTAATTGTGTTCTTTTATTTTATTAAGAGTTCGAGTTCATTAGTTATAATTCTGGGTTATTTTTCTTGGACGTTAGGATAAATCCGACCACCTGCACCTACCCTGTTTATTTGTAGGGATGGGGGAACACAACCCAGATTAACGCAGAACCAATAAAATTATCCTGGTAGCTAGAAGGTCAGAGGGTTACAGAATATTACGTATTAATTTCGCGCGTGAGCAGATACAATTTTGCGATTTTGTTCGGCCATCAATGAGTCATAGATTGGCGTATGATATGATTGGGTGGTTTAGATTTAATTTATGTCCAGACATGAGAGGAGGCCAGAGGTTGGTTTAAAGCGGTTCTTGATAGATAATATCTGACGCGATAACTCACCGCGTCTGTAATTGCATCACAGAAATTCATTCTTTTTATATTGAGCTTCAAAAGTCTTTAGCACTCACTAGTGCCAAGACATTTTGCCGTGAATAAGCACCATTATATATTCTGCTGAGTTCGAGATATTCTGTACTATTGGGTATGTTCATAACTTAATAGCGAGTAGAACGTTTTCTTTTTTATAAGAGCTTAGCACGTTAGAGTAAGCTTTCTTCTGGGATTTAATTTAATTTATATTAGCCAGGAGTGCCATCAGTTGCTGACTTATACAAAACTTTAGAGTGTAGTGTAAGTTGTGTCTATAATTATATTACATATAAGTTAGCAGTTTCTATGAATTGTGTAGAGGCTTTTGAGATAATTTAACTGTATAAGGACTAAGCTTGGTGTAATGTAATTATGAGGTCCGTGTAACCACATTTGATTATGTAGTGTTTATACGCGGGTGTGGTTGTGTTTTAATTTGTTGTGGTAATTGGTCTTGTAGTCAGGAGACAGGAGTGAAGGGGATTTAATATTACAGAGATGATGTAGGAATAAGCGTGTTTAAAAATTGTGTTAAAGTGATAACCTTCCCGGGGCAGTCTTTAAGAAGTTGGGGCTGGGAAATTATTCAGTACAGATAATTTTTCGCTTCAGTGAAGGGTAAGTTGTGACGCCTACCAGCGAGACAAGCACACAAAAGATTCAGGTCAGCCCGCGTCTGGGGTTTACGTGACAGACTGCGTGTTAATTATTGCGGGAGAGAGATAGGAGGGGAAAATGTATATTGGTCTGACCCTTGGTCAGAAATATCTGTTTATTTCTTGTGCGTAGCTTGTGTGTAGGGGCGATTTATTAATTTAGGGGATACCAGGGTGTACATGAAGTTGGGGGTGTTGATGTGTTAGGTATTAGGACATTTTGAATTGTTGTATAGATGTTTTTTATTTTTTTTCTCTACAGCAGTCACGCCTTGATGGTGGAGGTTATAGATAGCCCTAAGCATACCACAGACTTTGCCTTCTCATGAGAAGGAGGCACGAGACATCGGCGTAATTTCAGAAATCTGGGTTCGCCACTATACCGGCGCCCAGTTAAGTCGCCAACGCTCAAGGAAAGTAGAAGTTCTCTTGCAGTGAGGACACATACGTCAGCGGGAACTGGTCTCGAAATCAGGAGCTCTTAGCTCGCGAAGGCCAACACAATCAAACCAGGCGATGGGCCTGGTGTTGTTTTACACTGCCATAATAATGCAGTGGGCCTAATCCCGAACCGGGTTTACTCAGCAGGTTGAAGAATTGTCATCAGCAGTGAAAATATCTACATCCTTAGGCAATTACCTCGCTATCTTATTAACAAGCCCTCATCATCAGTATTTGGGAAAGGAGAGAGGGAAAACATAACTTTTCAAATGCTAACAAGACGGGGGATGTGACGGAGAAGCAACTCATCAGAGCCTCAGACGAAGACGGTAGCGTCAGAGAGGCACTGAACAGAGACAGAGGAGAGAGAGAAGTTAGTAAGGAACAGTAGGGTCATACAGAAATACTTAAAGGACAGCCTCTGAGTTAGCGCTGAAAAGTCAATTAGTGTAGCAGTGCTTGTGGCAAATTTGTTAGTTGTGTAGGACAGCCTAGAGCGCTTTTAAGACTGTAGACATTTAGTTTATTCTTCTTCTAAGGGACAGTGTGATAGTTAGTAAATATAGTGTAGACAGGAGTGGTGGCTCTTATTTAGAGACCCCCACCAAGTAGATTTCTTTAATCCTTAGTTTTTTTATGCAGGTGTGAAAGAGAGTGTGGAATTTTTGTTTATATTGTGTCTTTCACTTAAATTGTTCTTTTTCAGGTTGTGTTAACCCGCACTTTATTTCATTTTCTGTGGTATTGATTTGTTTTTTAATAAGCTATAAAATGTATACTGGATCAGTTTATCTTTAACTATACTGTACTTATATGCTTTGTCTGCATAGTGGTGTCTGTGGATAATTTAGTGAAACCTTATCTCCTTTCTGGTAGTCAGAGGTGGTGAGACAGTAGCTATTATATAAGTCACAAGTGGCGAGGGAGAGTAAATCTCGGTTCTCACCTTCGAAACTATAAGTCTCATCCTCCCACATTCACTGTCTCTTCTTTAATCCTTAGCCGCAGACCGTCAAAGCAGTCAGTGGCCATTACGCCTGGTGGCGTCTTGTAGGGCAACAACAAATTGATTCCACTTTGCTCTGTCGGCGGCCATCCTTCGTACAGTGCCCCAACTCTGGTTTATTTTTTGCATCTCAGCCTCCACAGTCCTCCGCCAAGTTGTTTTTGGTCGGCCCCTCTTTCGTTTTCCTTCAGAGGTCCATAGCATAGCTGTTCTTGTGATGGCATCAGGGTCTCTTCTGAGGACATGGCCAACCCAGCTCCAGCGTCTGCTAGCTATGATGGTGTGCATGTCCTTTTGCTTGCTCCGAGTAAGCAGATCTTGGTTGATGATGGTATTCGGCCAAAAGATTCGGATAATTTTTCTTAGGCATGTTGTGTGAAAAGAGGACAATTTCGACATTTCCTTCTCTGTAACTCTCCAACTCTCCGTGCGATATAGAAGCATAGAAAGCACACAGCTCTGTATAATCCTAATTTTGTGCTTGTGCTGTACTGAGAGGACTTCCAGATGTTGTTTAGACTAAAAAAGGCTGTTCTTGCTTTGTTCATTCTGTTGTCGATTTCTCTGCTTGCTCCGCCGTCTGGTGTTACTATGCATCCTAGGTATGTGAAGGCATCTGTCTGTTCCAGTTGTTGATTCCTTACTGATATGGGCTCAGGGTTGCTCACATTGAGCGTCATGACCTCTGTCTTCTTTAGGTTGATGTTCAAGCTCACCTGCTGGCTATACTTATTAAGTCTATCCGTTTTTTCCTGGATGTGTTGATGTGAATGTGCTAGCAGTGCAATGTCATCTGCATATTTCAGATCTTCCAATGTAGAAAATGTAATCCATCTTATTCCTCTTGGATTGCCCTCTGTTGTCTGGCGCATCACCCAGTCTATGACTTAAAAATAGAGTGGTTGATAAGGGGCATCCCTGTCGTACTCCTGTCTTCACTTCAAAGGTTAGGTTGCTCTGCCCAATGCTACACGTAAAGTTGGCATAAAGGCTTTTTTATGATTGACACTATGCAGCTTGGAATTCCATAAGCCCTCGGTATTTTCCATAAACTGTCCCTATGTATACTGTCAAAAGCCTTCTCAAAATCAACGAAATTAATGTACATATGTCTTTGCCATTCTGAGCACTGCTCTATAATGTTCCTGAGGGTAAATATATGATCTACACATCTTCTGTTCTTTCTAAATCCTGCTTGTTCTTTCCTCAGTTTGTGGTCTACTGCTTTTGAGATTTTCTGTATAATTATCCTGCCTAGTATTTTGCTAGGAACTGAGAGAAGAGTGATTCCTCTCCCAATTATTGCAGTCTGCAAGATCTCCCTTCTTGGGGAATTTGACAATTATTCCGTTTCTCCACTCTGTTGGTGTTGTCCCTGTTTTCCAGACTTGTGCAAATAGTGGTTCTAATAGTTCTGCTGCTAGCTCTGGGTCTGTCTTTAATAGCTCTGCATTTAAGTTATCATGACCAGGAGCTTTTCCATTCTTTAACCCTTTGATTGCTGTGATGATTTCTTCTTTTCGTGGGTGTCGTATATTTTCGATAGTGTAATTAAGATCTATTATGGTCCCTCCTGAATGTGACTGAATAGGACTAGTACAGGTAATAGCTCAGTGAGAAGTAAGGTGAAGAAATAGAATTTCACAAGTGAAATGGTGAAAGGTAAAGTCTGTCCCTGGATTTGATAGATAATCAAACCATCCTATCGATTACGACTGAAATTTCAGATCGGACAGTTTCCTCTAAATATATATTAATATATTCAACCACACACATATGCACACACACATATAAGTGACGACAATTAGACGCACAAACGTGAATACTATATCTATGAAATAGGGATCGTTTTGAACAAGCTGACCGCCACACGTAAATAAAGTTTAAATATATTTTATTTATCATTTAAAAAAAAAGAAACTTTACATCGACAATATTGAATATCAAGTCAAATACAATACACATAGGTTAAAGAATTAATTAAAGAGATAGACCCATAGGTATAGTCCTTCCCCTCTCTGTTGCCAAGATCCCGTTATAAGAGAAATTATTTGCCCAAAGAGTCACAGATATATACCCTATGGTCCAAGATTTCCCTCTCTCAGCAAAGAACAGAATTTATCTATCCTAAGAGAAAACAGTATTAACAAAAGAACTTGCATACAAGAGAAAATACAAAGTTATTACATGGGTTATATCATAAACGATTATTTCATACCTGTTATTCTTTCACTCTGACAACCTGTGATTACCGTAATCTTGCGCACTCTTACCTAATCGTTGCCTTTCATAACATCTCGAACATTTTGTTAAGTCACTCACAGACCATCCAAGTTTGAGTTTACTGGTGAGTCAAACCCTTGTTTCTCCGAAGACTAATTAATCAAAAAAAAATGTTGGGAAACGTTTGTCTCACTGTTGTAAATAGGAGGCTGATGAAGGTCACTTCAATTTTTGTCCAGTTAGGAAAGTACTTAGATATCTAATGTTCACAGGGTACACTAGCTTGGAACTTCACTCGTTAATTTGAATGTCAGGTACATAACTCGGTTTAGGATAAATCTCCTTCACAACACAATGGTCGTTACTCTGGGAAATGTCAATGTTATTTCAGTCGCCACCACAGGCGAGGTAAATATGAACTTGAGAAAGAAATCTGGATAATCTGTAAGTCCAGTTACCATTTATTTTTAATATTACTTTAGAGCCAGCACTCTGTCGTTCTTCTGGGTGTAAAACACGAGGCCAGACAGGTTACTTGCAAAAACCCAGTAATTATAATCAGAATGTTCTGTAAGTAAAGTTCTTCTCAGTTACATAGGTACTGAAAGCGCTGGTAAGATTTAGGGTTCATGACCCGAAATACTGTATAGTATAGGGAAGAAAAGAAACATATGAATACTCAACCCTAATAGTATATCTAATCCTACGCGTAAATAATATTCACTTCGGTTATAACTTACATTATAAACTGCAAGCGTAGAGCTTGTCTTATCGTTTAAAACTCCCGCGAAATAATTATAGTCGTTTAAAAAAAATCCATCATTATGAATTAGAAATACCTACGTATTTCGTTAATACTCAATGATGACTTAATGCAGTTATAAGTTAGTTTAAGATATACTCGACTGGTTACTAGCAATTTAATTAAATTTATTTATAGCTGCATGAGTTTAAGCTAGAAATTATAATTTATTTTGCTATCCACTGTAACGCGTAAACTGGAGAATAAAACAGACTATAATTTAATCCCTCTGCACAGAAACTAAACTATTAAAAAATGAAATAGGCGATTTATCACTCAATCACTCAACACTACTAGATATATAATATTACCTCCAAACAGAACTACAGGCGATCACCACGAAACCAGAATTATTCACTTATATTGGTGTAGCGTGTCAAGGAAGTTCTATGTCTGGCCACTACTGTAGAATAACGGTGTTGTTGTGTATAGGCCACTGTTGAATGTCTGGATGCGGATGTTATGTTTTGGGTCATGCACTGATCATTACTGAAGACAGTCTTCTTCAGTTACCTCTGCATCATCGAATGAACCTGTCATGTAGACCTTGAGTGGGAGTGTCAAGTAACGCGAATGGTGTAGTAGTTCGGTGTAACAGACCACTTGATAATAACTCTCACACACTCTCATGTAATGCAATGACGACTTGAACTGCCCCTGACATTTCAATAGTTTAATGAAGGCACGCAAACTGGACAGCACGGATATAGTCATGGATATATGTTGACAAAAATTCATTGGTTATTTGAATCGTGGATGATACATTCATGTAGTAGTGAAATATCATTCAACCCAAGGTAGCATTCACTGTTCTGGTAACTAATCGCCGTATCCTCTACTGACTGAACGCGTCAATGAGGATCGGTAAACATACAAAAGTCATTGGCCGAACCTTCATTTCATAGCTAAGTTCTTAAGCTGAAATATGTCCAATGTTTGTATAATAATCATAAACCACGATAGTGGGTTTTCACCTCATAACAAGATCTCGATACCACTGCCCGATAGTAGGATACATAATCTGTTCTCTTGACAGTGATCAAAAAATATGATGACAGGAATATAACATGGCCGCCTTCCTGAGTTGTCGCTCACTCACTCGTAGGATGGTAGATATAAGCCAAAGTTAATTTATAATGTGCATATAAATAATTTCATAAAGTTTTCCATACAGCTCTACAGTAATCCAGTTAATTCACGTAGACATAACTGCTGTAGGAAAGCCTGTCATCTTCGTCGATACAAAACACGACCCTAGCGATATGAAGCACAATGTTCCATCTAGGTCTAACCAACTCGAGATCATCAAAAATAGGGTCTGGCATAACTGGAGTCCGAATCACATATATGAGGAGGATCTCTGACAAATAGACTCTTGCAGAGACATAAACTTCTCCTAGAAAAACATCTATGAATCACTGTTAAATCTTAAACAGTGCCAGCCCTGGAAAAAGCACTCAGCCATCTTGGCGACATTATCGGAACTCTTCACAACCCAGTAGGACTACGAAAACCTGCGCTAGATTCTGGCAGAAAGAATATAGTCCGACCTGAACATACAAAGGTATACAATATACGACTGAATCTACTTGCACTAGACAAGTAGTACACACGAATTCAGGCCATAAACATAACAAGCAAAATTAATCTATTTTCTGGCCCGAACAAATAAGAACGGACATGAATACAATATCCATGCGCCGAATCAATATCAAGAAAGATCACTCATATAATCAAAAGTGTAAATCAATCATGAATTATCTAGCTTTACCAGAGGAAGCATTTTCATACACAAATGAATGCAAATATATATTTTCCATATTAAATAGCCATATCGTATTTTTGTAATATGTGCGTCAAAATATGCACGCAACAGATTACCACACCCCTCGGGAAAAAAAAATGGTACATTATTTTTTTAATACATCTAGGAGCAACATACAATAGGCTCACAACGCACCAATAACAATGCGCAGATGATAAGCATTGAGAATATATTTCATGAACTTAGAGAAAGTATTTCTCTAAGTATAAATATTTCCAGAGAGGTGTCACCAACGCATACTACAATACTTGCAATGCCACATTTTCTACATCAGTTTATACATAAATTTCATCTTAGATATCTTAACATCATGATCATCAAAGACGAAAAAAAAACATTGAAAGATCAGCGGTGAATAAACATCAATGAACCGCTAAGTAGTGTTACAATCAATATATGATATATTCCATATGTGTACACATTTCAACATAGGAACAACTGTAGCAAAGTTAGGCATATAATTTAACAGTTATGAATCATGTGGGCATCTAGACAAAATATCTGCCATCACATTTTCTGACCCACGGATAGCTCGCACCGAAAAATGAAACGGCTGCAGAGCAATCGCGTATCGCGTTGATCTCGCGCTCTTCAGATTTTTACTCTGAATAGCCGTAAGAGCTTTCTGGTCAGTTTCCACAATGAAATGCGCGCCAAGAAGAAATCTTTGCAGTTTAAGGATTGACCAAACCATAGCCAATAATTCACGGTCTAGGACCGAGTAATTCTTCTCTGCGGCATTTAATTTTCGAGAAATATACATCACAGGATGCAGAGTTCCAGAGTACTCTTGCATTAGTGCTGCTCCAATCCCTGTGGATGAAGCGTCACTACGAAGAATAAATGTCTTATCCTTAGAAGGCAATACTAGGATAGGTGAAGTAGAAAACATAGTTTTAACCTTATCCAAAGAGGATTGACATTCTTGAGTCCAATGGACTACATTAGGAGACCCTTTCTTTAGCAAGGAAGAAAGAGGTGACATAATGGAGGACAGATTCGGAATGAATCGTCCATAAAATTGTATTAGACCTAAGAGACTTCGCACTTGCTTTTTAGTCTTAGGAATAGAAATGTTAAGTATCTTACTTGTATTATGGTCTTCTGTTTTTAGGAACCCATGACCAACACGGTGACCTAAGAAAGATATTTCGCTAAAACCAATACAAGCTTTAGATGGTTTCGCTGTTAGGTTATGCTCGCGTAAGATAGAGAATAGTTCGTTTAACCCGTTATAGTGATCTTCCCAAGTATCACTGAAAAGACAGATGTCATCAAGATATGCAATGACATCTGAGCGATGAGATAGGATTCGACGCATCATGCGTACGAATGTTGCAGGGGCGTTCATAAGGCCGAAAGGCATGAAATTCCATTGGAATAGACCCCTAGGCGTCGAAAAAGCAGTAAACGGTTTGGCGTGTTCGGATAATGGAACTTGCCAATATCCCTTAGACAAATCGAGTTTAGTAAAGAAATGAGAATTCGATAGTCTGGTAAGTAGCTCTTCAAGTAAAGGCATAGGTTCAGCATCAAATTTCGTCACTTGGTTCAATTTGCGATAATCAACGCAAAGACGTATGTTATTGTCTTTTTTTCGTACAATAACCATCGGCGAAGAATATGCTGATGTGGATGGTTCAATAATTTTTAACTCTATCATCTCATCCAACTCTTTCTCTACCTGTGCTTGAAAATGTATCGGGATAGGATACGGTCTGACTCTTATAGGATTATGGTCAGTAAGAATAATGTCATGTTGAATGACATCAGTTTGACCAGGAATGTCAGTAAGGACATCCTGAAATTGTTCTAACATAGTAGAAACTTGTTTCTGTTCTCCTGGAGATAATTCAGGAGAAATCGCAACATCTTTCCATGATTCATTAGAGTGAAGCGGAATCATTGGAAAAGGTAGATTTACATCCGAGAAACTCGTTTCCTCATCCTGTATTACTGACAGTGATGAGTAATGTCCATGTTGGACTGGAAAATCGTCCGTTGCCTGGAAAACAGGTTGTAAATAATCCGGACGTTCATGGAATTCCGTGAGCATGTTGATGTGGAAGGTTTTATGCTTCCCGTCAATATCGACGATATAGTCAACATCGGAAACTTTTGATATTATATCGTACGGACCTTTCCAAGAAATAAGAAGTCTGTTTTCTCTACAAGGTAGCAGGACCAATACTTTGTCACCTGGACAGAGTTGTCGCAAGCGTCTGGTCTTATTGGCAAATTGCCTTGCCTTCTGTTTCGCAAATTCAGAAGAAGCAGTTGCCAATTTGCATGCTTCAATAATCTTGTGTCTAAGTGCGATGACATATTCATAAGAGGATTTTGTGTCATCGACAATATTATCAGCAGTTATAAGATCATGAAGTAGGACATAGGACCTCGCGGTTTCGCGCCAAAGACAAGTTCAAAGGGAGAAAATCCTGTATGTTCGTTGGCGACCTCTCTATATGCAAAGAGAGCCGCGGGTAAAACCCTGTCCCAATCCTGAGGATGATCCTCAGTTATCTTACCTAGTAGGTTTTTCAGAGTTCTATTTAGACGTTCTACCATCCCATTGGACATAGGATGATAAATACTACTCAGAGATCTTTCTATCTTAAGAGTTGACATCACTTGAGACATGGTATCCGATACGAGTTGGGTACCATGGTCCGATAATATTTCTGCTGGAAATCCCAGACGAGAAAATATTAACCAAAGTGCATCTGCAATATCAGCAGTAGTTATGCTCTTTAGAGGAACAGCCTCTGGCCAACGTGTGCACATATCCACACACGTCAAAATAAATTGGTGTCCTCTAGCAGACTTTATCTTAAATGGACCAATGATGTCTATCGCCATTTTTTGAAATGGTCGAATGGGAATGTCTGCAGCCTGAATAGGTGCAGCATGGCGTGGACCTCTGGATTTAACCTCTTGACATACTTTACAAGATCGACAATAGATTCGTATGTCCTTATTCACAGCAGGCCAAAAGAAAGATGCAAGAACTCTAGATTTAGTACGGGAAAAACCCATATGTCCAGCACACTGAGAATCATGAGCGTGCTGTAAGATTTTAACTCTCATATTTTTGGGCACAAGAATTTGAGAATGAATGGATTTAGCGGAGTCTTGTACCATACGTACAAGTACGCCATTCCTCATCGTAATCCAAGATTTACGATTCGTGTCCTTATTCGGATCACCTTCTTTTGCTAGAGTAAAGAATTTCTTTAGAGTAGGATCATCTTCCTGCTGTTTTATAAAGGAAACATGCGAAATCTCCAAGAGATCACCTTGGTTCTGGTCATCATTATCTCCAGAAGGCGAAGATTGCGGCATGTTTAGAGCTTGAGCTCTAGTGACTACAGCATTTGCAGTATGCATATTATCACTTTCCCACTCGGCAATTTGTTGCGGAGTGCATTCTTTCGCACCATGAATGCGACCGACGATAAGATCAGCGATCGGATTCGGCAGAAGACATGCGTGCACATCTCCTGTAAAGAAGGGAGTAGAAATGTTGATAATGGCAGTGGAGTACTTCTCCAATGTGCCACCAAATGTTATGCATTTGATTATTTTGCCAGTGGCTCGAGAAGGATGTATAAGTGACTGCCTCACTCCAATGGTTATGTACCCGGAATCGAAAAGAATTGAGACCGGAGTACCTTCTACTAGACCTCTATTCAAGACAAGAGCACCTCTTCCATCATGCGCGACTGACGCAGGAAGAGCAGGAAGAGGATGACCACAGCTTAAAGTCGAAACTGTGGTTGGCTCGAATAATGTTTTGCATTGGGAACACTGAAATGCTCTGTCAAAATCGAAAGCAGAACATCCCACCCTATTAGAGTCTTTTTTATCATTATTCTGACTATCGGACTCATGGAACTCTTGTTGTGCAGAGTTAGCCTGGTAATGAGATTTACCTGTCTTTTGTGTTGTGATCTACCTCGGTTATAATTGCCTCTGTAATTATTATTACCCCTGTTATAACCCCTATTTGGGTTTGAATCACAATATTCATGATCATAATCATCATGCTCATTATAATGAGTATCCCTGTAATGTTGGTTTTGTTGTTTCCATGAAGAACTTGGGTAGTTCCTATGGTTACTCCCTTTTCAGAAATTTCTAAAATTATGGGCACCCCTCGCGTATCGAGGACTGTCAGCCCGATTCCAGTTCTTCGAAGAAGAACCCTGATTTGAGTGGTTACCTTGGTTTTGATACTTATTCCAATTAACCTTTTTATCAAATTTATTTTGAGCTCCTTGGAATTTGTGTGAGTAATTATGATTATATTCTGTTGCTGAAGCAACTGGCATACCCTCTTTAATGTTAGTGTTACTAAGAATCATGTCAGGGTGTGCCGTGGCATACTGGTCACAATACTCTTACATTTGCTTTAATGTACTAGGTTTACGCTCATGTAAAAACTCTAGGAATGGTTTATTTACCGAAGACATGACCTTGTCTCTTAGCAATAAATCCGTAAGACCATCAAATGTTTTCTCTATTTTGGATAATTCAATCCATCGTGAGAGTGTAAGTCGTGCTTTTGAAATGAAATCTGAGAATTCTAAACCTACCTCAGGTCTCATTGTTTTAAACAAAAGACGATAACCTTCTTCTGACAGCTGATATCTCTTTATCAAAGCTGCCCTAATAGCATCATAATTATCCTTGTCGGCCTCTTCAACCAAACATAACTTAGTCAGAGACTCCACTTTTAGATTTTCAGACAACTGATTCACATACTGTGATTTGTCAACATTATGAGCTCGACAAGCACGTTCAAATCTATCAAGCCAGAATGTTATATCATCACTGGCAAAGTTGAACGCTGGCACCTTGACCTTATAATTGAAGGGTTTACCATTACCACCAGATGCCTGATTAACATTAGTCATACTTGCCAATCTTAATTTCTCTAACTCAAATTCATGTTCTCTTATTGTTTTTCTCTCTTCAGCTTCTCTATCTAATTTTTTTTGTTCAGCAGCAGCTTCTAATTTTTTCTGTTCTGCAGCAGCAGCAGCTTCTAATTTTTTCTGTTCTGCCACAAATCTCCTTTCCTCCACCTGCATCTGCAATTTCTTTTGTTCAGCAGCAGCATCAGCTTCTCTTTCTAATCTTTTCTCTTCAGCCAGAGCTTTTCTCTCTTCAGCAGCAGCAGCAGCTTTTCTCTCTTCAGCAGCAGCAGCAGCTTTTCTCTCCTCAGCAGCAGCTTCTAATTTTTTTTCTTCTATTTGAAGTTTTCTCTCCTCAGCTTGCATCTGCAATCTGAAATTCTCAGCATCTATCTTCTTTTGTTCAACTTCTGCTTTCCATTTATTCTCATCTTTTTGTTTTTTCTCTTCTGATTTTAATGCAATAGCAAATTGAGCAGTTGTCCATTCTTCTAACTCTTTACCAGTCTTATCAAGGGATTTCCCTTGTGCAATAAAGTAATCTAATGTAGACATCTTGTCTTAATAAATCAGAAACCTGAAAAAGTAAATAAATTACCCTATCCCACTTTAATGGGAGACAAGTCTATACTATAGACTTAGTCTTAGTGAAAAACTTGTATGGTTACTTGAGTACCTGTGGAAAACAATATCTGTATATCCCAAACACTGTGGGAGACAAGCCTTACAAAGGTCTTGTATACTTCCTTAATGTAATCAATGATCACTTGAGTACCTGTGGAAAATAATATTTTCTATCCCAACTACTTTATAATTCCTTGTACACCAATGGTAATAATTAAGTACTGCTCTGTACTATAATATAAATATATTCAAATATACCTTATATATTATTTGTCAACCAAAGACATTAACCAGGACAAACAAGAAAAGACAATATGAAAACAATTGCGGGAATCAAATTAAATCAAATAGAAAAAATCAAAAAAAAAATGATCACAGAATCTGTGATGATAACTGCAATGAAATCAACAAGACAAATAACGCCACAGTGTATAAACATAAGGGTGTAAAGAACTGAAATGAAAGGAAAGATGAGACCTACAATTATACAAACAAATCAAACAAAACTAAAGAACATAGAAATATTACAAAAACAACAAGAATACAGTCTTCACAACTAACAAATATTTGCAAACAATGTTGCATGCAAATTTCAATTAAGAAATTTGCTCCCTATAGAACGCTAGAGCAAGACCAATGTCACTTGGTATTTCCTGTTCTAGTCACCTCCCATCCAGGCCCGCAGAATACAAACTAACTTAACACACAACAAATAACATATAAACATAAATACATGTAAACCTTAATAGCATAAATGCATACATATCTTATACTTAATAGAATGTATTGTGGATAGAATGTGATGCTGGTATAGTGTTGTAACAATAACTTGCCACTTTTAATGAACAATTAAATAATAGATTTGTTTTCTACACTATTACAATGTTCAATTTTTTTGAGCATATGAAGATCCAACGATGAAATATGCACTTTATGTTCAACAACACTGTGATTCTTTTGTACAGGATCAACAATCACTTCTTTCTTCTGTGCGATGAGAAATGTCAACAGTATTGTTCCAGATATTTTATACACTTGATACAACTGTCCTGTGTAATACCGTCTGTACAGCGGAAAAAACTGTCAACAAGCGCTGACCTAGATACAGCATCCGATCGGTAATACAGGTCAAGCTGACATCGACTGCCCCGTTGTAACTTGTACACTGGTGTTCATGCGTGTCGTATGTGGCGTCAGGGATGGTCTGGTTATGATAACCCCAGGAATCTGGTTCACCACTGTAGCGTGTCAGATGGAGCTGCCGGGGACAGTTTCAATCTGGTTTAATGAAGGCACGCAAACTGGACAGCACGGATACAGTCATGGATATATGTTGACAAAAATTCATTGGTTATTTGAATCGTGGATGATACATTCATGTAGTAGTGAAATATCATTCAACCCAAGGTAGCATTCACTGTTCTGGTAACTAATCGCCGTATCCTCTACTGACTGAACGCGTCAATGAGGATCGGTAAACATACAAAAGTCATTGGCCGAACCTTCATTTCATAGCTAAGTTCTTAAGCTGAAATATGTCCAATGTTTGTATAATAATCATAAACCACGATAGTGGGTTTTCACCTCATAACAAGATCTCGATACCACTGCCCGATAGTAGGATACATAATCTGTTCTCTTGACAGTGATCAAAAAATATGATGACAGGAATATAACATGGCCGCCTTCCTGAGTTGTCGCTCACTCACTCGTAGGATGGTAGATATAAGCCAAAGTTAATTTATAATGTGCATATAAATAATTTCATAAAGTTTTCCATACAGCTCTACAGTAATCCAGTTAATTCACGTAGACATAACTGCTGTAGGAAAGCCTGTCATCTTCGTCGATACAAAACACGACCCTAGCGATACGAAGCACAATGTTCCATCTAGGTCTAACCAACTCGAGATCATCAAAAATAGGGTCTGGCATAACTGGAGTCCGAATCACATATATGAGGAGGATCTCTGACAAATAGACTCTTGCAGAGACATAAACTTCTCCTAGAAAAACATCTATGAATCACTGTTAAATCTTAAACAGTGCCAGCCCTGGAAAAAGCACTCAGCCATCTTGGCGACATTATCGGAACTCTTCACAACCCAGTAGGACTACGAAAACCTGCGCTAGATTCTGGCAGAAAGAATATAGTCCGACCTGAACATACAAAGGTATACAATATACGACTGAATCTACTTGCACTGGACAAGTAGTACACATGAATTCAGGCCATAAACATAACAATCAAAATTAATCTATTTTCTGGCCCGAACAAATAAGAACGGACATGAATACAATATCCATGCGCCGAATCAATATCAAGAAAGATCACTCATATAATCAAAAGTGTAAATCAATCATGAATTATCTAGCTTTACCAGAGGAAGCATTTTCATAACAAATGAATGCAAATATATATTTTCCATATTAAATAGCCATATCGTATTTTTGTAATATGTGCGTCAAAATATGCACGCAACAATTAGTATTCTAGAAGCTCGGCAAAATTGTCGAGAAAACTAAGAACTTCGCTATACAAGCTTCTTCTCTAACCCGAAGCGACCCGTCTACTGCAACTAGGAGGACTGAATGACTGAAATCTAGACTACTTGTATAGATATCTGAGAAACAGACAAAGGATGCACGCTATTCTCGAAAACCCCGTCTTAGCCCTCACCTTAACTCAGGCGCCGGCAGTAAACTGCCAATGCTCGTTTTAAAACCTGCCGCTAACTATGGTCATTTTCGAGCGATGCATGTTGTCGCTTATCACACCTATCACCCAGAACTTAACCATGAATGCGTCGTGTCATATGAAAATGTAGACGATTGTCTGCCATCTTCTCCCTGTCGAGAACGAATTTCACACTATTCGGTCTCGTCATCGGACTTAGCTTAATAGCAATAAAATGCGTTTCTAAATAAGAAAAGAAACAGGCGTAGTGAGAATAGGAGAGTTTTATTTTTTTCGCAATCAGACGAATGCGAAAAAAGGATATAAGAGCGATATAAGTAGAAGACATGGGTAGAATAGAGAAAAGATTATAGAAAATTTATTAATCATAAATCTCTCTGCAACAGTGGGATGTCTGTATTAACATCTAGATCATTTCAGCCTCAGGAACATTCAATTGTGTCTCTGGTGGTTCCTTATTCAGAGTTTCTCTGAAATGCTCTGCCCATCTTGTTTCCTGTCCCTCTACTGTCGTGATGAGATTTCCGTGCTTATCTCTTACTAATGTAATATTGTTTGCACCTAGTTTTCCACTGATGATTTTAGTTATTTTGTATACTGTGCTTTGTTGATTTCTCAGTGCTGCCTCTTCTGCTTGTCTTGCAAGGTCATCCAGAAATGTTCTTTTGTTATCACGGGTTTGACGTTTAACTTCCTTGTCCAGCTGACATTCACTGAATTCTCGTCTATATCTTCTCAGACTTTCTCATAATTTGTGTCTTGTCCCTGTACTCAGACAGACTCTAAAATTTAAAGCCACTTCGTGACAGGAAGACACGGAGAGACCTTGAGTTGAAGGCACGGGAAGGAAGACTTGGCATACGTTTGTTGAAGGCCTATGCTCCTTGGGGAGCTCAAGAATGATGATTACAAACCACTGAACTTACCGGCTTCGAAGACAAGCATATGGTGATCAGTTTTCTGATCGTACGGCCTAGAAAATTCAATCTCAACGCTGAACGGTTGACCTCGTCTCACAACCAACTTCGGGCTTTTTTTCGCTGGGGTTGAAATGTCGAATTTGTTGGTGTGGTGAGCGGCTCCGTTGGCTGCGATTTTCAAATTGACGTTTTTTACTCGTAACTCTTTCTGCGGCTTTGACTCTGGCTTTGGCTCCGGCTGTGGTGCAAGTGTTGGCATTGGCTTTATCTCAGCTGCTGAAAGTAAAGAATTGTATTATTTTATTTTAAGTATAAGATGCATGAAGTTTGTCAATTTAATATCAACGATTTTAAATGTGAAGTATTAACTAAGAGGTTTTAAATCAGTAGTCTGAAATCATCATGTATTAATTCTGTCCTTATGAGGTGTTGTTCCTGGGGGTATCTGAGTATACAGAATAGGATCACTGCTCAATTAGGCATGCCTAGTAAGTGACTAATATGAGGTTGTGCATGAGGGTGGTTATATCGACGTGTAAAACATAAACCACTACTACAAAATCTCGATCAATACTTGGAGCAGGCTACCGACAAGGGGACGCGCCTCAGTGATGGCCCCTCGCTACATAAGGGGTTAGTAGCGAGAGAGATAAGGTAGGATCTACCCACATAACGGGTTAGTAGCGAGAGAGATAAGTTAGGATCTACCCACATAAGGGGTTAGTAGCGAGAGAGATAAGGTAGGATCTACCCACATAAGGGGTTAGTAGCGAGAGAGATAAGGTAGGATCTACCCACATAAGAGGTTAGTAGCGAGAGAGATAAGGCAGGATCTACCCACATAAGGTGTTAGTAGCGAGAGAGATAAGTTAGGATCTACCCACATAAGGGGTTAGTAGCGAGAGAGATAAGGTAGGATCTACCCACATAAGGGGTTAGTAGCGAGAGAGATAAGGTAGGATCTACCCGCATAAGGTGTTAGTAGCGAGAGAGATAAGTTAGGATCTACCCACATAAGGGGTTAGTAGCGAGAGAGATAAGGTAGGATCTACCCACATAAGGTGTTAGTAGCGAGAGAGATAAGTTAGGATCTACCTACATAAGGGGTTAGTAGCGAGAGATATAAGTTAGGATCTACCCACATAAGGTGTTAGTAGCGAGAGAGATAAGTTAGGATCTACCCAAATAAGGTGTTAGTAGCGAGAGAGATAAGTTAGGATCTACCCACATAAGGAGTTAGTAGCGAGAGAGATAAGTTAGGATCTACCCACATAAGGGGTTAGTAGCGAGAGAGATAAGGTAGGATCTACCCACACAAGAACACGAGGAAGTCTTAAATTGTTCTTTTATCACGATGAAGCCGTAACACAGTAGTTCTCAAACTAAGGGTCGCGAAGGTCTTCAGTAGGGTCGCGATGAGGTCTCTAAAAAGTATGAGAAAAATAAGATATTATATTGTTGATGGGTCACGAGGAGGGAATAAATAAAAACATAGGGTCGCCAGCAAAAACATTTGAGAACCACAATACCAAAATAAGATCAAGAAGGAAAGAGGCAGATGGAGAGAAATAATATATGTAGGTAGTAGTTGTAGTAGTAATAGTAGTTGTTATCGTAGCCGTGGTGGCGGTAATAGTAGTAGTAGTAGTTAAAAGTAGTAGCAACAGCAGTTGAATTATTTGAGCATTCCCGTGGTACAGTGGTTACAGTGCTTGCTTCGTGAGGTAAAAGGACCTGGTTCAAATCCAGGCAGCATCACGCTCCAGTGTACCCAGTTATGAAAATGACTATCAGACTCGCTCTTGAGTTAGAGAAAGGCAAGTGTAGCGAAGAAGATAGCTGGTCAACCCCACCTTATAAGTTGAGACCTAGGGTAAGTGAAGTCTCTAACACATCACTCCTGCTATGGGACTACGTTTACCTTCACTCCAGCTGTTATAAAAATAAGACTCTTCAGCTCAGATGTCCAGCCAGTCTTATAACCCTGTAACACGGAGAACAGCAAAACACGACAGGCAAAATGTAAAGACTTTAAAAATGGGTCTGTGCGTAGAATAGAAGATTAAACTGGTATGAGAGATCACCAGATAGTTTGGCCATGTCTGCAGAATGGAAGAAGATCGGCTACCACGACAAATATGGGAAACCAAAAGCCAGGGATCCAGATCTCCAGGACCACCCTTGGGATGACAACATTATACAATCTCTGAAGGACCGAGAATTAGATTGCAACCAGAACAAGAAGATAACCGCCAATAGGATAGTATGGCGTTCTCTCTGGCAAACCTCTACACCCCAGGGTAGAAAAAGAACGACTAAGTAAGTATGAGAGATCACCAACGTGGAAGTGTTGATAAGATTCAGACAAGTGCCAGTGGAACAAGAGGGTAGGTCAAGTTGTTTGAGAAAAACTGGATGCACGTTGAGGAAATACGCGGATGTCCCTACAAAGCAATAAGTTGGAATCTCCCAGTGGGGAGGGCAATAGAGAAAACCTAGCAATGCCTGGACAAGGGAATTAGAAACAGAGATAACGGCGATAAAGATGACGTAGAAAGATATTGAAGGGATGGCACAGGACATAAAGATCTAGCCTGGCTTTGCTGAAGGTCTATGCTCTATAGGGCGCAGGATGATAATAAAATATTGAATTCATGGAAATCTCTGGTTCTCTTTCTACTTAACGTGCAATAGGTGCGCCGAACATGACAGTAATTACACTTATGTCTACTTAAAGCGTAGTAGGAGTAGGAGTAGTAGCAGTAGTAGAAATGGTAGTGGTATTAGTGGTGGTGGTAGTAGTAGTAGTAAAAGTGGTAGTGGTAATAGTGGTAGTAGTAGTAGGAGTTGTAGAAGAAGTGGAAGAAGAAATAGTAATAGTAGTAGTAGTAGAAGTATTAGTAGTATTAATAGTAGTAGTAGAAGTAGTAGTAGTAGTGGTAGTAGTAGTAGTAATAGTAGTACTAGAACCAGTAGTAGTATTAATGGTTGTAGTTGTAATAGTAGTAGTAGAAGTAATAGAAGGTAGTGGTAGTAGTAGTAGTAATAGTAGTAGTAGAAGTAGTAGTAGTGGTTATAATAGTAATAATAGTAGTACTAGAAGTAGTAGTAGTAGTGGTAGTAGTAGTATTAATAGTAGTAGAAGTATTAGTAGTAGTGGTAGTAGAAGTAGTAATAGTAGTACTAGAAGTAGTAGTGGTAGTAGTAGTACTAGAAGTAGTAGTGGTAGTAGTAGTAATAGTAGTACTAGAAGTAGTAGTAGTGGTGGTAGTAGTAGTAGTAATAGTAGTAATAGTAGTACTAGTAGTAGTAGTGGTAGTAGTAGTAATAGAAGTAGTAGACGTACACGTAGTGGTGGTAGTAGTAGTAGTAATAGTAGTACTAGAAGTAGTAGTAGTAGTGGTAGTATTAGTAGTAATAGTAGTGTGGCCGTGTAGGTTATACGGCACTAGTAGTTATATTGATTTTATTTGGTCAGAGTTAATCCTTTATATGTTGTTGTAGTTCAAGTGCTAACTCCGCCTTTCGCCAGAGATGGTAATACTTGACTTTTGCTGATTTTTCTTCCCAGGTTTGTTCTTCCCTTTTGTGTTTAGTGATAAGCAGAACAGTCTCAACATGACAAGGTATAATCCAAATAAAATACTGTAAAGTTCCACAAACAGCAATGCAGTATATGTTTATTGACCGTCGCTTGACAAGTACCGGTATTTTCACAAATTTGACATGTTCGTTACACACTTATAAACAAAATAGTGTATACATCCACAAGAAATGTATCCAACAGAAGGAAAGAAAATAATAAACTGGTCATGATGATCTCAAAGACGAAGTTCATCTAACACTACAAACTACCTAGCACAAATTTCTTGTCTATATGTAATATCCTTCTTCTAAATCTAAAACCTATAAACTCTCTGTAAAAATTCTCCCTAAACTCCTAAAAATCTGTAAAAGCCTGTCTATCGCCTACATCTCTCCTTTTTTATACACAGCTACTTCTTTTTCCCGCCATTTTTCATGAGTTTAAGCTAGAAATTATAATTTATTTTGCTATCCACTGTAACGCGTAAACTGGAGAATAAAACGGACTATAATTTAATCCCTCTGCACAGAAACTAAACTATTAAAAAATAAAATAGGTGATTTATCACTCAATCACTCAACACTACTAGATATATAATATTACCTCCAAACAGAACTACAGGCGATCACCACGAAACCAGAATTATTCACTTATATTGGTATTCTAGAAGCTCGGCAAAATTGTCGAGAAAAAAAAGAACTTCGCTATACAAGCTTCTTCTCTAATCCGAAGCGACCCGTGTACTGCAACTAGGAGGACTGAATGACTGAAATCTAGACTACTTGTATAGATATCTGAAAAACAGACAAAGGATGCACGCTATTCTCGAAAACCCCGTCTTAGCCCTCACCTTAACTCAGGCGCCGGCAGTAAACTGCCAATGCTCGTTTTTAAAACCTGCCGCTAACTATGGTCATTCCCGAGCGATGCATGTTGGCACTTATCAAACCTATCACCCAGAACTTAACCATGAATGCGTCGTGTCATATGAAAATGTAGACGATTGTCTGCCATCTTCTCCCTGTCGAGAACGAATTTCACACTATTCGGTCTCGTCATCGGACTTAGCTTAATAGCAATAAAATGCGTTTCTAAATAAGAAAAGAAACAGGCAAAGTGAGAATGGGAGAGTTTTATTTTTTTCGCAATCAGACGAATGCGAAAAAAGGATATAAGAGCGATATAAGTAGAAGACATGGGTAGAATAGAGAAAAGATTATAGAAAATTTATTAATCATAAATCTCTCTGCAACAGTGGGATGTCTGTATTAACATCTAGATCATTTCAGCCTCAGGAACATTCAATTGTGTCTCTGGTGGTTCCTTATTCAGAGTTTCTCTGAAATGCTCTGCCCATCTTGTTTCCTGTCCCTCTACTGTCGTGATGAGATTTCCGTGCTTATCTCTTACTAATGTAATATTGTTTGCACCTAGTTTTCCACTGATGATTTTAGTTATTTTGTATACTGTGCTTTGTTGATTTCTCAGTGCTGCCTCTTCTGCTTGTCTTGCAAGGTCATCCAGAAATGTTCTTTTGTTAGCACGGGTTTGACGTTTAACTTCTCATAGATCCTTGCTGTGCCACGGGAAAGGTGGTTAAATATGTGACATTTGGTGGCACTTTGGAGATATATCCTACTGCTATCATCCACATGGATACTCCCTTCTTTACAGGAGATGTCCACGCGTGTCTTCTTCCTAATCCTATTGCGGATCTTATAATCGGTCGTGTTCACGGGGTTAAGGAATGTACCCGCAGCAAATTGCTGCTTGGGAAAAACATAATATCCAAACAGCCAATGCGGTTGTAACAAGAGCACAAGCTCTTATTCCTTCAACTTCATCTAATGATGGTAATGAAGTTGGTAGCCAAGATGATCACGTGGTGATTTCACATGACTCATTTGTGAAACTACAAGAAGAAGACCCTTCTCTAAAGAAATACTTTCGCTAAAAACGGTGATCCGAATCAAAATACAATTCACAAATCGTATATCACTATGAAGAATGGTATACTAGTACAACACTCAGACACATCTATGCACTCTCAAATTCTTGTGCCCAAAAGTATGAGAGCCTTAATTCTTCAACATGCACACGATTCTCAGTGTGCTGAACACATGGGTTTTTCTCGCACTAAGTCGAGAGTTCTAGCGGCTTACTTTTGGCCATTCGTAAACAAAGACATACGAATTTATTGCCGATCTTGCAAGATTTGTCAAGAAGTCAAATCTAGAGGTCCACGACATGCTGCACCTATCCAGGCTGCAGACATTCCTATTCGACCATTCCAGAAGATGGCAATAGATATTATTGGCCCTTTTAAGATTAAGTCAGCCAGAGGACATCAATTCATCCTAACATGCGTCGACATGTGCACACGTTGGCCAGAAGCTATACCTCTAAAGAGCATATCTACTGCCGATATCGCAGACGTTCTTTGGCTGATATTTTCTCGTTTGGGTTTTCCCAGAGAAATATTGTCAGACCATGGTACTCAATTGATATCAGACACTATGTCGCAGGTGATGTCTATCCTAGATATTAAAAGGTCTCTCAGTAGTATTTATCACCCAATGTCTAATGGGTTAGTTGAACGTCTTAATAGAACACTCAAGAACTTACTTGGTAAGATAACAGAAGATCATCCTCAGGATTGGGATAGGGTTTTACCCGCGGCTCTCTTTGCATATAGAGAGGTCGCCAACGAACATACAGGCTTTTCTCCCTTTGAACTTGTCTTTGGCGCGAAACCGCGAGGTCCTATGTCCTTACTTCATGATCTTATAACTGCTGATAATATTGTCGATGACACACAATCTTCATATGAGTATGTCATTGCTCTCAGGCATAAGATTATCGAAGCATGCAAGCTAGCAACTTCATCTTCCGAATTTGCCAAAGAAAAGGCAAGGCAATTCGCTAATAAGAACAGACGCTTACGTCAACTTTGTCCGGGAGACAAAGCTTTTGTATTACTTCCTTCTAGAGAGAACAGACTTCTCATTGCATGGAAAGGTCCATATGCAATAGTCTCGAAAATTTCCGATGTCGACTATATTGTCGATATTGATGGAAGGCATAAAACCTTCCATATAAATATGCTTACGGAATTCCATGAGCGACCAGACTATTTGCAGCATATTTTCCAGGCGACGGACGATTCTCCAGTCTCACAGGGACATCACTCATCCTTGTCAGTTATACAGGATGAGGAAACTACTTTTTCGGATGTTAATCTTCCTCTTCCAGTGATTCCACTTCATTCTATGGAATCATGGGAAAACGTTACTGTTTCTCCTAATTTGTCTATGGATGAACAGCAACAAGTATCTTCTTTGCTACAATCATTTCAGGATGTCCTTACCGACATTCCTGGTCACATACATGTCATTAAACATGACATCATGCTGACTGATCATAATCCGATCAGAGTAAGACCATACCCTATACCTATTCATTTCCAAGCACAAGTCGAGAAAGAATTGGATGAAATGATACAATTGAAAATAATTGAACCATTAACTTCAGCATACTCTTCTTCCATGGTTATTGTTCGAAAGAAAGACAGTAACATACGTCTTTGCGTCGATTATCGCAAATTGAACCAAGTTACGAAGTTCGATGCTGAACCTATGCCTTTATTGGAAGATCTACTTACTAGACTTTCTAAATCGCGATTCTTTACTAAACTTGAGTTGTCGAAAGGCTATTGGCAAGTTCCGTTAACTGAACGTGCCAAACCTTTCACTGCTTTCTCAACACCTAGGGGTTTGTATCAATGGAATGTTATGCCTTTCGGGCTAATGAACGCCACAGCTACTTTCGTACGCATAATGCGTCGAATCCTCTCATATCGTACAGATGTCATCGCATATTTAGACAGCATCTGTCTTTTCAGCGATACTTGGGAAGATCACTATTCGGGTTTAAATGAGTTACTGTCTACTCTACGCGAGCATAATTTGACTGCAAAACCCTCTAAAGTCTTTGTTGGGTTTAGTGAAATTTCTTTCCTAGGTCATCGTGTTGGTCATGGTCTATTGAAGACATAGGACCAAAACATTTCTAAGATATTAAATATCTCTGTTCCTAAAACTAAAAAGCAAGTACGTAGTCTCTTGGGATTAATACAATTCTACGGAAGATTCATTAAGAAGCTGTCCTCCATTATGGCACCTCTTTCAACTTTATTGAAAAAAAAGTTCTCCTAATATGGTGCGCTGGTCCCAAGAATGTCAATTTTCATTGAATCAGATTAAGAATTTGTTCTCATCTCATCCTATCTTACGACTACCATCGATTGATAAGACTTTTGTCCTTCGTAGTGATGCCTCTTCCACTGGGATCGGGGTGGCACTTATGCGGGAGTATTCAGGAACTCTGCATCCTGTGATGTATATCTCTAGGAAATTGAATGCGGCAGAAAGGAACTATTCGGTTCTAGACCGTGAATTGTTAGCTATGGTTTGGTCCATTCTTAAGCTACAAAGATTCCTTCTAGGCGCGCATTTCATTATGGAAACCGACCAAAAAGCTCTTACAGCTATACAGAACAAGGATTTGAAGAGCTCGAGATCTACTCGATATGCTATTGCTCTCCAACCTTTTCATTTCACGGTACGGGCTATCCGTGGTTCGGATAATGTGATGGCGGACATACTGTCTAGATGCCCACATGATTCCACTTGAGTCTTGTGTCCTAGATTTCATGGTACACTTCCAGACTTAAATGTCTGTTCATAATATACATTAACACATTTGTTTCACCTTAGATTAGTAAACTGATTGTTTTCTTTCTCTATTCCTATCTTTGGTGTAATGTGGAAGGTTAAGTTAACATAAAATAAAGGTCAAAAATAAGAAAAGGAAAATTTTAAATTGGCCACATATAATACTTAAATAATTTTGTAGTGACTATAGTGCATTATAGCATGTTACTAATTGTGTCATTTATATTGTTCTCAGTGCAAACTAATACCAAGTACGGAGCGCTTGTGAGAACCATGAGGATGCCATACCTTACATTTGTTCCAGAGGTCACAGCCCTTATTTGTATATAATATACTTCTATTGTTAGATAATGTGTAAGGAATTTAACAAATTTGGTTATGTCCATCCACTAGTTATATTGATAGTATAACATTGTAATTTATATATTGATATGACTTCTCGAGATAGATTGTCATTTGCCATTGCTATAATTATAGTATTGCATGATTTTTTGATACGAATGTAAGTTTTGTTAGTATCGTCAGCAACTGAGGTTTTTTAATGGTACTTTCCTGAATATATTTTCTCTTATTTGGCGAGATGATTTGATTCTCCCCAGATGCTCTATTTGTCCGTCGATTCAACCTGACATTAGGTTGATTCTTTCATTGGCGCATTATTCATGCGTTATGAGCTTGTAGTATTTTGCTCATTAATGTATTTTTAAAAAAAATGGTTCATTTTTTTATACGGGGCGAGCGGTAGTATGTTGCTGTCGTTTTTGACGGAGTCTTAGAAGGTAAATCTATTTAATACTTTTGTTGGTCAAAGTTGGAGAACTGGGTTTTAACTTTTATGACAGATTGGTTGAGGGTTATCTTCCCTTTCTTTCAATCATTGTCGTTGATCTGTCTTAACGATGCTCAGTTTTATGCTGTCTATGCATGCGCGAGCTCTAGGCGGGAACTGAGGAAACTTCCGTGAGGGAGAGTTTGGTTTTGTCGGGCTGTCGGACATGATGTCCGTTGTGATTTTCTCTTTATCATCGTGGGGATTGGAAAGTCTTCGATATGACTGAAATGTCAATGTTTTCCCCAGAGATTCCCTGTTCGTCAAGAGTGACAACAGTTATTAATTGTGTATCAGGATTCTGTTAAAGGTAAAGAGACATTCTTATTACTATGCCTTTGGTTGCAGAACATTTGAAGTTACCTATCTGCGAGTGAAGCTCACAGATCTTGAGAGGCAGAATTCCTTCTTGCTTCGTGTTATAGCCAAATGAGACTATGGGTCTTCTATTGAACAGAAGCCTAATGATGATGACAGATTATTGTGGACGCCAAAGGTTGGCGATATATATATATATATATATATATATATATATATATATATATATATATATATATATATATATATGGAGCATGGTTGATCGTGCCTGCTAACAAAGGGATATACAGCTGACTACATATTGAGGCCCTGTATTACGGCCAATATTTTTCGGCAAGAGGAAATTGTCGTGTGAAATTCTAATCCACATATATAAATTAAAAAGTAAATGTAAAGCCTAACACATACATTCAATAAAAGGAAAGAAGAATGGTAAAGAACAGTGCTGTCACAATGACTGTACTCGAAATCCCCCTTGTTTTCTCCTTCGTCTGCAAATTATAACGTTTCACGTTGATAGTAAAAGCCTTCTGCAGCATACACGCGTTTCCACAACACAATAAAACGTGTACTCCCTTTCTAAGAAAAACCTTGAGATACGCAAGCTGACCTATATTTAATATTCCATTCATGTCATTTTATACACTACGTTACCATAAACGAACAGACAGATGGAATTAGGATAGAGAGAAGGGAGGGCTGAAAGCCGGAACACATGCAACACTAACCCGCGTCTCGCTATACAATTACTACCATCATGCGTGTAAGGCCACATGCACTAACTTTTTTTCAGATAGACAGTGATAAAAAACACTACCCATACGAGAGTTAGGTTTTAAAAACTTACAACACGCTTATTAGGAAATATGACATTATACTGGTTTACGTTTGAAAACATTACAGTACCCAGACACCACATCGATCGAAGTGAACGGGAGGTAGAAGAAAATACATATTTTGAACGCAGCCCCTTAGCCCCATTAAATTTATATATTTGGGTTCCTTAGGACTTGCTGACAAAGAATATGTTAAACGTTACGCAAACAGTCTAGGAATTAACAAATTATAGCCAAAAGAAATAGTGAGGGTGTCAGACAACCCCAAAATCAGAATCGCTCAGTGGCAGATTTTAAAACCACCATTGTACGGGAAATAGGTCCGCATGTTACATCCTATTTGATTGGAGCGCAATAAATGTAAGGCTAAACACGATTAGTCGGGCTACAAATACTATCTTTTGTTGTTAGGGGAGACGGAAGGAAGGGTACTTTTTTTTTCAAACGCTTGTGTAAACATGGCTCGATTGGTTAGACCCGCCAATATAGTCAATTAGGAGCGTCAGGTCAGCACCACATTTTCAAATAAACTTTCTAAAGCAACAGTGCGTTGAGATTCAGCTTATATTTTTCTAAATAAAAGCCTGAGAAAGTGGCAGGTCGGATTTTGTGCCTATTCATTGCCAGTCAACGTAATTCTGTATTATTTCCACGAATTGTGGTAAGCTTGAAATATTTGATATCTTTTTAATGAAAATTGAATATAAATTGATAATTTATGTCTGTATATGTGTGTGGTTCAGTAGCGAACATGAGGCAAAGCCTATATAGTGCTCCAACCTGACAGAAGGTGTCGGAGGAAAGTAAAACTTCATGGAATTGCCAAACAGTACACTGACACCTATCTTATTGACTAGAAAGAACTAATGCTGGAATTGCAGAGGCGTAGTAACCATTAGGGAGGAGTATACTGGTGGCAATTGTTTCAGATGAAGATAGCAGTTGGCCTACCGCTCTGAACTCAGTGTTTGTTATGTATTGTGTTCAGTCTGGACATAGATTATAAATTAGTTATGAAGTAGGAGGTACAACCTTCTTGTTTCAGGGACTGTGGTCCTAAAGTTATTGAGCAGCACCTGGTCTGAGCTTTGCTGAATCTGGAGGCTGACAGCATACTCCTGGGTCCAGATAGCGACTAGTGAGGTGTCTCCAGAACACAGGGGAGCAATCGAGCCACCATCACGAAAGTAAAGCCTCTGTGGCCAGTGGAGCTCAACATTATGTGACCCCTCAAAAATTGACATTTTGGTAGAAAAAGAGGGACAATACCTTGTTTAAATTGACAGGAACTGTGAACTTTTCCCCCATACTAGTTCCCAGATAAACAAACACTTGAAGTCATGATGACAAATAACAACATAGCTTGAAAAACAAAACCAGTATTACCTCATAGTACTACTACACAACTGACACACATAGGATAATATTATTAAAATATGTCACTACAAGGTTCATATTTATAAATTATGTATATATAAATTGTGATTACAATTGATTGTGATTCCTGGTTCACTTTGTAGTTGAATCAGGATATAAAATTAGTGAAAGTAATTAATACATATATATTGGAAAATTTATCAGTGACTCATTTAAGATAGTCTTATAGAATGTTAAATGTGTGTGAGTGTCACAGTGTTGTCAAGTGTGGTGGAATAAATTAAATTGTTTATCTGTCTGTTGTTGTTGTGACTTACACTTCATCATTTACATAACCCTAGACATTTAACGTAGTCATCACAATATTCCAGAATAATTCTGACTGAGGTATAATGTGGTAGCAAGTAAGGTTATCTGTAAAACACTACACCTATTAGATACAGATACCTTCACAGCTGACCTCAGTCAGTACACTAAGTCCCCTATAAATATTTATATCATCCCACTTTACCACATATATTGGGGTCTCGCTCTGGGATTTTGAATCTTTCCCTATTACAAATATTGGGGGTAATTCACTTCAGGGAATAATAGAAATTAAAAAGGTATCCTTGGGTGAAAATAAATAACGTTGAGCTCTCAGTGCCTGTGGTGTCTTTGGATAAGTAATATCAGATTGTATTGTTTAGTTAGACATTATATAAATTTACCTGTTAGAAAATGGCGGACCTGGCCAAATTTCGATCTGCTGCTGTACAGACTGCGAAAGAGTTAGGAATGGACGGGCAAATTATGATTGCTTATGTCACTGCTGAATGTGACAAATATATTGAACGGGAAGAAAGAAGATAAGAAAAAGAGGCCGAAAGAAAATTAGAGGCTGAGACTAAGAGGTTGCAGATTGAGGCTGAGGCTAAGAGGTTGCAGATTGAGGCTGACAAAGAGGCTAAAGCATTGGAAGCCGAGGAAAAAAGAGATTAGCTGCAGAGAGGGAAGCAGAAAAGGAGGAGAAGAGATTACAAAGGGAGCACGAGTTACGACTAAGGGAGTTTGAGTTTCAAGGCCATGCTCCTGAAAATGGTGCCAGTCCCTTTGCCTCTGATGCCACTGCTAGTCAGGGAGCCTCAACCTCAGCTATGAATTTTCATTTAGATCATTTTGTTGAGAAAGACGATGATATTGAGAGCTATCTAAATAGATATGAACTATTAGCTACCACATATGGGTTAGAGAGAGAAAGGTGGAGCTTAAAGTTATCTCAAGGGCTTCGTGGGGCAGCTTATGAAGTTTTTGCCAAAATGAGCAGAGGTGATCAGGAAAATTATGACATGCTAAAGCAGGCTCTTTTGTTAAGATATGAAAAGAACGCAGAATTTTATAGGAAAAAATTTAGGAATGCTAAACTACTGTCAGGTGAAACCTATCACCAGTTCTCTGCACGGTTAGAGACATACTTGGAGAAATGGACTTCTCTGGGGAAAACCCAAGATCTTAAGGAAATGGTCCTTATAGAACAATTAAGAGAGTCCATGGCTCCAGACCTGAGAAAGTTTCTCATGGAACAAGGTGCAGAGAGGCTGGGTGAGTTGCTAAATGTTGCTGAAAGGTATCAAGCAGCTCAGGCAGAGGTATCAGGTAATAAAAAGAAACAGGTGGAAAATTTTAGGGCACCACAGAACTTTAATAAATTTGATCCTAGAGATCAAAACAAAGGTAAGCACCAATTTGATAGGCCACGGTATGACAATAAAAATAAAATCCCACAATTCGATGAAAGGAAATATGATGAAAGAAAATCTTTCAACCAAGGGAAAAGGTGGTGTAAAAATTGTCAGATGAACAATCATGACACTGACCGTTGCAGAAGGAACCCTATAGTTATGGCCACCCTTCAGGTCAGGTCGACCTCAAGAAAGGAGGAGGATATTATGTTAGATACCACTCCAGAAGAGATGAGGAAGGCACAGGCTGGGGATAAGACCCTCAAGCCTTGTTTCAGGAAATTGTCAACTTGTCATACAACTCCAGGCAAGGGAGATTTTTACATGAAAAACAAGTTGATGTATAGGAAGACTGGAGCTAGATCCAAAGGTCAGGGACAGCTGGTACTTCCTAAAAGATATAGGGCAGACTTAATAAGGAGCCTACATGTGAAACCAGATGGGGACCATGAGAAAATAGGTACCATCATCCAAAAGGTGGCTCACAATTATTATTGGCCCAAGGCAAGATGGGACATTGAGAATTTTGTAGAAAGGTGTAGCATAGCACATGAGGGAACACCCACAAGTGGGAACATTGATCAGGACCTGGACACGCCACGGGGCAAAATTAGGCCTGAAAATAAAAAGAAAAATAAATTTGATAAAGTGGACCAAATGGAATGGGAAGCCCCTTTTCACGGACAAGCTTCACTTAACTGTTTTACAATGGCCACTATGCGGAGAGTGCAAAAAGATGTCTTACCCCAGGATAAGCCGAAAATCCCTCAATCGGACTTAAACAAACTGGAGGAAGAAGATGTAGAGAGGAAATCTCTCATCAAGAATTTTAAGTGGGGAGAAAGCCCCAAGAGAAGAATTGGTAGCGGTCGTTTTGTGCATGATAATTCTGGGAAGAAAAATCATCACTATAGCGCTTCGAGTGGAAGAGACCATACCGGTGCATGGACAAATAGGTCCACAAAATTAAAGGTCCATATGTAACGCTGTTAAGAACGTGGACTGATGAAAAGGCAGAGGAAAACATTACATCCTCATACCAATATGTGAATGAGCTGACCACTCGTTTAAAAACTGGCTGGAAACTTGCCAATGAAAATTTGAAACAAGCCAGGAAGAAACATGCTGCCTATTATAACAGGAAAGCTAAAGACAGAGATTTGGCTGTGGGAGAGAAGGTACTGCTTCTTCTACCCGGTAGTCAGAATAAGTTACAAATTGGATGGCAAGGTCCATATACAGTTCTAGAGAAGGTGTCTAGAACCAATTATAAGATAGATAAGAAGGGGAAAGAAAAAATCTATCATGTGAATCTCCTGAAGAAATATTTGGAAAGAGAACATCAGGAAGAGACACACTTGTTGACCTTGTCCATTGCCATGGAGATGAAAAAGGAACCACTTTCATCATTTGAATATCCATTACACCCCTGTGAGACAGCGGCACAGGTGAAAATCAGTACACATTTAACGAAAACTCAGAAAGAGAGAGTGCAACAGGTTCTAGATAATCATACAGAGGTGTTAACAGACCGACCAGGGCATACAAACCTATTGGAATATGATATGAAACTGATAGACCCCACACCTGTCTGTATGAAACCCTATTCGATTCCTTTTGCTAAGGAGAAAGCTTTGAAGGAAGAGATAGACTATTTGTTGAAGGAAGGAATTATTTCACACAGTGAATCTTCGTATAGTTCCGGTGTTGTACTCTTAAGGAAACCCTCTGGAGAACATAGACTCTGTATAGATTACAGGAGACTGAATGCTATTACAGAAGGACAGGTGGATCCATTGCCGGATACAAATCAGTTGTTTGCCAGGCTAAATAAAGCTAAATATTTCTCAAAAGTGGATCTGAGTAAAGGATACTATCAGATTCCAGTAAAGCCTGAGGTTAGACCATACCTAGCTTTTAGTACCTCAGAAGGACACTATGAGTTTAATAGATTGCCATTTGGATTGAAGAATGCGCCTAGTGTCTTCTCTAGAATGATGAGAAAATTATTGGACCCTCTGAATAATCCATGTATCACAAATTTCATGGATGATATCCTTATAGCAACAGAAACATTTGAGGAACACATTGACTCTCTGAACATGCTGTTTAATCGACTTAGGGAAGCGAATTTAACAGCCCGACCAACCAAATGTTGCGTTGGATGTAAAGAATTAGAATTCTTGGGACACACAGTTTATCAGGGAAACATGACCCCTGACCCAAAGAATTTAGAGAAACTAAAGAAAGCCCCGAGACCACAAACCAAGAAAGACGTGAGATCCTTTGTCTCATTATGTGGTTTCTACCAAAAGTATATCAAAAACTTTAATTCCATATGTGCACCGTTAACTGATTTGACACGTAAAGGACATCCAGATCGAATTACATGGACACCACAATGTGAAATGGCTTACCAGGAATTGAAGGAAAAGCTCACAAGTAAACCTATTTTGAAATTACCTGACTTAAGTCAAGAATTCATAGTAAGGACGGATGCCAGTAATATTGGGTTAGGTGCGACTCTGCTACAGAAATCAGATGCATTGGATGGGGAATTAAGCCCAGTGGCATATGCTAGCAGAAAGTTGAATAAAGCTGAAACCAATTACTCAACTAGCGAAAAAGAATGTCTTGCAGTAATATGGGCGATAAAGAAATTCAATATTTATCTGTATGGGAAGGCATTTAAGTTGCAAACGGATCACAAACCCTTGTCGTTTCTAGCGCAGGCTAGACATGAAAATTCTAGATTACTCCGTTGGTCATTACTGATGCAGCCATTTGAGTTTAGCATAGAGTATATAAGTGGAAAAACAAATCTGGGAGCGGATTTTTTAAGCCGCCATCCGTGTGATGAGAATCACCCTAAACTCCAGGAAAAATAATAAATTTCTCTATGTGTATATAGAATTATAGACTGACATATAACGTCTGATTTAAGTGGGGAGAATTTGTCGTGTGAAATTCTAATCCACATATATAAATTAAAAAGTAAATGTAAAGCCTAACACATAAATTCAATAAAAGGAAAGAAGAATGGTAAAGAACAGTGCTGTCACAATGACTGTACTCGAAATCCCCCTTGTTTTCTCCTTCGTCTGCAAATTGTAACGTTTCACGTTGATAGTAAAAGCCTTCTGCAGCATACACGCGTTTCCACAACACAATAAAACGTGTACTCCCTTTCTAAGAAAAACCTTGAGATACGCAAGCTGACCTATATTTAATATTCCATTCATGTCATTTTATACACTATGTTACCATAAACAAACAGACAGATGGAATTAGGATAGAGAGAAGGGAGGGCTGAAAGCCGGAACACATGCAACACTAACCCGCGTCTCGCTATACAATTACTACCATCATGCGTGTAAGGCCACATGCACTAACTTTTTTTCAGATAGACAGTGATAAAAAACACTACCCATACGAGAGTTAGGTTTTAAAAACTTACAACACGCTTATTAGGAAATATGACATTATACTGGTTTACGTTTGAAAACATTACAGTACCCAGACACCACATCGATCGAAGTGAACGGGAGGTAGAAGAAAATACATATTTTGAACGCAGCCCCTTAGCCCCATTAAATTTATATATTTGGGTTCCTTAGGACTTGCTGACAAAGAATATGTTAAACGTTACGCAAACAGTCTAGGAATTAACAAATTATAGCCAAAAGAAATAGTGAGGGTGTCAGACAACCCCAAAATCAGAATCGCTCAGTGGCAGATTTTAAAACCACCATTGTACGGGAAATAGGTCCCCATGTTACATCCTATTTGATTGGAGCGCAATAAATGTAAGGCTAAACACGATTAGTCGGGCTACAAATACTATCTTTTGTTGTTAGGGGAGACGGAAGGAAGGGTACTTTTTTTTCAAACGCTTGTGTAAACATGGCTCGATTGGTTAGACCCGCCAATATAGTCAATTAGGAGCGTCAGGTCAGCACCACATTTTCAAATAAACTTTCTAAAGCAACAGTGCGTTGAGATTCAGCTTATATTTTTCTAAATAAAAGCCTGAGGCAGTGGCAGGTCGGATTTTGTGCCTATTCATTGCCAGTCAACGTAATTCTGTATTATTTCCACGAATTGTGGTAAGCTTGAAATATTTGATATCTTTTTAATGAAAATTGAATATAAATTGATAATTTATGTCTGTATATGTGTGTGGTTCAGTAGCGAACATGAGGCAAAGCCTATATAGTGCTCCAACCTGACAGAAGGTGTCGGAGGAAAGTAAAACTACATGGAATTGCCAAACAGTACACTGACACCTATCTTATGACTAGAAAGAACTAATGCTGGAATTGCAGAGGCGTAGTAACCATTAGGGAGGAGTATACTGGTGGCAATTGTTTCAGATGAAGATAGCAGTTGGCCTACCGCTCTGAACTCAGTGTTTGTTATGTATTGTGTTCAGTCTGGACATAGATTATAAATTAGTTATGAAGTAGGAGGTACAACCTTCTTGTTTCAGGGACTGTGGTCCTAAAGTTATTGAGCAGCACCTGGTCTGAGCTTTGCTGAATCTGGAGGCTGACAGCATACTCCTGGGTCCAGATAGCGACTATTGAGGTGTCTCCATAAGACAGGGGAGCAATCGAGCAGAGGAGTCTTTTCCTGCCACCATCACGAAAGTAAAGCCTCTGTGGCCAGTGGAGCTCAACATTATGTGTCCCCTCAAAAATTGACATTTTGGTAGAAAAAGAGGGACAATACCTTGTTTAAATTGACAGGAACTGTGAACTTTTCCCCCATACTAGTTCCCAGATAAACAAACACTTGAAGTTATGATGACAAACAACAACATAGCTTGAAAAACAAAACCAGTATTACCTCATAGTACTACTACACAACTGACACACATAGGATAATATTATTAAAATATGTCACTACAAGGTTCATATTTATAAATTATGTATATATAAATTGTGATTACAATTGATTGTGATTCCTGGTTCACTTTGTAGTTGAATCAGGATATATATTAGTGAAAGTAATTAATACATTTATATTTGAAAATTTATCAGTGACTCATTTAAGATAGTCTTATAGAATGTTAAATGTGTGTGAGTGTCACAGTGTTGTCAAGTGTGGTGGAATAAATTAAATTGTTTATCTGTCTGTTGTTGTTGTGACTTACACTGCATCATTTACATAACCCTAGACATTTAACGTAGTCATCACTATATTCCAGAATAATTCTGACTGAGGTATAATGTGGTAGCAAGTAAGGTTATCTGTAAAACACTACACCTATTAGATACAGATACCTTCACAGCTGACCTCAGTCAGTACACTAAGTCCCCTATAAATATTTATATCATCCCACTTTACCACATATATATACCTGGCGGGTTATGCCAGTTGAATAACAGCCTTAAGTAAAATTGCTACGCAATTTAGGAGCTCGTTCTGTTGGACGACGGAGTTAATTAAGTACCTGACGCGCTGAGTCAAGGGTACGGAAGCTACATTATAAGCTGTAACATAAAGACAAATGATGATCGAGTATGTCCTAAGCGATGAATGATTCAAGCCTTAGATTACCAGACATTTAACAGTCATTCCATATTTATGTGAAGTCTTTGATCTTGTCAATTCGACTGTTCCTGTTGATGCTACTGTCAGTTTGTGAATAAATGTTTGAAACGTGCTAACAGTCTTCAAACGTCATTGACTACTGCATGCGAGTGTATGGGTGCATTATCGACCTTACTAAGAACTTCAAGCATTCGCGTCTTCATCTACACCCACACTCATCACGTCATAATACCAGTACCACACATCTGATAACATGTATGCTGTTTTGTGTGAGTGACCATCTTACCCCTGGCAGCGCCTCAAGCTGGTGACCTAAATCCACACCTCGACTTTACACCGTCCAGGTGATAAACGACACGCTCACTCTGCCAGCTCACATCACGCATAAACAGTACTATACATTTCTGCATGTTTACAAATTTACCCGTTACACTTACAAACTTTGTTAACGGTGGGGACTCATCTGTTGAAGCAGAATATGGGCGCTTCGTTGCCGTGCGAAATTCAGTGTTGTCTGGACTGATCGTACGTTCGTGGTCACTCTCGGGATGTGCCGTATCAAGGTCAGATTCGTGTCTCAATGAAGGTGATTGAAGAATAATATCATCTTCCTTAAGTGTGCATGTAGCGCTGTCTGCGTTTTCTTCATTGGATGGTGCTGTGTGTCGAGCGTCATTATCTTCAGTATACTGGTTGTCGTGAATTTCTCTACATTGAATCACCTGCAGGGGCGTCTCTTCTTCACTATCCCACTGTTCATCAGAGTGGTAGCTGCTTGTTGAAGGTTGTTCATCTAACACTACAAACTACCTAGCACATATTGCTTGTCTATGTGTAATATCCTTCTTCTAAATCTAAAAACTATAAACTCTCTGTAAAAATCCTCCCTAAAGTCCTAAAAATTTGTAAAAGCCTGTCTATCGCCCACCCCTCACCTTTTTATACACAGCTACTTCTTTATCCCGCCATTTTCACACGACTGACTCTTTTTTTTCACACGTTACAATTTTCTACACACGGCTCTCTGTTTTCGACATTTTGCACACGGCTTTCTGTTATTTCGACATTTGTCTCACACGTCTTTGGTTTCTTTTCGACTTTTGTCACAACTCTCTTTTCCACCTAAACAATGGGAACAAACCCAAATCATAACATTCATTTCCCACTTTCCACGCTTAGCTCTCATTCATTTTTATTATCTGGGACTGCCCTATATTTGCCCTCCCAGAGCAGTGCCTGCTGACTGAAGTTTTAATGATACTGCGTTTTGTGTGAGAGCGTCTTATTTGCTTTTAATGTCGGTCATTCCTATATGTACCATATTATAGCACGTAAAAATGCTAGTGTCGTAGCAGGGATAATGCTAGCGTGGAAGGCATGCGGTCACAGTAGTACTAGATGTAGTAGTAGTAGTAGTAGAAGTAGTAGTAGTAGTAGTAGTTGTAGTAGTAGTAGTAATAGTAGTACTATGAGTAGTAGTAGTAGTAGTGGTAGTAGTAGTAGTAATAGTAGTAGTTGAAGTAGTAGTAGCAGTGATAGTAGTAGAAGTAGTCTTCTTCTTCTTTCTTTGATCATAAGCCGCCGACCTTCAAAGCAGTCAGTGGCCATTACACCTGGTGGCGTCTTGTAGGCAACAACAAATTGAGTCCAGTTTGCTCAGTCGGCAACCATCCTTCGTACAGTGCCCCAACTCTGGTTCATTCTTTGCATCTCAGCCTCCACAGTCCTCCTCCAAGTTGTTTTTGGTCGGCCTCTCTTTCGTTTTCCTTCAGGGGTCCGAAGCATAGCTGTTCTTGTGATGGCATCGGGGTCTCTTCTGAGGACATGGTCAACCCAGCTCGAGCGTCTGCCAGCTTTGATGGTGTGCATGTCCTCTTGCTTGCTCCGAGTAAGCAGATCTTGGTTGGTGATGGTATTCGGCCAAAAGATTCGGAGAATTTGTCTTAGGCATGTTGTGTGAAAAGAGGACAATTTCGACATTTCCTTCTCTGTAACTCTCCAGCTCTCCGCGCCATAGAGAAGCACAGAAAGCACACAGCTCTGATATAATCCTAATTTTGTGCTTGTGCTGTACTGAGAGGACTTCCAGATGTTGTTTAGACTAAAAAAGGCTGTTCTTGCTTTGTTCATTCTGTTGTTGATGTCTTTGCTTGCTCCGCCGTCAGTTGTTACTATGCATCCTAGGTATGTGAAGGCATCTGTCTGTTCCAGTTGCTGATTCCTTACTGATATGGGCTCAGGGTTGCACACATTGAGCGTCATGACCTCTGTCTTCTTTAGGTTGATGTTCAAGCCCACCTGCTGGCTATACTTATTAAGTCTATCCGTTTTTTCCTGGATGTGTTGATGTGAATGTGCTAGCAGTGCAATGTCATCTGCATATTCCAGATCTTCCAATATAGTCCATCTTATTCCTCTTGGATTGCCCTCTGTTGTCTGGCGCATCACCCAGTCTAAGACTTAAAAATAGAGTGGTTGATAAGGGGCATCCCTGTCGTACTCCTGTCTTCACTTCAAAGGTTAGGTTGCTCTGCCCAATGCTACACGTAAAGTTGGCATAAAGGCTTTTTATGATTGACACTATGCAGCTTGGAATTCCATAAGCCCTCAGTATTTTCCATAAACTGTCCCTATGTATACTGTCAAAAGCCTTCTCAAAATCAACGAAATTAATGTACAGATGTCTTTGCCATTCTGAGCACTGCTCTATAATATTCCTGAGGGTAAATATATGATCTACACATCTTCTGTTCTTTCTAAATCCTGCTTGTTCTTTCCGCAGTTTGTGGTCTACTGCTTTTGAGATTCTCTGCATAATTATCCTGCCTAGTATTTTGCTGGGAACTGAGAGAAGAGTTATTCCTCTCCAATTATTGCAGTCTGCAAGATCTCCCTTCTTGTGCAATTTGACAATTATTCCTTTTCTCCACTCTGTTGGTGTTGTCCCTGTTTTCCAGACTTGTGAAAATAGTGGTTCTAATAATTCTGCTGCTAGCTCTGGGTCTGTCTTAAATAGTTCTGCATTTAAGTTATCATGACCAGGAGCCTTTCCATTCTTTAACCCTTTGATTGCTGTGATGATTTCTTCTTTTCGTGGGATGTCTGTATTAACATCTAGATCATTTTCAGCCCCAGGAACATTTAATTGTGTCTCTGGTGGTTCCTTATTCAGAGTTTCTCTGAAATGCTCTTCCCATCTTGTTTCCTGTCCCTCTACTGTCGTGATGAGATTTCCGTGCTTATCTCTTACTAATGTAATATTGTCTGCCCCTCTGATGCTTTTAGTTATTTTGTATACTGTGCTTTGTTCATTTCTCAGTGCTGCCTCTTCTGCCTGTCTTGCAAGATCATCCAGAAATGTCCTTTTGTTAGCACGGGTTTGACGTTTAACTTCCTTGTCCAGCTGACTGTACTGTTCACTATATATTGCCTTTAACCTGGGAGATTTAGCTTCTGTTTTCTTTCTTTTCATTTCCTTTCTCTTCGCTATGGTGTTTAGCGTATCTGGTGTTATCCAGTCTTGGCTCTTTCTTTCCTGTAATCCCAAGCATTACTTGCTGCTTTCCTTGTATATTGTTGAGATGGTGTTGAATCTCTGGTCAATATCATCGGTCTCTGTTCTTTCCTGGCTTTTGATAATCTCATATCTTCTCTTTACGTCGACCGCGAAAGCTTTTCTGGTGAGGGGATCCTTCAGTTTCGTGATGTTGTATCTTTTCTGTTTGACTGCAACTGGTCCAGCAGCTCTGAGTTTCACCTTCAGTCTTGCTACTACTAGGTGATGATCACTTCCCACATCTGCGCCTCTTCTTACTTTCACGTCTTGTAGTGCATGTCTCCATCTGTCATTGATCATTATGTGATCTATCTGGTTTCTGTCTCATCCATTTGGTGATTCCCATGTTAACTTGTGCACTTCCTTGTGTGGAAAAAGTGTTTCACCAATGACCAGGTTGTTAATACTGCAGAAGCTTATTAGTTTGTCCCCATTTTCATTTGCTGTTCCAATGCCGCATTTCCCTATTACTCTTTCGTTATAATTATTGTGTGCTCCCAATTTCGCATTTAGGTCTCCCATTACTATAATCAGATCGTACCTGGGTGTAGTTTCCATTTCTTTTTGTACCTGTTGATAGAACTCGTTCTTGATCTCTTCATCGCTGTCGTTTGTTGGTGCATAGCATTGTATAATTGTGGTTTTGGTGAACCTCCCTCTTAGTCTTGCTCTTATCAGTCTGTTGTTGATGGGTTTCCATTCCAGTAAAGACCTTTCCATTCCTTTCTTCAGGATAATGGCTACACCTTCGTTGTGCTGACCATCCTTTCTGCTAGAATAAAGTACTGTTTCCCCTGTGGCTTTTTTTTATTCTCCCCTTACCTGTCCATCTGCTCTCGCTTATTCCCAGGATATGCTTCTTGTAGTTCCTCATCTCTGCTGTGATTTGTCTCAGCTTTCCTGCCTCATTCATAGTTCTGACGTTCCAAAAACCAATTCTGGTTTCGTGTTTTGCGGTCGGGGCATCCGTTTTCATGCCAGTGGCTTCCTTTCGGCTTTCACCACTGCCAGTCATACGAGACTGAGACTCCGGATGTCCGTCCAGCAGCACAGTTTTTCCATTTATTGTTGTTTCCGTAACGTGCGATTTTTTTTCATAAACAGGGGTGTCGGCCCTGTGCTAAAACCCCCAACCTGGAGGACCAGAGTACCAGTTTTTGTCTGACCCCTACCCACGCAGACCAGTCCAGCTTGGTTGAACCTACCAGGAGTAAATCTCCCACTGGCATAGCTCTGGGGATTGTCAGGGTACACAAGCTGCCATACCGCTACAAGGTATAGGTACCATTGATGGCAGAGTAGAAGTAGTAGTAGTCGTCTTTTTCTTCTTCGTACACTTTCAGACGTCAACTTGAATATGTTTAAAGAAAGCAGTGGTCAGCCTGAAGTTGTTGGTATCTCCATAGATGAGTTTGTCCAGGAACGGTACTAGTGACGGCTGTATCTGCCTTATCTGTTCCTCATATGTTAGACACCTTTGCAGCAGATGTCCAGTAGTCATTTTATCGGTGCCATAGTTACACTCATCAGTAGTTCCCATCTGTGGCTGTTGAATAGGTGGTATCTCAATCTGTTGTGACCTGAATAGATGGTATCTCAATCTGTTGTGGCCTGAATAGGTGGTATCTCAATCTGTTGTGGCCTGAAGAACTTGTTCTACTTGCTCAGTTCTTCTGAGTTGGCAATATGTATACTTTTTCTGGTGACCTGGATGTTCTCCTTCCAATATGTCTCTGTATCTGCTCCTGATAAAGCTTATGGCCTCTTCGTAAATATGAGAATGGCGAGAAACGTAGACTTGAGGAAGATACGCTTTTATTTATTTTAAACATTTGTTTTTTTTTTTAATTCACGGAAGGTAACTGTTTGAAGAATTATTAAGAAGTCATACACACTGACACACAAGAAAAAAAACAGACTTGCAAAACTCGGAGCATGCTTGGTTCAAAGTTCAAACACGCCAGCCAACATGCAGTTTGGTTTGATTTCGTTTCAAGGGCCATCTTCACTGCACACGGACAACTCCTTTAATCTTCCGATTTCCTCCCTTAGATCACAAATTGAGAATCTCATTACATGAGATTGAGGGGGGTGGGGGGGGGGGGGGGGGGGGGGGGGGGGAGTATTTCTTTTTCTTCTGCGTTCGTCCAAAAAAGGACGTTTGTTACGTTGTGTCGCAGTTTATAACAAAGCTGCGATATCTGCACCTTTCGGCCCGACACATCCGTATTCGACATGGCATTTTTAGGACCGGGTTAGCCTTCCCTCTTCGATCCCTACTCGCTCAACCAGACTGCAGTGATGCAGCCTGTTTCCAGGACCACCCCTTGCAGGTGGAGTAGGGTCTTGGTCAGCTCTGTTTCGTTGACCCTGACGCAAACAGTCAAGCTATGGGTCGCTTACTGCATTCCTCACTTTTGATGCGCCTTCGGTCCCAGGGGGGAGGATGATATCATTAGGACCCACTGGTTTTGAAAAAATTCCCATCAAATATATTCCCTGTACTGGGAACCGAACCCGGTACCTTCACAATTAGAGGAGGACGCCATACCTCTTAGCCACTCCGACAATCAACATGGAAACAGTTAAACTAATACTTGATAACAACTTTAAAGAGTCATGACTGAACGTGCTTGGTATAAAGAAATGACCCACCCAAACAAAAATGACAACATAACATCCTAACGCACGGTGCAGAACACAATATTCCAACTAAGAACAGAACAGACCAAACTCAAGAAACACTTAGACAAAGGCGGGCAAAGGCAGCTGCAGCTTTGCCAATGCGGCCGTCGATTTCTGTATCCAGTGAGAGTTTGTCATTGATGGTAGACCCTAGGTATGTGAAGTGATGCACCACTGCCAATTCATAGTTATCGATAGTGATAACTGGTGCAGCACCCACATCCTGACTCAGCACATTCGTTTTCTTTAGACTTATTCTGAGGCCAAAGTCCTTGCATGCTTTAGTGAAGCGATTCATCAAGCTCTGAAGCTCCTGTTGGCTTTGAGTGACGACTGCAACATCATCAGCGAACAACAAGTCTCTTATAGTGACTCTTCTGATTTTTGTTTTTGCCTTCAGCCTTGAAAGATTAAACAGACGGCCATCTGACCTAGTGTGAAGGCATATTCCTTCAGTTGCATCACTGAATACATGTTTCAAGAGTAAGGCAAAGAAGATCCTGAAGAGGGTCGGAGCCAGAACACAGCCCTGTTTAACGCCACTTCGTATGTCAAAGGGCTGTGACGTGCATCCAGCATATTGGACTTTACCCTTCATGTCGTCATGGAATGATTTTATCATTTTCAGCATTTTAGAAGGGCAGCCTATTTTCAGGAGGATTTTGAAGAGTCCATCCCTACTAACCAGGTCAAATGCTTTTGTGAGGTCTATAAAGGCGATATATAAAGGCCTTTTCTGCTCTCTTGATTTTTCCTGAAGCTGGCGGAGAGAGAATATCATGTCTGTTGTTGATCTGCCAGATCGAACACCACACTGTGCCTCTGGATATATGCGCTCAGCTAACTTTTGTAGCCGCATTAAAGTGACTTTGTCAAAAATCTTACCAACAATACTAAGAAGAGAGATGCCTCTGTAGTTATTGCAATCACTTCTGTGTCCTTTATTTTTATATTTGATTAAATCAGGAGGAATCCCATCACTGCCTGGTGCTTTGCCAGAGGCCAAGCTATCAATAGCTTTGCTGAGTTCCTCTAATGTTGGTTCGGCATCCAGCTCCTCCAAAGTTGGCAGACATTTGACATCATCGAGGGCTGCAGGCGTAACGGTATTTTCTCTAGCGTAAAGCTCAGAGTAGTGCTCGACCCACCTCTCCATCTGCTTACTCTTATCGGTTAGCTTCTCTCCGCTGATGGTTTTTAGCGGTGCCGTCTTACTTTTCTGGGGGTTAAGTGCTTTCTTTATACCGTCATACATTTGTCTAATGTTGCCTGTTTGCGCTGCGATCTGGATGCCTTCATGTCTGACACGATAGAGTTTTCTTGGTTGTGCTCTAATTTTGCAGCAAACCAAGGAGTAATCTGTATCACAGTCTGCACTATGGTACGAGCGCGTGGAGAGCCAAGACCTGAGAAGCGGCCTTCTGACGAGAATCAGGTCCAGTTGGTGCCAGTGCTTGGATCGTGGGTGTCTCCGTGACACCTTATGCTGGGGTTTTGTCTGAAAGTAGGTGTTGGTCACGCAGAGGTCATGGTGGACACACAACTCTAAGAGCTGTTGTCCATTTTCATTCATCTTGCCAATACCAAACCTGCCCAGACATGGAGGCCATTAAACATTATTGGCACCCACTCTAGCGTTAAAGTCACCAAGGAGAACACGCTGTTCTTGCATAGGTATGCTTTTGATGACTGTTGCTAGATTCTCGTAGAACTCATCTTTAGCTTCTGAGGCAGAGTACAGAGTAGGAGCATACACACTGACAAGGGTGATGGGACCTGTGCTAGTTAGCAGGCGGAGCGTTAACATGTGTTCTGATCCATTCTCACCTGGTTCAACCATTTTAGTTAACGATTTTTTGACCGCAAAACCTACTCCGTGTTCTCTAGTTTTATTAAGATCTCTTCCTTGCCAATAAAACGTGTAGTCCTTCTCGCTCACCGTTCCAGAGCCCGCCAGACGCGTTTCCTGAAGTGCAGCTATATCCACCTGAAGTCGTTTAAGCTCATCATTAATTATGGCTGTCTTCCTTACATCGTTTACGTCCTGTAGGTTTTCGGATAGTCCAGTCAACATAGTCCGGACGTTCCAGCATCCCAATCTGAGAGTTTGCTTATTTCTGTTAATATCTAAATCTATAAACTATTAGCAGGATATCTATTTAAAAAAAATTAATAAACAAATAATTAGTTTTAGGAATGTCAACACGTGTTCTACTGTACTTAGAAGTTATGGCGATGATATCCCACGGGCACAGGCAATTATATCCCAGAAATTACATATTACATATCCCATGAATGAATTCCCGAACAAAAATTAAATTACAATTTGTCTGACTCGTGAAAAGCTACATCAATGCTGCTGTTTCAAAAGACGCCACCTCACACTAGATTTTTTTTACATATCTTTTACACAAAACGTGTAACCTTTATTTGTATACGAAGCACTGTATCCGTTTGAAATTTACGGCCATACTATATAATATTAAAAGTAATAAGTATGTCTAATCAAGACTCAAACGCTATTGTGAAAACACGGCAGGTTACAACGAACGTAAATTTAAATGAGTTCAGTGTTAATTTTAGATTTGTCTGTAAAATACGAGCTGTAGATTTACATAACTGCTGAATGTATACATGTCGGACACATCAGTACGTGTCGGTAAATATGAACAATCCTTAGGCTGTATCATCTCTTCGAGTTGGTTGAGAGCGAATAGTAAAGATAGGTAAGGTAACGAGAGACCTAGTGGGATGGGATGGTTATTTTGAGAAAGATGATAAGAGAAAGAAATTGTAAGACAAGCAGAAATGTGAAATAGAAGGTAGAATGATGTAGGCAGTTAAAATGAGGGAAAGCAGAGTTACAAAGTTAGATGATGTGAGAACATTTAACAGGAGATAAAATAACCTGAAAGGTTAACAGATGGAATAAAACAACTTAATGAGAGGAAGAAAGACAAAATAACAGACGTAATGAAACATATAACATGGGATACAAGAGATAACGAATTAACAGGAGAGAGAAAAAGAAACGAGTGGCTATAATGATAAAATAAATGAGAGACATAAGGCAAGGAAAAAAGAACATTTTTAACAAATTAAAAATAGTATCGGAGTTAGTTTTACAATTGAATAATACACATGTTGTTTCGGGAATACTCTTCGTCAGCCACGGTCACAAATAGAAAACAAAGATGAGAAGTATAGTAAGGCTAAGAGGAAATAACAAAGAACAAGCACGGACGTGGAAAAAATATTAAATTAACTCATAAAAGTATTGAAAATGGAAAACGTCCAGTGCAATGACTTACCAACTGTTACAACATCTCAAACATAATTTAAACAATAATAGATAAAAAAAAAGCATATTGTTATCAACACTTTGCTGTCAGTGTAAAATATGGTCACTTGACCAGAGAACAGGACAATCACATCCTGTGAGATGAAATGTTTAAGAGGGAGACCAGAATGAGAAATGATGACAACAGAACAATTTTAGGAACTACTTGTCGCTTAAAGAATATAGAGAGACAGAAAATAAAGTGATTTGGCCATCTAATGAGAATGGAGCCCGGTCAGCTACCACTTCGCCTACAACAGACGAAATGGTTTTACGACACGGCGAAGAGGCAGATGGATAGACAATAGCATGATTCCACATCTTTTTAGTCATGTGCATATTTTGGCCGACATATACATATATATATATATATATATATATATATATATATATATATATATATATATAGATATATATATATATATATATATATATATATATATATATATATATATTCATAACCCTCCACTCCCAAAGGAGCATAGGCCTTCAACAAACACATGCCAAGTCCTCCTGTCACGTGCCATCATCTCAAGTTCTTTCCATGTTCTCCTCATCATTTTCACCTCTGTTTCCAACTCTCTTCTCCATGTACTTCTTGGTCTTCCTCTGCCTCTCTTGCCCTGGGGGTTCCAGAACAAGGACTGCCTTGTAATGATATCAACAGGTTTCCTCAGTGTGTGTCCTATCCATCGCCATCGTCTTCTTCTCATCTCTTGTTCCACTGGCACTTGTCTAGTTCTTGTCATCGGTTCCACGTTGGTAACCTTGTCATACCATTTTAATCCCTCTATTCTACGCAAGCACCCATTTATGAAAGTCTGTAGCTTTTTGGTTGTTGTCTTTGTTGTTCTCCATGTCTCCGAGCCATACAATAGGACTGACTTCACATCTGAGTTGAAGATTCTTATTTTCGTGTTGGATCCTATTTCTCTTGATCTCCATATATTTCCCAATGCAATGAAAGCTCCTCTTGCATTTTGTATTCGTATTTTGATATCGCTGGCTGTCCCTCCAACTTTGTCTATATTACTGCCAAGATATGTGTATGATTCTACATCTTGTATTGGTGTATCTTCAAGTTCAACCCTGTTATCATTACCTGCATTTATTCGCATTATTTTTGTCTTTTCCCTGTGTATTTTCAGACCCAATTGCTGTGACCTCTCATCGAGTGTTTTCAATTTGTCCTGCATCTGATTACAGTTATGGGACAGAAGAGCCAAGTCATCAGCAAAATCCAGATCATCCAACTGCTTAGTCAGAGTCCACTGGATTCCATTTCTGATGTGTGTTGTCGATGATCTCATAACCCAATCTATTGCCAGCAAGAAAAGAAATGGAGACAAGAGGCATCCCTGTCGCACTCCTGTTCTTATCCCAAATGGTTCTGTAAGCTGTCCTTCATGAAGAACTCTGCATGTCATGTCTTCATAGGTTTTCTTTACTAAATTAATGAGATATATATATATATATATATATATATATATATATATATATATATATATATATATATATATATATATATATATATATATATTCTTCTTCTTCTTCTTCTTCCATCCTTAGCCACCGACCGTCAAAGCAGTCAGTGGCCATTACGCCTAGTGGCGTCTTAGGGCAACAGCAGATAGGTTTTCTTTGCCATTGTTTCCCATCACGCCTATTGGCGTCTTTAGGGCAACGGCAAATCAATCCATTTGCTGTTGTTTCCGTAATCGAAGTGACTGGCAAACGGGTGATCAGCCCGTTGGTATATATATATATATATTTATATATTTATATATATATATATATATATATATATATATATATATATATATATATATATAATATATATATATATATATATATATATATATATATATATATATATATATATATATATATACTATGTCCCAGTCTTGACATATGGATGCGAGTCATGGGCAAAAAAACAAACTGAACGTTATCTATCGTTACTGTTCGTTCATTCATTCGTTCGCTCGTTTGTTCATTCAGTCGTTCGTTCGTGTGTTCATTCGTTTGCTCGTTTGTTCAATCCTTCGTTTATTCATTGAATCGTTCGTTAGTTCATTCATTCATTTGTTCGTTCATTCATTCATTTATTCATTTATCCGTTCGTGCATTCGTTGATTAAATTGCTCGTTCGTTCATTCCTTAAATCGTTCGTTCATACATTCTTTGATTAAATCACTCTTTCGTTCATTTATTCATTAATTCGTTCGTTCATTCATTCGATAGTTCGTTCGTTCAAACGTTGATTCATTAGTTCGTTCGCTCGCTCAATCATTAATTTGTTCGTTCGTTTATTAGTTGATTCAATCGTCCATTGGTTCATTCAATAGTTCTTTGGGTCATTCATTAATTCATTCGTTCATTCATTCATTAATTCGTTCGTTAACTCAGTCTTTCATTCAATTATTAATTCATTTGTTCATTCAATTATTAATTCATTTGTTCATTCAGTTATTAATTCATTTGTTCATTCATTCCTTCGTTAATTCATTTATTCGTTATTTCATTAATTCTTTCACTCATTAATTCGTTCGTTAATTCATTCATTCATTATTTCGTTCGTTCATTCATTCATTGATCCAATCCTTTGTTCGTTCATTCATTTATTCGTTCATTCATTCCGTGATTCAATAATTCGTTCGATTGTACATTTAATAATTCATTCATTCATTCAGTCATTCATTACCCGCTAGCCTCCCTGTAGAGTATACACATTGAAACAGTTGAGGCGAAACCATCATGTCATGTGACATTCATCCACGTTCATTCCGTGTCTGCGTTATACTTGACATGTTTGTCTCCAGCTTTCTTCTCCACATGCTGCTGGATCTTCCTCTATTTCGTTTACCTTGGAGATTCCAGAACAAGGATTGCCAAGTAGTGCTATCAGCTGGTTTCCTCAGAGTGTGTCCTATCCAAAGCCAGCGTCATTTCTTTACTTACTTTAACTTTTTTTCCGGTACTCTCTTGCATAAATAACTTTGTTGTTGTATATGAAACTGAAGGTAAATGAATGTACTTGTGCTTCAAGTATAAAAGCTTTCATTGAAAAATTATTAGTTATTCAAGGTAAGGAAACAGCTCTAGTACGAGCAAAAGATACGGCATCCACTTAATAGGCTCCCGGGTCAAATGGGTCTAAATCGAAAACCTATATAGTGGTTATTGGGCTGTCGTTGGCTGCTGTGAGCTTGGGATGATGTAGGGTTTCTGTGATGTTGTTTCTCCATCTTCCTCGTGGTCTTCCTCGTGCCCCGAAACACAGATTTTCTACTGGTTTAGGCGTGGATTGGTAAAAGATCGGGCTCCTTTCCCATTAAGTGGCCAAACTACTTAATTTTCTCTATTATATATTTGACGCAGAGTGTAGTTCCTATAATTTTTCTGATGTCATTATTTCTCATTCTGTCTCTTGTTGTAACATTCATAACTTTTCTTAAGCATCTTATCTCACAAGATGTGATTTTCCATTCCTGTGCTCTGGTCAGTGACACTGATAGCAAAGGATGGTAGGAATATACTTTTTATCATATGTATGTCTTATCCAACGCCAACATTATTGGGTGTACATTTTTATTCCTCTGCCTTTAATACGTTATGATTGTTAGCAACAACTCGTGTCAAACAGCAAACAAATGAAATATTAAGAAAGAGTTATCGAAGACAATGTGGATAGGAAGTTTCTATTTTTGAATCTCAGTATATCTCCTGTTTACTAGTTGCTGCTAGATCACACTGTTTAGTGTCATTTATAAGGTCCTATTTCCGCGGTCTGTAGCGAGAGGTTAGATGTTATGAATTAAGGATATCCTGGACAAATAGTTGTATCAGAGGATGCTAAGATAGTGCCAGATAAGAGACTGGTCTTATAAGTAATACCCCCTTCTCTGAAAAGAGCAAGGGTGTATAGACATCAAAGTGGGGGCAAGCTATGTAAGTTCTCAGAGACGATGATGATGATGATGATGTACTCTGAGTCCCTAACTGCTACCCCCCAAGATCCCACAAAGATTAATGATTATATGTTTGGTTTTATTTGACTAGTTATCTAGGGGGTATTTTAAAGTATTTACTGTAATAAATTTCAAATACAGAACTTTAAACTTAATAAAACTTATCAAGCAAGTCTGAATGAAATATTTACAATTTTATTTGTCCTGAACCGTAAAATCTTTTCCGGTCAGGAATACTCAAGAGAACTGTAAGGATATATACATATAGAAATAAATAAAATGAAAAGAATCTTCCCTCCTGAATAAAAGGTGAAGTATTACTAATTTTCACATAAAGTCTCTACTCCTAAGTTATTCACTTTCTCTGGCTGGTAAGAGTCACATAGGTATTGTTAGTCATTGTTTTCTTCATAAAGGGATATTGTTTATAAGTGTGAAACTTTTTTTCTGGATCTCTGGATTGAGCTGTGCAGTGAACCCACATTAACTTATCTTGGATCCTGGTAATGGATGATTTCTTCTCCACCTTCCCTGACCACACAAATTTGCATCTCAAAGCTTGGAAGCTGGGCGTAGTTCTGAGTTTTATGTAGAACTGTAGTCCACAGGCTTCCTCACAAAATGACAGGTGCTTTCCTAGCACTAGTGAGACATAACCTGGAATAAAGGAATGATCACATTCCATGTAGGTATCTGCTTCAGTTCACACACTCACACTCAACATCACAACTTACCCTTTCTGTAATTATGCTAACAGGTTGCACTGAACAGATAACGTCTTCTCCTACCGCCAGTTCCATGTGAATATTCTTTTTCTGTACTAATTCTATGATAGAATCCTTTGCCCCATGGCGCGATTTAAGGCAGACTGTGTTGTAAGATTCGAGATGTAGTTTTGAAAGGGTCAAGACGGTATGGGGAAGTCCTCTGTGTGTTCGACCAAGATGTTTAAAGATTGTTCCCCTATGTTGTATTCTGATGCGCCTAGGAGGCGAGTGAGTTTTGTGATATTTATTCTGAAGAGACATTAAGGTAATTTACCCCTTAATACAGTTTCCCTTTTTTGCCAGAATTATATATGATTCTTTGTAGCCAGCTAGTGACTTTTCCCTGGGCGGGAAAGAGTCCATCTAAGAATACCAGTAATGGAGCTCACGAAGTATTCTAACATTATATGTACTGGGTTTGTATATGCAAGACGAACTTTATGTATTGACTGTATCCCGCTATTTCCGGCGATACCATTTGCACAAGGTGTGACTCACCTTGTTTGCTGAAGAAATACCACAGAGGCCATTATATCTAGGGGCCCGCCATATTGTGCGGCCTGCTGAAGACCCGAGAATATCCCTGACTTGCTGTGGTCAGAAGGGAGTTTGTTTAAACTCACATAATCAAGACCCGTTCCCAATACGGGGTATTTAGTTGTAGCTGACGAAAGGAGAATTGAACGAGGTCAGCTTTATTTATATATATGCACAGCTTATCGATGAACTGTTTGTGGATACTATGTCCTGAGTTGTCAAATGACTATTTTATATTGATGTCGGCGTACCTGTCGTTGTGGTGTATTAAAGTCTATCAAACGTCAGAGGTGTTTCCACTCTCTATGAATTACTACATGTATTTCTACCAAAGTGGGATGTCAGTTAGATGCCTGTCTTCCACGAACCATCATACGCCCATTCACACTCATTGATGTCTACACACACTTTATTACTGCACCACCTCAACACTTTCAAGTCAACTAAACGTATGCCAGCATCGTTGCGGCCAACCAAGGCCTATATGGTTATGATAGCCTGTGTGGCGGTGAATTACATCTAACATTGATACTGGACATTCTACAGCCCACAACATTCGACTACTACATTTACGGTGGCAAAGTACTGAGCCTGTCATATTCATGCCACGGACACCTACTACGCTTCAACGAACACTGACCATTTCTGACCGTTACATGTAAAACTGCCTATTTACATTATAGTGGCCAGTACGGGCCTTTAAATTATGGTGTGCCAGCTTGATTGGGCTATTTTGGAAGATATCAAGTTCGTCTACAATTGAGAGTACTCAGCGCTGTGTAGTTTGTGGACACATCGGCTACCCCAGCTAATCAAGACAAAACTAGGTCAGAAGGTCAAGTGCCGTTACTATCACTGTTACTGTCATTTGGGAAGCAAGTTCAGCTGCTGTATTCAGAAGGTCAAGTGCCGTTACTATCATTGTTACTAGTATTTTGGAAGCAAGTTCAGATGTATTTTCAGCGTTGGATCCTCTAATCCTCAGAATGCTGACTATAGTTCTTCATCGTTGCTGTTGTTGACGATAGGATTGTAAAGATAAGTGGCCTGTTTATTGTTGTGAACTGTGCCTTTTTATTGTGTTTGAACTAAGCCTTCCGCATTTACACATCCATTTTATGTTTACATGTTTACATGTTATCTGTTTATTGATATTTCAGCGGGTTTACGGTTGGGCGGTGTCTTGTGGTCGGATATTCCACGTAACAGAGGGCCTACTGTAAGCGTTCTTTAGGGACTGTGCAAATTTCCTTTAGTGGAAAATTCTAGCGACATTTGTTGCTATTTTTGTTTAGTTGTGATGAGGTGTACTTTCCTTTGTTGTTATTGTCATATTTTATTTTTTTGCTGTTCTTTAGTTTTTTGTTTGATTTGTTTGTATCTGTCATCCTCCTCTTTCTTTCATTTAGTTCTATACAACCTTTGTGTTTATACACAGTTGCGTAATTTGTTTTGTTTACTTTTTGCAGTTATCATCACATGCTTTGTGATATTTTCTTTAGTTCCGCTTTAATGCTCATTTGATTTCTGCGAATGTTATCGTATTGCCCTTGATGCTTGTTCTTTGTTTATGTTGTTCTTTGTTGTCATATGCTGTTTATATATTTATATTTGGTCATACACTATTGGTACTATAGTGTATTTAGAATATAGAGGTGATTATTGGTGTTATTATCATAAAGGTGATTATACAAGTTCTTTATCAAAGACTTGTCTCCCACAGAGATTGGGATAAAGTGAGGTTATTATACAAGTTCTTTATTAAAGACTTGTTACCATTAAGGTTGAAATAAGGTAATTTATTATTTCAGGATACTGATCTCATATTATTAGACATAATGTCTACACTTGAGTACTTTATTGAGCAAGGGAAATCCCTTGGTAAATCTGGTGAGAAGTTGGAAAAATTCCTGACTGTTCAGTATGCCAAGGCACTGAAGTCGGAAGAAACGAGACAGAAAATAGAAGCTGAACAAAATAAAATGGAAGCTGAAAATTTAAGGTTGCAGATGCAGGCAGATGAAAGAAAATTCAAGATGGAAATGGAAAAACAAAAGAGAGAATCTGAGGAGAAAAAAATCCAGCTACAAATGGAAAAAGAGGCTGAAAAAAAAGATTAGATAGAGAGGCTGATGAGAAAAAAATCCAGCTACAAATAGAGGCTGAAAATAAAAGGTTAGACAGAGAAGCTGAGGAGAGAAAAGCGAAAATGGAACATGAAGTAAAACTCTTAGCTTTGGACTTAGAGAAATTGAAGTTGATGAATATGGGTAATGCTAATGATCCAAATAATCAGTCACCTTCTAACAAGACAAATACTACAACTTATAAGGCCAAACTACCTGCTTTCAATTCTTCCAGTGACGATAAAACGTTCTATCTGGATAGATTTGAACGGTCATGTCAATCTCATAAGGTGGATAAGTCAGAGTATGTTAATCAGTTGTCAGAGATACTTAAGGGTGAAGCTCTGACTATGTTAAGCATGGTAGATGAGATTGACAAGAATAATTATGATGTTGTCAGGGCAGCCATATTAAAGAAATATCAACTTAACAAAGACGGTTATCGTCTTCGCTTCAAGAATATGTTACCTGAAACTGGTGTAGAATTCTCAGAATTCATCCCAAAATTACGTATTACGTTCAAAAGATGGATTGAGCTGCCTAAAACAGAACATACATATGAAGCCCTTATGGACTTATTACTTCGAGACAAAGTTATGTCATCTGTCAATGAGTCTTTTCTTGCTTTTCTACATGAGCGTAAACCTAAGAATATAAAGGACATGGAAGAATATCGTTGCCAGTATGTCACTGCGCACCCTCATGTAACTGTTAGCAATTCTAAAGTTAAAGAAGGTTTGCCAGTTGCTTCTGCAGCATCATACGGCCCTAACTTTCTTCGTAAATTTCAAGGTGCTCAACACAACTTTAATAAGAAGAGCAATCGTAATTATGATCAAAATCAAGGCAATCCATCACATAATGGTTCTTCTTCTAAGAACTGGAGACGAGCTGACAGTCCTCGTAATTTTGGGTCCAATAATTATGGACACTTTCGCAATAGGAACTATCCAGGCTATTCTTCGCGGAGACAGCGAAACCAAACTGGTGGATACTCTAATCAATGGGGAAATGACAATAGTTATTATGGAAACTGGGATTCGAACCAGAACTATGGTCACAGTAGAGCAAACAATGACAATTTCAGAGGAAATAATAATCGCGGTAGATCTCAACATAACAGACATAGATCATATCACCAGGCAAACTCTGTACAACAAGAGTCTCAGGGAGCCTGTGGTCAAGGGAACGATAATAAAAACGCTAATGCTATCACTTGTTCTGCTTTTGATTTTGGGAGAGCATCTCAATGCCCCCAATGCACAACATTGTTTGAACCGACTACTGTAACTACTTTGAGTTGTGGTCACCCTCTTCCCCTCTTCCCGCTCTCCCTGCTGCAGTTGCGCATGACGGGAGAGGATCTCTTGTCTTACATAAAGGTCTAGTGAATATTACCGAAATTAGTCTACCGAAATTAGGTTAAGCAAATAAAGATGAAATAGTCAAGTGACGTAACCTCTAAGTACACACAAGTATGGTTATATTGCGAACTGAGGCTTCAGTCAATTTATATCCTGACTAAAAGTCAGATCTTCAGTCAGCTAATATAAGCATGAGAACCTAATAGACGTTAACATTCACTGAATTTTTCCTGAGAAAATTCCAGTCAATATTAAACCCTTTCCAGCCTTCCCGACGAATATACGAATAAACAGATAGATATGGATGGGGCACACAAAATGATAAGTAGGAAAGCAAGCAAAGTAACGATAAACTGCAGACCAAAGCTAGTTACGGAACAGTATGAAAGTGTTCAAGCGCTTTGATAAAATCAAGAACTTATCTTTTTATCTGTCCTGCTTATCCTGAGAAATACATTAGTGCATGTAAATCCAAGCTTCAGTTCCACTCAAGTCTAGACAGCAGCTGATGACCATTTATAGTAGACCTTGACCTTGGTGGAGCCGCGGTAGCATAGTGGTTAGTGCACTGGCTTCCTAGCGCAGTGGTCTATGGTTCGATCCCCAGATGAGGCGGAAAAATGTTTAGGCCACAAACGGCTCCTGGGTCGACCCAGCCCCAAATGGGTACCAGAGCTACTCTGGGAAGGTTAAGGCGGCCGGCGTGATGCCGACCACATCACCCCTCGTGTGCCGACGGTCAAGATAATATGGGCCTAACACCATATTCCCAATATGCCTCAATGGGCGTGTAACGGGTTCCTTTACCTTTACCTCCTTGACCTTGGTAGTACGATCGTTTAACAGAATTCAACCGTTTTCGAACGTTGGTTACTGATCTGCGTTGCAGCTGTTGATGCTGTAGATGAAGACACACTTCTTACAACGATTCAGATACTTGAAGTTGATAAATATCGTTCGTTTGAAATGGTTCAGCTTCTTGTAGTAGGTGAAGATAGGATCCTCTCAGAATGTGTTGTCTGCTAGTAATGACGGCATCGATACAGTGACGTCATATACTGACATGCGCGTTAGAGTTGCCGGCTTGTCTTGAATGAATATTCACGATTTAAAAGTTTATCGTCAGATTGACTTCCTTTCGATACTTTATGGGGTCGGTAGTCTCTACGAAATCCAAACGCTTCTGACATCAATTATGTCAAGTTCGGGAACTTCTTATTTCTTTCGATGATGTTCTGACTGATCTTCCAGGTCAGACATCACTTATCTCCCATGACATTATCCTTACTGACTATCAGCTTATTTAACTAAGACCCTATCCTATATCTTTACACCACAAAGATAGGGTAGAGAAAGAGTTAAAAGAGATGATACGTTTAGGTGTTATATCTCCTTCGGAATCACAATATGCATTCCCAATGGTGATTGTTAAAAAGAAGGATGATTCCTTACGTGTATGCATTGATTTTAGGCGACTGAACAGACTTACAGATGATCTTCTATCACAAGTATCTAATGCTACTTTCTTTAGTAAATTAGATCTTTCTAAAGGCTATTGGCAAATTCCACTTGCCGAACATGCTAAACCATACACAGCGTTCACAACTCCATTTGGTCTTTTCCAATGGAATTACATGTGTTTTGGTTTAGTAAACGCACCTGCGACGTTTGTGCGCATGATGCGCCGTCTTCTTGGCGATCGGAAAGATGTCATCACGTACATCGATGACATCTGCTTATTTCATGACTCTTGGGAAGACCACATTGATGGTTTAACTTCTCTTCTCCATACCTTACGTAAACACGGTTTGACTGTGCGACCTTCAAAGACCCAAATAGGTTGTCAGGAAATCTCTTTTCATGGTCACCGCATAGGTAACCACAAACTATATCCTGATGACAATAGTCAAAAGAATTCTAGATATTTCTACCCCTTCGTCTAAGAAGCAGGTTAGAAGTATTTTAGGCTTAATTAACTATTATCATAAATTCATCCCGCCCTTCGCACAACTATCTGCACCTTTGTCCGCACTGCTGGCCAAAGGTAGTCCTAATAAGATACATTGGGAACCAGTTTGCGAAAGCGCCTTGGTAACTATTAAGAAATTATTTTCTAATACACCTATTTTGTTGTTACCAAATATACGTATTCCATTCACACTTCAATCAGATGCATCCAGTTAAGGAATCGGTGGCTGTTTGTTGCAATGCTACAAGGGAACACTCCATCCGTGTTTCTTTGTGTCAAGAAAACTGACTTCAGCTGAACAGAAGTATGCGACAGGTGAACGTGAGCTCCTGTCCGTGGTATGGTGCCTCGAGAAGTTGTCAAGATACCTCATCGGCACGCACTTTTACATCATGACAGACCACAGCCCTCTTACTACATTACATCCAGAACTATGCGGAATTCGAGAATTCATAGATGGTACTTACTTCTCCAGGAATTTTCGTTTACGATTCTGCCCATTGCTGGATCAGACAATAATTTAGCGGATTTACTATCGCGCAATTTCTCTGAGAAAAAAATGAATTAACTCTTTAGTTACCATTTTGAGAATTGCTAGTACTTATTATTATAAATTTTATTGTTCGTATTTAATGATTATTGTAATCATAAGTGGATAGTACTAATACTCATATGTTCTAGAGACGTACATCTTCTCCACCACTATCACACGTGCCACAAGTGTCACGTGTGGGAGTGAGGGGGATGATTTTGAGGATTGTTTCATGTTTACAGGCATTTGGATTTGATATCGATCCGAATGACTGTATCATGGAACACCTCAAATGAGTGAATATATTAATGATCGATGATGTTGGGGATTGTTGCACGTGTGCAGGCATTTGGATTTGAGCTCGATCCGAATGGGTGCACCGTGGAACACCGCAAATGAATATATTAACGACATAGGATGCATATCTCTATGCATGACGCGTAGGACTTAGTAACGTCATTCAAATCGTGGGTTTTGACCCCAACGGCAGTGTGTTTTACAAGTGTGGCCTAGCCACTATGATATGTGTGGTATAACCACTTAAGATTGTGTGGCATTGTCCACTGAACTTATGTGTGTGGCTGGGAAGCCAATTTAGCAGTATGTTCTTGGATCAAACGTAAGTCGTGTCGTTCGTAACGCAGTTTGTATATATGGCGGATTAGCCTGGCGGTGTATGCCAAATGAACATTCGGAACTAGCAGCAGGAGTAAGACTAGTGTAAACGAATATTATGTAGCTAGCAGCAGACGTAAGCCTAGTGTAACAAGGATATTAGACAACTAGCAGCAGATGTAAGGCTAGCGTAAGAAGGATATTGCAAAACTAGCAGTAGAAGTAAGTCTAGTGGGAAAAGGGCTATTATTAAACTAGCAATAGGAGTAAGCCTAGTTAGCCTCTGAATTTATGCCACGGGATGTTGGCCGAAAGGAACTGACCGTTAAACAGAACTATATAGTAGTGAACATGTGCTTTAATGAAAAAAAGGAACTCATGCGACACGTACATGAACTGTGATTAGGAACTATGTCTTTGAACAGTTGTGTCTGCTCATGAAATGAGAGTGTTAATTAAAAATGTTTAAGTCGTCAAATCCTGGTCTTATTAAATGCCGTATTCTGAGTTCAATTCCATACTGTTTTATTCAACCATAATGACCAGTGACACTTAATTGCCTAAACACGCTGCATCTCACACTGCTGATATTTAATAAGGCAAGAACAGACAGGTCAGTCAATATTCATAATTTTAATATGAAGCAAGTTCCAGTATCAACGCATCACACGGGTTACTGTTGCTGAGTTATTTGTTCCTCTTCCTCTTTCTTTAATGCAGCCTTTTGTTCCTCTTCCTCTTTCTTTAATGCAGCCTTTTTCTCTGCTTCTTTTCTTTCACGTTCCTTCATTTCTGCTTTATGTTTTTCCAGTTCTGCCTCAGCAAACTGACGAAGTTCTTGAGATTTATAACCATATTCCTTACCAATTTTAACGAAATGGTCTATAGTAAGCATTTTGACTTTTATATGGTAAGTAATTATTGATAATTACTGATTAAAATAGTCAATAGTAGCTTCAGAGTAATTATTATACTTACTCAACTTAGGAATATTCAATATAAATAATCACAATAGTACTGAACTCTTATGTCTAAGTTCAACCAATAGACAATATTTTGTAACAATATTGTATCTAAATAATAACTATATCATAAATAGTTATGATATCTGTTAACTATAATGTAATTACATCACACAATTAATCTCAATATCCAATAATGTTGGGTATGATTCCTAGTAATTATATTGTTCAATGTACTAAGTCACTCTCTTAGTACCAGAAAAGTATATTAAATAATATATAATGGGTCTATTACCTCAAAGGTAGACTATAAGATTATTTTATTTGGTCAATATATATATATTATATTATTATGCCCTAGGCATCTCTTATAAATTGTAGTGCTAACTTCTTGGACTATCACTGCATAATTATGCAATGTCCCATATTAACCTTAAATGTCAGAAAAAATTAATTAAATTAAATTACAAGTGTATTATTGAATATAATGTTATATTATTAATGTAGTATTTAATATATATCATGAGTACAAACAAAACAATGATGCAACTAAAGGGTACAAACAATGTCAAGACGCAAACAAGACATTTTCACAATTAAAAATGAATTTATGAACTAAATAAAACAAGCGGAAGTGTCACACGGAAAACGAAGGGTCAAAGATTGACCCGAGGTCAACTGAATATGCAAAGTACACCAAAAAAAAAAATGACTGCAAAAAATGATGACATCACAGGACTCATAACGGACGAACATTTAACAATCATCAAAGAAATGATAGTAAGAGTAGACTGGACGAAATAGTTAACGAACATGATACAAAACTGAATAAAAATGTGAACTTAGTACAAATAAAATACACCAGTTATCTACGGAACGGCACAGCTAACACAAATCGTCAAACAATAGCAGATCTGGACAGGTAGTCCAATGGCAAACCTCAATGGGGCTTCCAAAAATGCAATCGTTTAACTGCCCTAAGAAACGACCGAAATCAATTCAGGCATCGTGAGAGCCACAGAATCTAATTTCGGTTCATTCTCCCTACCGCCCACTAATTAACAACACATTAAAACAACCCAAAATTACATGAAACACATTCAGAAAAGACATGCCTATGCAGGCAAAAGGCATGGACTCAGTATTACTGTTTGCAATGACGACAGTATTAAAACAACTAGACTTATCTTTTCCGTTGCTTAGATCAGTGCTAGAGGTCGTCAACAGCTAGGCTAATGCCCCTGACTGTCTGCTCCTGTAGTCCATATCGTGTGTTTGCTTCAATGGCTCATATTTCCCCTGGTTAGGCTTAGAGAATTTGGTTTCTCCGACAGTTCACCTACACGACTTTCGGTGACGTCACGTTGTTAGGCATTATAATGAGTAAGACGTCATCTTCGACTGGATCATGTGATCGAAACTTGATCGTAAATATTGTGATTAATCTGTGCGTAAGGAACAGAAGTTTGTTTCTTTTTTTCTGTCGTTCCCCACACTGGCCACCACTTTGTTGCTGAGTTATTTGCCGGTTGAAGATCATGCACTGAGTATGGTTACTTTAGTGATCTTTTGTTCATCGTGCTTGGTTTATTATTACGCGAATTAGGGTGAAGCGTTCATACAACTCAGTAGCATGGTATGAAGAAGTAATTAATGTAACTTGAACTCAGCAACATTAATGAAGTAATTAATGCCTTCAGGTTGAGTCCGTAATATTTAATCACATGTACACACAGGATGATCATTTCAAATAGGAGCAGAACATAAGTCCGTATAAGTCATGCATAAATTAATCAATAACGTAGACTGCTGGTTTACGTGTCAATGTCCGTTTAAGGATACAATGCAGTATTGTCGTCAGAACATCACAGCTATATGCACGCGCAGCTAGACATGGCTACCTGCCGACAGTGAGACTGCGAGTCTGAATATTCATACGAATTTGACGATTATTCTCCTCCTTCTGAGGATTCTAGTTAAACACTAACCTCCGTAAGTTTCCTCTCATATAGAGTTCTAGGACTGACCCTGGTCCATCATAAATGCACATATAAATGGCTATATCATGCCATTGAATTGGAAGGTTAGAAAACGCAGCTATTCAGCTTGGCGGTCAAGTAACAAAGGGTAGCGTCTCCTAGTTACCGACTGTGACCCAAACAACGCTAGACACGTCATAATCGATCGTGTATGGAGCGTTCAATAATTGAAACATCTATCGCAATATATTAAATGTCTTAACCTTTACAATTGCACGTCTGCTAACCTTTAGCAGACGGCGTTAATATCATATACCGTAACAGTTACTAGATACAATATCGATACTAACGTAGCACCTAACGGAATTCTGTAAAATAGATAAATGAACCCGGCGGACTTTGACATTATAAGATCAGAATACGCACGCAACATCTTGGTCATCCAAAGTATATAGAGCCTTAACCTAAACTGGTGTCAGAGGTTGTCTTAGTCCGTAACACCGACTACTGTAACTGCTTTGAGTTGTGGTCACCCTCTTCCCCTCTTCCCGCTCTCCCTCCTGCAGTTGCGCATGACGGGAGAGGATCTCTTGTCTTACATAAAGGTCTAGTGAATAATAATCCAGTCTCAGTACTTTTTTATTCTGGATGCACTACTATCGGAGTTAAGCAATCTCTTTTAGATCCTACCTGTGCCACTGGGAAAGTGGTCAAATGTGTGACATTTGGTGGCACTTTGGGAAAATATCCAACTGCTATAATTCACATTGCTACTCCCTTTTTTACGGGAGATGTCCACGCGTGTCTTCTACCGAATCCTATTGCGGATCTTACCATCGGTCGTATTCACGGAGTTAAGGAATGCACCCCGCAGCAGATTGCTGCTTGGGAAGAGCAAAATATCCAAGCTGCCAATGCAGTGGTCACAAGAGCACAAGCTCTTAATATGCCTCAAACCTCATCAACTGAAAGTAATGAAGTGCATAGCCAAGATGTTCACTTGGTAATTTCGCGTGACTCTTTCATAAAATTGCAAGACGATGATCCTTCTTTAAAAAAATTCTTCATCCTTGCAAAAAAAGGTGATCCGAATACGACCACAAATCGCAAATCTTGGATTACAATGAAGAATGGCGTACTTGTACGTATGGTACAAGACTCGTCTACGTCTATGCATTCACAAATTCTCGTGCCCAAGACTATAAGAGTGCAAATTCTGCAACATGCACACGACTCTCAGTGTGCTGGACATATGGGTTTTTCCCGTACTAAGTCATGAGTTCTTGCGGCTTTTTTTGGCCATTTGTTAATAAAGACATACGTATTTATTGCCGATCTTGCAAAATATGCCAAGATGTTAAATCAAGAGGCCCACGTCATGCAGCACCTATCCAGGCTGCAGACATTCCTATTCGGCCGTTTCAGAAAATGGCAATAGATATTATTGGCCCTTTTAAGATTAAGTCTGCCAGAGGAAATCAATTTATCCTAACATGTGTTGATATGTGCACACGTTGGCCAGAGGCTATACCTCTTAAGAGCATCTCTACTGTCGATATCGCAGACGCTTTATGGCTGATATTTTCTCGTTTGGGATTTCCCAGAGAAATATTGTCAGACCATGGCACCCAATTAATATCAGACACTATGTCGCAGGTGATGTCTACTCTGCATATTAAAAGGTCTCTGAGTAGTATTTATCACCCAATGTCTAATGGGTTAGTCGAACGTCTGAACAGAACACTCAAGAACTTACTTTGGAAGATAACTGAGGATCATCCTCAAGATTGGGACAGGGTTTTACCTGCGGCTCTCTTTGCATATAGAGAGGTCCCCAACGAACATACAGGTTTTTCTCCCATCGAACTTGTCTTTGGCGCGCGTCCGCGCGGTCCTATGTCTTTGCTTCATGATCTTATAACCGCTGATAATATTAACGATGAAAAGCAATCTTCATATGAGTATGTCATTGCTCTCAGGCAAAAGATTATAGAGGCATGCAAACTAGCAACTTCCTCATCCGAATTTGCTAAAGAAAATGCAAGGCAGTTTGCAAATAAGAATAGATGCGTACGACAACTTTGTCCTGGCGACAAAGCACTTGTTTTGCTCCCTTGTAGGGTAAACAGACTTCTTATTGCATGGAAAGGTCCGTATGCAATAGTCTCAAGAATTTCCGATGTCGACTATGTTGTCGATATTGATGGAAAGCATAACACTTTTCATATAAATATGCCTACGGAATTTCATGAAAGACCAGACTATTTGCAGCCTATTTTCCAGGCTACGGACGATGCTCCAGTCCCTCATGGTCATTACTCATCCCTGTTGGTAATACAGGATGAGGAAACTATTTTCTCAGATATTAATCTTCCTCTTCCAGTGATTCCACTTCATTCTACGGAATCATGGAAAAACGTCACTGTTTCTCCTAATTTATCTACTGAGGAACAGCGACAAGTTTCTTCTATGTTACAAAATTTTCAGGATGTCCTTACCGACATTCCTGGACACACACATGTCATTGAACATGACATAATACTTACCGACCATACTCCTATCAGGGTCAGACCTTACCCTATCCCTATTCATTTTCAAACACAAGTCGAGAAAGAATTGGATGAAATGATACAACTGAAAATAAATGAACCATCCACTTCAGCATACTCTTCGTCCATGGTTATTGTTCGAAAGAAAGACAATAACATACGCTTTTGCGTCGATTATCGCAAATTAAACCAAGTTACGAAATTCGATGCTGAAACTATGCCTTTGTTAGAAGATTTACTTATTAGACTTTCTAATTCTCGATTCTTTACCAAACTCGACTTGTCAAAAGGTTATTGGCAAGTTCCTTTAACTGAACGAGCCAAACATCTTACTGCTTTCTCAACCCCTAGGAGTTTATTTCAATGGAATTTCATGCCTTTCGGCCTTATGAACGCCCCAGCTACTTTCGTACGCATGATGCGTCGAATTATCTCATATCGTTCAGATATCATTGCATACTTGGACGATATTTGTCTTTTCAGTGATTCTTGGGAAGATCACTATTTGGGTTTATATAAGTTACTGTGTACTCTACGAGAGCATAATTTGACTGCAAAACCCTCTAAAGCCTATGTTGGGTTTAGTGAAATTTCTTTCCTGGGTCACCGTGTTGGTCATGGTCTCTTGAAGACAGAGGACCACAACACTTCTAAGATACTAAACATTTCTATTCCTAAGACGAAGAAGCAAGTACGTAGTCTCTTAGGTTTAATACAATTTTACGGGAGATTCATTCCGAATCTGTCTTCGATTATGGCACCTCTTTCAACCCTATTAAAGAAAGGGTCTCCTAATATGGTGTGCTGGTCCCGTGAATGCCAATCTTCATTGGATCAGATTAAAGATTTATTCTCATCTCCTCCTATCTTAAGGCTACATACTACAGATAAGACTTTTGTTCTTCGTAGTGACGCCTCATCCACTGGGATCGGGGCGGCATTACTTACTTACTTACTTAGTCGTTCCCCTTCTACCGTGAGGTGTAGAGGTTTGGAAGAGAGAGCGCCAGACCATTCTATCAGCTGTCTTCTTCCTGGCCTGGTTCCATTCTAGTCCTCGGTCCTTCAAAGATTGTCTAATGTTGTCCTCCCAGCGGACTCTGGGTCGTCCTGGAGGTCTGGATCCCTGGCTCTTTGTTTCCCATGCTTGTCGTGGTAGCCGATCTTCTCCCATTCTGCAGACATGGCCAAACCATCTTAGTTGGGACTGTTCTATTTGGGTCTGCAGCGGATGGGATTTTAGGCCTTGACGGATCGTCTGGTTGCGGACCATGTCTCTTCTTGTTACTTCAACCACTTTCCTCAGATACCTCATTTCTGAGGTTTGGATCTGGCTTTTGTGGGTTGTAGTCATTGCCCACGACTCGCATCCATATGTCAAGACTGGGACATAGGTGGAGCGGTATACAGCCACCTTCGTTTTCTTACCAACCTCTTTCTTGCTGAGGAATCCACGATTTATGGCCTGAAAGTCTCCCAGCCGCTGCTTTTCGAGTGGCCAACTCTTCTTTGATGCCTCCGTTTCGGTCTATAATAGCTCCGAGATATTTAAAGTGGTCGACCTGCTCCAGGACCTGTTCTCCCAACTTAATCTGATGTTTTCTTTCTTCTCGTGATATCACCATGGATTTTGTTTTAGAGCTGATTATGACCATCCCTCTCTTCTCCAGCTCTTCCTTCCAGACTTGCAGGTTGGATTGGAGATGTGCCTCTGATTTAGCAATCAGGGCAACATCATCAGCAAATGCCAGCTCCGAAATATAGACCTGTCTCATCTTCCAGTACCCCACTGAATACTTTCTTGTTCTCTCCTTACATGCCTTGATGACATCGTCCATAAGGAGTATGAAGAGGTAAGGTGATAGGATATCACCTTGTCTTACACCAGTGGTGGTCCTGAACTCTTCTGACTTATGGTTTGCTGTCCTCGCATAATTTCTGCAAGACTTGTAGAAGCTCTGTATAGCATGAATCAGAGGTGCTGGAATATTCTTCCTTGCCAAACAGTCCCAAAGTTTGCTCCAGGGGACCCTGTCAAACGCCTTTTCCAGATCTATGAAACAAAGATGGATCTCACTCTTATACTCAAGGGCCTTTTCACTCAGCTGTCTGAGTGTGAAGATTAGGTCTTGAGTACTTCGGTTTGCTCGGAATCCGCACTGGACCTCATCCAATTGTGGCTCAGCTAGGCGTCGGAGTCTCTGCTCTAGGATTCTAGAGTAGATTTTACAAGGGACACTGAGAAGGGATATGCCTCTATGGTTTCCACATTGTCGATTGTCACCCTTTTTGAAAATTGGTGTTATGATGGCAATCTCCCAATCCTTTGGTATGGTCTTGTTGCACCAGGGGCGGCATTAATGCAGGAGTATTCAGAAACTCTGCATCCTGTAATGTATATCTCTAGGAAACTGAATGCGGCAGAAAGGAATTACTCGGTTCTAGACCGTGAATTGTTGGCTATGGTTTGGTCAATCCTTAAGTTACAAAGATTCCTTTTTGGTGCGCATTTCATTGTGGAAACCGACCAAAAAGCTCTTACAGCTATTCAGAGTAAGAATTTGAAGAGCTCGAGATCCACTCGATATGCCATTGCGCTTCAACCTTTTCATTTCACGGTACGAGCTATCCGTGGTTCGGATAATTTCATGGCGGATATACTGTCTAAATGCCCACATGACTCTACTTAACTCTTGCATCCTAAATTTCCTGATACACGTCTAGACGTATGACAGTTCTTTACTATAACAATATATGTTAGCACATTTGTGTTCACCTTAGAGTTGTAAATTAGGTGATTTCTTTCTCTGTTACCATCTTTGGTATAACGGAGGAAGGTTTGGTTCCCACAATATAAGGGACGAAAGTTCGCAAAGCCACAGTTTATAGTTAAAAATGAATGTTTAATTGCTGTATATTAGAAAATCTAACGGTTATCATATAGAATGGTGTTATTTGTTTTTTCTCAGCAGAATCATTACAGTTGCTGGGAGAATCTTTACATGTTGTCAACCATGATGTATTACGATGTCCATACTTACCAGTCGCACGATACTATAGATGCGCTCGCTTAGACTATGATCTGGGACATCATTTATCAGCTACATAGTTAATATTGTATATAATATTGTATTAAAGCAGACATTGCATGTTAGAATGATGTACCCTTATTTGTTAAAGTGATTGTATCACTATACTGCGGTACACTAAGATATTGACACCGCTATTCTTTGATGATTTTTTCTTTGCTAAACATGGAAATAACGTACTTGATGTGATGTATATAATGATATATTTGTAACCAGTGGCGGATTTACTATGAAACTAATGAAGCTTAAGCTTCAGGGCCCCTAATCCCGGAGGGGCCCCCAAAAGCGACTTTAGTCCACATTGCTTAAAAATGTTGGGTCTACTGTATAAGAAGGGGTATTTTTACAAAAAAAATTATATTTAATAATATAGTGTAATTCAATACAAAATAATAGTTAAAATAAAAATTAAAAGGTTATTAAAGTATCATGTAGGCTCGCCGTAAACGAAAAAACGCTTTCTCAGAAAGTAGATCTAAAATTTTGTCTTTTCAAAACATGCGACAATAGTCGCACGACTCAAATTGATTAATTTGTTGTTGTATATATTTCAACAATCCCAAAGTGGAGAGTCAGTAGCACAGATGTGGTAAAGGTGGAGTGTTACGGTGAGTTGGCTGTTCTGCTGTGGCTAATGTAGTGTTTTCCCCTTTTTAACAGAGGTCAATACCCTAGTGGAATAACAATGAGTTCACGAACGTACTTAAGTGGATACCAAAAACGCAAACTCAATTAAAACCGATCTGACGAAATCTCTAAATGTCAAAAACTAACAAACTATTTGGCAATGTCAAGTTTGTCAACACCTACAGTTGAAACAAGCCAAGCAAACACCGTTGAAGCCATTGATAGTGCACAAACTGTGGGAGATCTTTCTAGCAATATTCAATCCACTGTTGACGCTTTTAATACAGATGACGATCACAGTAGTCAACATGAATGTACCGCGGAACAAGCAGAGACTGAGCAGAAACATAAAACAGGAAGCGAATTCAGGGATTTCAAAGAATACAGTGACCTTGAAAATTGGTCTATAACAGTTGATAATGATTTCATAGAGATTTGTTTAATGCAAGACATATGATTTTTCAAAATAAAAAACCAGATGATGTTTATACCGAATCAAGCAGGGTTTAGAAGGAGCAAAACAGAAGTTTCTCAAACAAATATTTTGAAAAAAAAATGGCCAGACTGTGATGAGATCATGGTTAGTTTATTCAAAGAGCAAAGGCTGTATATACTGTTTTGTTTGCAAACTCTTTTCTAAATGCCAAACATCACTTACAACAGGTGGGTTTTCTGACTGGACGAATGTACTCAGAACTCTGGAGAATCATGAAGACAGCATGGAACATAGGGCGATGTTGTGTTGGATAACAAGAAAGTCAAAAAAACATACTGTGTATCAGCAACTTGAAGAACAGATGACAAAAACCATACAGTACTATTTTGAAGTACTGAAATGAGTTGTTGCTGTTATAAAGTTTTTAAGTGAAAGAGGTTTGGCATTTAGAGGTCATGAGGAGAAGTGGAGCTCACCAAATAATGGAAACTTCATGAGGGCCATTGGACTTATTGCAGAATTCGATCCATTTTTACATGAACATCTCGAGAAATGTAAAAATGAAAAAGTAAATGCTACTTACCAATCCAAAACCGTGTATGAGAAAATGATATAAATTATGGGAAAACATGTGCATGATGAAACTGTGAATCAAATCAACAACCTAGACACCAAATACTACTCAAGCTGTGAATCCAATCAACAACCTAGACACCAAATACTACTCAAACTGTGAATCCAATCAACAACCTAGACACCAAATACTACTCTATTATTGTTGACTCTACGCCTGACCTGTCACGTGTTGACTAGCTGGTAATTGTGATTCGACACTGCTATAATTGAAAACCCTGTGAGAGATTTTTAACATTTTTACCGACAGAAAACCATTAATCAACGACTTTGTTCAACAAAATACAACAAGTCCTTGGTGAACATAAGCTTTCACTTTAAAATATCCGTGCTCAGTCCTACTATAATGCATCTAACATGAAGGGCTCGAAGAAAGGGCTGCAAGCACTCTTTAAAAACATTAACAGGTACGCAGACTATGTTCCATGTGCAGCCTGTGATGAAGTACTGAGATTCTGTCTTTCAAATGGCCCATGTCTTTTTCTCCGTGCATTATTTACACTATTTTTAGGAGGGATTACAAGTAATCCACCCCATGTTTCTTCTCCTTCTATTTTTTACGTTTTTTTTCAGAGTGAGACTACGATGGAGTTTTATCTTATCTGCATTATGTTTCTTCTCTATGAATAGTAGGTGGTGTTTAGTGTTGTTGTGTAGGGAATTGTTGCAGTTTTATTCTAGAGGAATGACTGTAGAGCCTAGATCAGATTTGCACCAGTTTTAGTCTTTTTAAAGCTATTGCGTGCAATAGACGTATTTTTCGGGAGTAAAATTATTTTCGGCCTTTTTTTCGCTTCATTCCCGATCCTTTGTTTCAATGGGGGGGGGGGGGGGGGGGGGGGGGGGGGGGGGGGGGGGGTAGTGACCTTTAGCACGCGCTAGCAGTAACAGGGTGAGTCAGAGTTGTTTACAGTTTTGATTGGCTGAGATCAAACTGCATTGAAAGGCAGCCCGATCATTGGGGCTTAGAACAAAGCCGCGCTAATGACGTCAGAGGTCAGTGCGGGGGGGTCTATGATTACACTAGTCAACAACCAAAATGTACCAGAAATGAAAATAGCTGATCTTAACTAATTTTGGTGTGCTGAAAACGAAAATGACATTAAAAAATATTGATTGGCTCTAGTTTTCAAGATATATGCTACTAGTTTATTTAATTACGGTCAATTTATATATATGACGCAACTATTGTGGGCGATTGCATAATTTTTTCTAATGACCAATAAAAATGTAACTAGAAGTTGATGATGCAATCCTACCTATGATTACATCACCTTTGTGTATAAATATCTTATCTTTGATAAAATGTTGCCATTATTTTGTGCATTTGTCCTCATCAAAAGTATCGTAGTTAGAAATGGCTAGGACATGTGTGAACAGTGCTAATAATTTCTGTTATATATGTGGTGAGGTGACATTTGTATCACAAAAATGAAATATAACTAAAGTGATTAAGAAGGTGTACAGTTTGTATTTTGGCTGCAGAATAGGAGATCAAGATAAGAGCTGAGCGCCACACATATGCTGCAATACATGTGCAGCACATCTTAAACTGTGGTTGACTGGCTAAAGGCAAGCTATGATTTGGAGAGAGCCCACTGATCATCTCAACAACTGTTACTTTTGCATGGTCCCTCCAATAGGGAAATGCATATCAAAGAAGAAAAAATGGACTCTGGAATATCCAAACATCCCCTCTGCAATACGTCCGGTACCACATGGCGATGACTACCAGTTCACAAAGTGCCAGAATCATTTTCAGCTACTTCCACTGATGAAGAAGAGGACATTGGTGGTCTTGAACCATCAATCTCAAGCGACCCAGATTTTGAGCAAACTACATCCACTAAACCACACTTAATAACCCAAGGTGAACTAACTGATCTCGTAAGAGATCTGAATTTACCGAAGAACAAGGTGGAGCTTTTGGGTTCCAGATTGCAACAGTGGAATCTCCTGGCAGAAGATGTTACAATTTCTGTGTATAGCATACGCCAGAAGCCGCTTATTAATTTCTTTTTCAAAGAGGGTGACCTTTCTGCGAGCCACAACATTTCTGGTTTAATGGCAGCCCACAAAATCAATTACATACCGGAAGAGTGGAGGCTTTTCATTGATTCATCCAAGACGAGTCTTAAAGCTGGTTTGTTGAATAATGGTAATGGTTTACCGTCAATTCCAGTTGGTCACGCAGTTCATATTAAAGAAACTTATGAAAACATTAAGCAGCTTTTGATGTGTATAAACTACGATCATCATCATTGGTCACTTTGCGGTGACTTAAAAGTGGTCGCTCTTTTGCTTGAACTACAGGGTGGATACACCAAGTACTGTTGCTTTCTCTGTGAGTGGGATAGCCGTGCACGAAGTGACCATTACATCAGAAGACATTGGCCAATCAGGCAGTGTTACGTGCAGTTTTCAAAACTGATAATGTAGTCGGTCTGTATACTTGTTATGTTTGAAAAATATTTTGAATAAGATTTTTGAGTCTAATGTATTTTTCATTAGAACCATAATCTAAGGGCAAATACTCATTTTTTTGCTTTGAGGGAAAGTAAATATGTAGTTACTCCTCTTAAAAGATTATACCAGTTGACTGCTGATGTCAGAGGTGATGCAAACAGCGCATGTCCAAACTAGAGAGAGTTTTGAAAAAGATTTCCGGTGCGGGAGGACGTTTTTGTTGAATTGGGTGTGTCAGACGAAATGTCTGGTTACGTCTCTGCATTGCCTCTGGGGATGGAAACTCTTCCACTATTATTGAAAGTCCCCTGTGTTATTTCTGTCCGTCAGGAAGACGGCAGTTGCTTCTAAGTTGTGTTAGGAATTCGTAGCAAGGCAAAGAAACGAAACTTTCACACTTCCTTTGTAAGGATCATATTTTGAGTCAACCGGTGACAAGAGCTCACGAATGGTTGGAAGGCAGAGTATTCTACTTGTTATACTCGTTGGAGCCATCTAAGACCGTTAGGTTTAGATTCACACACAGAGACCCAGAAGAATAGATGTTATTGTAAAACCCGCATGATTAGCGGTATATTTTGAACTTAGACACTTATGTCTACACATGAGGAATCCACAGTGTTTACTGTTTTATAGAGGATACTGTTTTTTAAATATAATTATCTGGAGTGGAAGACCAGATGAATTACAAGTTATTGCTATTATAACTTTGAAAATGAAAACTCGCCGGATGTACGAGGGAGTTATATAAGACTATCTTCGAAAGGACAGATCTTTGTCGATTCGTCCGACTAGAGGGATGGACTATGCTATTTCGTCGCCCGCCATGTTTGGGGTCGACGGAAGACTTAAGAAAATATCTGACATGTTGAAGTCAGAATGAAACCGATGGATGTTTTTCTGCTAGTTGTGGAATGATAGATAAATTGGAGTCAGCAACATATTGATATGAATATTTATTGAAATTGTTTCCATGCAATCGTAATGAACTGTCTTCACGTTCGCCATGTTCCTATGTCATGCTTATATGAACTCGTCTACGTTTTGTGTTGCTGTGACTGTAATAAATAATGGAAAAAAGTCTACAGCTGTTCATCTATATTTATGACTCCATGCTTATGACACGTACGATATATGGTTCCTTCAACATAACATCTACACTTCTATCTGTGATGGAAGCTACATATTCTCATCTGTTACGTATTGCGATGCAAGTCTGTACTACCACATAGTTGTCCACCTTGTCGAACTTTCCAACACGCATTCGCGCTATGTCTACATCACCAGCCACTACCGCCATAGCAGTATACCTGTATCAGTAGTGAACCACCAGCAGGTATCAGCGGTGACCAGAACAGATTACCCACAACACACAGAGTTTGTATAAGTGCAACACCAATATATATCAGCCTTATTGCATCAGATTTACTGCATAAGCATTACTGCATCAGTGAACACATGTTTGCATCAGGCAGTCATTGCAGCCTGGCAGTAAGAACGTTGAGAACCCAGCACTTGTTGACACCAGCTAGATTTTGTTGCCACCCTTGCACATTAAGCTGGGTCTCATGAAAAACTTTGTCAAGGCAATGGAGAAAACAGATGAGGCTTTCAAATACTTCATCAGAAAATTTCCAAGACTTGAGTGAAGCTAAAATAAGGGAGGGAGTATTTGTTGGTCCGCAAATTCGAAAACTTCATGATGACGAGTTTCTTTGCGTGTTGCATGGCAAGGAAAAAGAAGCATGGCTAGCATTTAAGTCAGTGGTGGGGAGCCGCGCTAGCGTAGCGGTTACAACAATGTGTACGCAATGACATCTGACCGATAAGATAGGATTCGACGCATCATGCGTACGAATGTAGCTGGTGCGTTCATAAGTCCGAAAGGCATGAAATTCCATTGGAAAAGGCCTCTAGGTGTAGAAAAAGCCGTAAGTGGTGTGGCGCGTTCAGATAAAGGAACTTGCCAGTACCCTTTAGACAAGTCAAGTTTAGTGAAAAAATGAGATTTAGAAAGCCTAGTAAGTAGCTCTTCTGGTAAAGGCATAGGTTTAGCGTCAAACTTCGTAACTTGATTCAATTTGCGATAGCCAACGCAAAGACGTATGTTATTGTCTTTTTTCCGAACAATAACCATCGGCGAAGAATATTCAGAAGTGGATGGTTCAATTATTTTTAAATCTATCATCTCATCCAACTCCTTCTCAACCTGTGCTTAAAAATGTTTAGGGATAGGATAAGGTCTAACCCTAATAGGATTATGGTCAGTCAGAATAATGTCATGAGTTATGAGATCATGAAGCAAAGACATAGGGCCGCGCGGTTGCGCTCCAAAGACAAGTTCAAAGGGAGAAAATCCTGTATGTTCATCGGGGACCTCTCTGTAGGCGAAGAGGGCCGCGGGTAAAACCCTGTCCCAATCTTGAGGATGATCCTCAGTTATCTTCCCTAATAAGTTTTTGAGTGTTCTATTTAGGCGTTCGACCATCCCATTAGACATTGGGTGATAGATACTACTCAAAGATCTCTCAATCTGCAGAGTAGACATTACTTGAGACATGGTATCCGATATTAGTTGGGTGCCATGGTCTGATAATATTTCTCCGGGGAATCCCAGACGAGAAAATATAAGCCAAAGAGCATCTGCAATGTCAGCAGTAGTAATGCTCTTCAGAGGAATTGCCTCTGGCCAACGTGTGCACATATCAACACACGTCAGGATAAACTGATGTCCTCTGGCAGACTTGATCTTAAACGGACCAATAATGTCTATTGCCATTTTCTGAAACGGCCGAATAGGAATGTCTGCAGCCTGAATAGGTGCAGCATGGCGTGAACCTTTAGATTTGACCTCTTGACATACTTTACAAGATCGACAATATATCCGTATGTCCTTGTTTACTAATGGCCAAAAGAAAGCCGCAAGAACTCTTGACTTTGTACGGGAAAAACCCATATGACCAGCACACTGAGAGTCGTGAGCGTGCTGCAAAATTTTAACTCTCAAATTCTTGAGCACAAGAATCTGAGAATGACTTGACTTAGTGGAGTCTTGAACCATACGTACAAGTACGCCATTCTTTATTGTAATCCAAGATTTACGATTTGTATCTTTATTTGGATCACCTTTTATTGCAAGAGTGAAGAATTTCTTTAAAGTGGGGTCATCTTCTTGCTGTTTTATAAATGAGTCACGATAAATGAGTCGACCAGGAACTGGCGGCTCCTGAGCCGACCCAGCTCTAATGGGTACCTCCGAAATCGGCGAGCATCTGCCTGAATGGCGAGGGACATCTGTCTATGTACAAGAAAAAAAGGGATACTCACGTAAAATCAATGTGAGGTTAAATAAGAATAATAACCTGAGATTTCGCCTCGAGTATTAGCGGGCGTACGAAAAAAAAAAAGTCAGTGGTGGACAATTTTCTTGGAAACAAAAGATCTGATAATTACAATGAAATTGTAGAAAATCTCCTTCTGAAATATAAGAGTCTTGGCTGCAACATGTCTTTGAAAATTCATTTTCTGGATTCTCATCTGGATTTCTTTACGTCAAACTGTGGAGCGGTCAGTGATGAGCATGGTGAACGATTTCACCAGGACATTGCTGCTATGGAGACAAGGTATCAAGGCAATTGGAGCCCTTCAATGCTTGCTGATTACTGTTGGACTGTGACAAGAGACATCTCATCGATTGACTACAATAAGCAAGCAAAGAGAGCTCGAACAGCAACTGAATAATGACGGAATGGGTTCAAATGTGCCTTTTTAAAACATGATATGTGAACTTTAAATAATGTTTTTATTTTTTCTATCATTTTATGTTGAAATATCAATTAATTGAGTATGTAACCACAATTTTTATAATGCTAAAGTAGAAAGACTAGCTGTTCACCCCAGAGAATTAAACAAGCATACATTATTTGTATTACCGTCATGTAAATTCATTAATTTAAAAAAAAAAACCCAGAGCCAGTTGGTGAATTTCATTATGATATTTGAAATCAGCATGTCAAAATCAATAAGAAATGGTATATTTAATTTCTGGTACAAATAACTTTTGAAAATTTGTTGACTAGCGTTATATATAGGCTCGTATTTCATAGCCCGTTCTCTCAAATGTAATTGCCAGCCGTGTACCAAAGCAAAATTGTCGATTTGCCTTTAAGTGGGAACATTCGAGTTTGATAAGCATGATTTATTAGCGTGGTACTTTATTGATTGTAGTTGAGTATTAGCCTGATCAGTAAGTTTTCTTGGGAAGTTATTGTTAATTTAATTCTTACCGCCAGAGCCATCAATACTATCTTAGTGATAAACTGGGATAACGTAGGTGGTCCATTTAATTCCTTCTTGAAGGAATAACAAGGGTGACAATCGACAATGTGGAAACCACAGAGGCATATCCCTTCTCAGTGTCCCTGATAAAATCTGCTCTAGAATCCTAGAGCAGAGACTCCGATGCCTAGCTGAGCCACAATTGGATGAAGCCCAGTGCGGATTCCGAGCAAACCGAAGTACTCAAGACCTAATCTTCACACTCAGACAGCTGAGTGAAAAGGCCCTTGAGTACAAGAGTGAGATCCATCTTTGTTTCATAGATCTGGAAAAGGCGTTTGACAGGGTCCCCTGGAGCAAACTTTGGGACTGTTTGGCAAGGAAGAACATTCCAGCACCTCTGATTCATGCTATACAGAGCTTCTACAAGTCTTGCAGAAATTATGTGAGGACAGCAAACCATAAGTCAGAAGAGTTCAGGACCACCACTGGTGTAAGACAAGGTGATATCCTGTCACCTTATCTTTTCATACTCCTCATGGACGATGTCATCAAGGCATGTAAGGAGAGAACAAGAAAGTATTCAGTGGGGTACTGGAAGATGAGACAGGTCTGTATTTCAGAGCTAGCATTTGCTGATGATGTTGTCCTGATTGCTAAATCAGAGACACATCTCCAATCCAACCTGCAAGTCTGGAAGGAAGAGCTGGAGAAGAGAGGGATGGTCATAAGCAGCTCTAAAACAAAATCCATGGTGATATCACGAGAAGAAAGAAAACATCAGATTAAGTTGGGAGAACAGGTCCTGGAGCAGGTCGACCACTTTAAATATCTCGGAGCTATTATAGACCGAAAGGGGGGCATCAAAGAAGAGTTGGCCACTCGAAAAGCAGCGGCTGGGAGACTTTATCAGGCCATAAATCGAGGATTCCTCAGCAAGAAAGAGGTTGGTAAGAAAACAAAGATGGCTGTATACCGCTCCACTTTTGTCCCAGTCTTGACATATGGATGCGAGTCATGGGCAATGACTACAACCCACAAAAGCCAGATCCAAACCTCAGAAATGAGATATCTGAGGAAGGTGGTTGAAGTAACAAGAAGAGACATGGTCCGCAACCAAACGATACGTCAAGGCCTAAAATCCCACCCGCTGCAGACCCAAATAGAACAGTCCCAACTAAGCTGGTTTGGCCATGTCTGCAGAATGGGAGAAGATCGGCTACCACGACAAGCATGGGAAACAAAGAGCCAGTGATCCAGACGTCCAGGACGACCCAGAGTCCGCTGGGAGGACAACATTAGACAATCTTTGAAGGACCGAGGACTAGAATGGAACCAGGCCAGGAAGAAGACAACTGATAGAATAGTCTGGTGCTCTCTCTTCCAAACCTCTACACCTCACGGTAGAAGGGGAACGACTAAGTAAGTAAGTAATGAAGTATGACGGGTTGTGAGTTGAGATGTTACGGGCGTGATATGTATTATTTCAAAGACGGTCTGTAGAGAAACCCGCATCTGTGATTAATGGTAATGTACAGAATGGCGGGATCGCGTGTAATGTATCTCATTGAGAGTTTATTCTGCATTAACAGTTACACACACACATATATATATATATATATATATATATATATATATATATATATATATATATATATATATATATATATATATATATATATATATATATATATATATATATATATATATATATATATTTAGACGGGAGTGGAGTTGTGAAATTGTAGGCACGTGGGTGCTCCTCTTTGATGATTATTGGAGTTGTGGAATTGTAAGCACGTGGGGGCTGTTAATTAATGAATATTAATGAGGGACCACGTGGTTGTAACTACAGGGGTTTTAATTGATAACCTGGGGTTGTGTATAACTTGTGGGCAGTATGCAGATGCTAGCGCAACTGTTTATACGTTATTGTTTGTGCATTTGTTGTTCTGTGTATTCAGAAGACGTGAGATGTCATTTTAAAGAAAATTATTTTGTATTAAATTTTGAATGGAGTTATATTACTGTACGGGAATTTAATGATTCCTGGGGAAGTCTATTTTAATTTTGTTGATCACTGAATGAATTTAGTGTCAGTGTATAAATGGGCCAAAGTATTTTTGCACAGGTAGAGCCCAGTTAAAAACTGTTGTGTTTCAGGGGTAGTCATGCAGAACAAAGACGATCTAGGTCAGCCGGGCTGCGAGCTGATTACCAAACAGGGGAATGGTTATTTTAGAATCGGGTAGAGAGAAGAGAAGGGAGTTGAGTGGTGGGAGAGCTGATTTTGGGCAAGATTAATAGGTACGGTGGTGCATAACGGGAATAGTCAGGGAGTTATTTGTTATATAGGAATATGTTATTGGTGTGTTGTTCAGCTGTGAATTTTATATTTGTCTACAGTGGGTAGCGGCACAGTGGGATAGAGCAAAATTTGGCACCACAAATTTCCCCACGGTGAAGTTTGGCCTCTCAGACAAATCAGAGTTTTGAGATATTGCCAGAGGCGAAAAAAGAAGAGAAATACGTTTTCCAAAGGCAGGGGAAGACATTTCTCCAGTGGAATAGGATTGTTGGATAAATCCTAAGCTCTGATGCTCGATCTTGTTACACACGCAAATGAGCATGCTGCCAGCTTTGTACTAATTATTTCGCTTCGTCCCGGCCATAATAAAGCCGAAGGCCCACAGCCCAGAGAGGGGTAAACGGGCAGGTGAATCTAGATGTGTTAGTAGTAACCAGCTACAGTTTCTAGTCCAGAATCCAGTGGGTTCTTTTTATACCTTAGTCGTCAATCTCAGAATTGTGGAGAGCAACAGGGTAAAATCCTCTCAACAGGTGGTAGACCAGAAAGACAGAACTGAGACATAGTTTGGTATAGATTATAGCAGAGGTCAGCTGTTGAAGTTTAGAGGTGCAGTTAGCTGTGTAGCAGTGTTCAGGAGATTTCAGGATAGGCTGTGTAGTAACGAAGTCTGTGCAGAGATTGTATAGACAATTCGTAGTAGTTCCAGCTGACTGTGTAATTAGCAGTAACATTAGAATTTAGAATAGCTAGTTGAGTGGAGGCTCGACATCTGAGACCCCACCAAGTTCAGTGTGGTTTGTTAATCTTAACTTCTTTCCCTATCCAGGTTGAATTTGTGGGTGAAGGGTTGGGTTGATGTAAAGTCACGTTTTAACTGTGCATTCTTTGTTTCCAGGTATGCGTACACGCACTTTATTTATTTGACATGTATTGGAGTTTTGTTTAAAGGCGTAAATAAAATTGTACATTATAGTCTGGATCAGTCATTTTATTTACGTACAGTAGCTATCTGTTGTCTGTATCGTGGTGTATGGGAATCTTAAGTTAACGCTATCCCCTTAGGGTAGTTAGAGGTAGTTGAAACTATAGCGATCTAATACGTCCGGAGTGGCGAGGAAGAGTCAACTTTGGTTCTTAACCTCGGAGCCAATAGTTTCAACTGTTCACATTTTCACTATCATTTTCATCTAATCTATCTTTTTCAGTCTTTCTTCTCACTAGTGTCTTGTCACTATACGTGGACAGCCTCTAGTCTTAAATCCACGTCGTGACACAGCCAATTCACTTAACCTTGTTGGAGAAAAGGCAGTGTCTACTGTACCTGAAGTTGATGACTATTTTGGCATTTTGCAGGAGCTGTATGTTTTCTTTTCTGGATCTCCACGAAGATGGGGCATTTTAAACACACAGGGCAATCTACATTTTCTCTAAAGAGCTTAAGTGTAATTAGATGGTCCGCACACTATGAAGCAGTCCGGGCAATTAAAAAAGGATATATGGGTATTTTACAAACTCTCAAACATATTTTTGAAGACTCAGAAGAGAAGGCTGAATGTAAACGAGGTCCAGAGAATTTATACAACAAGTTGGTACAGCTGGAATATGCTATTTTAACAGTCGTTTGGGAAGAAGTGATGAAGCGTTTCAACAAAACAAGTAAGAAACTCCAAACCCCTGGTTTTGATGTATTTGAAGGTTATCTTCTGCTTTCATCTTTACGTTTGTTTGTTAAAGAACTCAGAGAAAATTCAGCCAATTGAATTGCACACTATGAATCAGAAGCAAAAGGTTTGTGTGAAGATATCACTTCAAGTTATTCTGATGCTTCCATACGCATTGTTACAAGGAAATTTTCAGATGGAACAAGTGGTATTGCTTCTTTGAGAAGAGCTGACAAATTTAGGATAGAAGTTCTATATCAATTGTATGACTGCTTGATAATCCAGTTACGCAAGAGGATTAACCAAGGTGAGCAGATTGCAAAAATGTTCAAGTTCCTCTCAGAACAGGTGAACAATTCTGAAATTGATGATGATAGTATTAAACTTATAATATCGTATTACAAAGATGGTATTGACCACAAATTAGTAAACGAGTGTTATCAATTCAAAGTTCCCTTTAGAAATCCTATAACACAGAAGAAAACACGCCATCTAAAAGGCAAGGCGCAGAAGTTCTTCAGCTTATTTGTGAGCAACACCTAATTGAAGTGTTCCTCAATATTATTACTGTGCTTAAGCTATACTTAACAATGCCCATCACGAGCTGTGAAACAGAAAGGAATTTTTCTAAGCTATCCTTTATTTTTTTTAAATATTTTGGTCTACCATGACTGAAGAGCGCTTAAATTCTTTATGCATATTGTCTCTAGAAAATGACATTGCAAGGAAGCTCTCATACGGCAAAACTGTGCGAGAATATGTTGCTAGAAAAAACAGAAATAAGAGTATTTTGTAAAATGTGCTTCATGTAGTATGTTCTGGTAAGTTTAACTTTTCCTTCTGAGCTCAAATCTCTTGTGGATACACCTTGTCAGCCTTGTTTTTTTAACAAATGTATTAAAATATTTTATATTTTCCTCATTGCTAATTTTGTTAACTTATAATTTTCTTGGTATGTCTTCAACGAACTTATTCTAAATGATGAAGGCAATCATTAAAATAGTTAAGATTTGAAGTAACATATACCAAGGTGGATAGTGGTTTAGTGATCAGAACATACGCCTCCCAAGCAAATGTTCTGCATTCAACTCCCAGCAGAGTTGTTTCTTTTTTGAAAATTCATTCATTTGTCTTCAGTTTCTATATGTGCGTTGTTGTGGATCTACTATAAAGCTTGAACTTCAGATCCTCCAAGTCCATTTATCTCTATAATACATTTCTTTCCCATCCTCACAATTTTGTTTAAATAAAAGGGGCCCCTTCAAGAGTTCAAGCTTCAGGGCCCCCAAAATGTAGATCCGCCACTGTTTGTAACTTTGACAGCATTGTAGTGTACGTTGGTAGCACCTCCCTGGATATGTGTATACTTAGAGAAATGCTTTCTCTAATGTGCTGAGATATATTCTCACCTGACGTTCTATGCGTCGAGTTAGCCTCATATTAGGCGTTATATTTATTTGTGATACTTCTCATCTGCGCATCATTCGTGCGCTATGAGCTTGTTGTATCTTGCTCTTGGATGTATTTTTAAAAATAAAATGTTTCTTTTTTTTCCCGGGGGGTGCGGTAAACTGTTGCTGAGTCTATAGTATGTTAAAATGTACCTGTTTAATTTTGAAGACATTATTTAATAGATTCTTGATCAAAGGGGAGGTACTCATGTTTTACTGGGATTGTAGTTAACAGTGGTGGTTGTCCCACTTGTCTGTTAACACAGCGTCTAATTTTAGAACCGATGTCAGCTTTTCCTGATATGTTCGCCCACCTGAGATTAGCTCAAGGGTCTAGCGTCTCACGACACATGCGCAAGTTACTGGTGCGATTTAAGACAGACTGTGTTGTAAGAATCGAGCTGTAGTTTTGAAAGGGTCAAGACGGTTTTGGGGAAGTCCTCTGTGTGTTCGAGCAAGAAGTTTAAAGATTGTTCAGTTATGTTGTATTCTGATGCGCCTAGGAGGCGAGTGAGTTTTGTGATGTTTATTCTGAAGGGACATTAAGGTAATTTACCCCTTAACTCTTACTATCCGGCAAGCCCCGTGAAGTGGCGCGGGTTTAGTACCAATTTTACGGCTCGCCAGTTCATCTGGCGCGCGGTGATAACGATAGCGAAACTAGCGCGTAAAAACGCGGTTTTAGCTCACGTATAGTAAGAGTCAATACAGTTCCCCTCTTTTGCCAGAATTATATATGATTCTTTGTAGCCAGCTAGTGACTTTTCCCTGGGCGGGAAAGAGTCCATCTAAGAATGGAGCTCACGAAGTATTCTAACATTATATGTACTGGGTTTGTGTATGCCCGAAGAACTTTATGTATTGACTGTATTTCGCTATTTCCGGCGATACCATTTGCACAAGGTGTGACTCACCTTGTTTGCTGAAGAAATACCACAGAGGCCATTATATCTAGGGGCCCGCCATATTGTGCGGCCTGCTGAAGACCCGAGAATATCCCTGACTTGCTGGGGTCAGAAAGGAGTTTGTTTAAACTCACATAATCAAGACCCGTTCCCAATACGGGGCATTTTGCTGTAGCTGACGAAAGGAGAATTGAACGAGGTCAGCTTTATATATATATATATATATATATATATATATATATATATATATATATATATATATGCACAGCTTATCGATGAACTGTTTGTGTATACTATGTCCTGAGTTGTCAAATGACTATTTTATATTGATGTCGGCGTATCTGTCGTTGTGGTGTATTAAAGTCTATGAAACGTCAGAGGTGTTTCCACTCTCTATGAATTACTACATGTATTTCTACCAAAGTGTGATGTCAGTTAGATGCCTGTCTTCCACGAACCATCATACACCCATTCGCACTCATTGATGTCTACACACACTTTATTACTGCACCACCTCAACACTTTCAAGTCAACTAAACGTATGCCAGCATCGTTGCGGCCAACCAGGGCCTATATGGTTATGATAGCCTGTGTGGCGGTGAATTACATCTAACATTGATACTGGACATTCTACAGCCCACAACATTCAACTACTACATTTACGGTGGCAAAACTGAGCCTGTCACGTTCATGCCACGGACACCTACTACGCTTCAACGAACACTGACCATTTCTGACCGTTACATGAAAAACAGCCTATTACAATTATAGTGGCCAGTACGGGCCTTTAAAAACAGTAAGTGACATCTTGATTACTCCATGTCACCAGTTCCTGTCCTTCTATCCTATATACATGATCAATGTGTAACTGCAGGAGAAAATATGCAATCAAACACACTAACAGACTTACAATGCTCAATTGTGCCCTAATTTGCAAATATCTGATACTGTTTCCCCCTTTTCTGACCTGTCGTATTTGAAACTAAAACTACACACAGTTTAAACTAGGCCAAGATGGCAGCAACACATTTGTGATTTCACTTCCTACACATGCCAAACACATAGTTTGAAATACACCGGCAATTGATTAATAATACATACACAAATATTTTAGATAAGTCTTTCTTACCATCAGGCATACAAACACAAGCTGACAGGCCGTCAAACGGCTCTCTGGGTTTGCTTTCAGTTCAGAACGGCAAAAGATGTGGAATTTCCCGTCTGATAGACTGCGTACCGCTTATTTTGAATTTAAAATTTTGCGGCAAGCTTTTCGAGGTTCCCAGTGCTATTCATAGCAAAACGACTGGCCAATCAGAGCCTAGTCAAGAAAATTGTAAATAATCTTACCGAAAACGGTTTTTCAACTTGCTTGTTCAAACTGAATAAAATTATTTTATTTATATTATAGTTATCATTGGACCGATTTTAATTATTTTAAGTGATAATAAAATGGCCAATTTATCTCTATCTTTCTATATGTTTATTTTCGCGCTATTTCCTTGCATGTCAATATAATTAATTTATTTGTAATTAAATCGAGTGTTTCCCTGATGTATGAATATTACTAAAATAAATTTTTCCAAGGTAGTATAATTTTATTATGAGGGACACTTTATGTTTATGTGTTAAACAATATCGGCGCTATAATTCGAGATATCCCTTTCATTTTAATTATCTTTAGTTATTCAGAAATAAATTATCTACGTTCGGTCAAAAACACAGAATAGGCATTTTTACCACGTTAAAAGGTTTCTTTATCCTTACCAAAAAAAAAAAAAAAAAAAAAAAAAGAAGCATTATGATTGGTTGTTAAATTTGTACTATGCTCTTAGATAATTTTGGTGGGCGGTAGATTTTGACTTGGTTCCCCCAAAAAAAATTTAAATGCACTAGATAAATGTTTGGCGGTAAATTTGACTGGGCCCTCAAATTTCAAATACTGTAGTTATTTATAGATTTTAAAAACACGTTAACTAGTTTTTTAGCGGGGAATTTTTGAGCGTGTTGTCATACAGATTCACTTCACTACAAGGTCCCACGCGTTATTGACATGCCTATATCATGAGGTCATTCGCTTCATTGACTGACCTATCTCTAAGGCCCTACACATTATTGATTGGTCTTTCTCTGATATCCTACGCTTTATTGATTGGACTATCTCTGAGGTCTCAAGTTTTACTGATTGGCCTACATCTGAGGTCCTACGCTTTATTGAGTGGTCCATATCTTGAGGTCCTGCGCTTTACTGACTGACCTATCTCCAATGCCGTACGCGTTATTGATTGGTATATCTCAGAGGTCCTACGCTTTATTGATTGGTTTTTCTCTGGTGTTCTACGCTTTATTGATTGCCTATCTCTGAGGTCCTATGCTCTACGTATTGACCAATTGAGGTCCCAAGCTTTTTTGACTGACCTACATCTGAGGTCCTACGCTTTATTATTGGCCTATCTGAGGCCCTCTACAATATTCACTGACCTACGTTTTATTGACTGATTTACCTCTGAGACCCTGCGCATTATTTACTGACCTATCTCTGAGATCCTACTCGGCATTTGCATGATATAGGCACACTTTGTCTTACCTACTTAAGGTGCGTCCCCCAAACGAGGCTCTTGGCGAGCGAATACCATGAACGCCCGTAAATCTGCCCCTGACTAAGAAGTATATAAATACATTAGAGATGTTTTAGAGATATTACTGACAGATGAATAAAAGGAGATTATGGGATTTGTCTAACTTTTCTTTCTGCTCGCCACATTTTTTTTCTATATACTGTTCAAAAAAAGAAACGCAACTTTTTTGGTGTTACTTTTATACAAGATATTCGCTGATTGGACATCAGTCAACCTATCGACTGTGTCCATCTGGTCATTAACTTCTCGTGGTTACCTGAATTGTACTCACCTCATGATTCGTGAGGTCATGAAAGAGGTCAAGAACAAAACAACATTTTCGTCAATAACTCGTGACCAGGTTCATGAGAATCCCGTGAAACTTACTGAACACAAAACTCTCTGACCATATTATTGAATGCCTATAAAAGATTGACGCTCCTCGAATAAATTCAGTTGAAAATTCAATGCGCAAGTATGGCTCATCTCACTACAGAACAATGACTCATCATCATTGGACGTTTACAGGCTGGACAGTCACAAAGTGTAGTGGCCAGACAATTTAATGTGGTTAGAAACACCATTAGTCGCCTTTGGAGGCGATTTCAAGAAACTGGCTCAGTGGCAGACCGGCCGCGCAGTGGAAGACCCAGAGTCACAACTCCTGCTGAAGACCGCTTCATACGGCTGTGTCACCCCAGGAATCGATTTGCATCTGCGTCCTCCACAGTCCAGTCAATGTCAGCAGCTCGTTGAATTTCAGATCAAACGGTCAGGAACCGGCTGCACGACTCTGGTCTTTGGGCTAGAAGACCCTACAGAGGTCCTGTTCTTACGGACCGGCATCGCCAGAACCGACTGCAGTGGGCGAACCAGCATCGTCAATGGACCGTTGGGAATGACTGGAGATGGCTTTGGTTTAGTGATGAATCATTTTTTGTGCTCCAGCGACACGATAGACGGAGAAGAGTTTACCGCAGAGTCCATGAGCGCTACGCCCAGAACAGCGTTGATGAGGCTCCCCCACATGGTGGTGGAGGTGTACTGATGTGGGGGGCGATCAGCTTCATGGGAAGAAGTGACCTGGTGCAAATTGAAGGACGTCTGAATGCCCAACGATACGTCGCTGAAATTCTTTGTCCTCACGTCCTTCCACTTCTTGCTGCACTAGGGTCGATTTTTCAGCAGAATAACGCTCGACCTCATGTGGCACAACTCACCACCCAGTTCCTCGCCGAGAACAACGTCCAGACCATTCCGTGGCCAGCCATGTCATCAGACATGAACCCCATAGAACATTTATGGGATGAACTCGACAGACGACTCTGCCAGCGAGACGTGGCTCCAGCCAATCTCCGACAGTTGTCTCTTGCACTGCGGGAAGAGTGGGCAGCGATCCCACAACAACAGATCCAACGGCTAATCGGATCCATGTCAAGGAGATGTCGTTCTCTGATAGAGGCCAGATGAGGCCATACACCTTACTGAAACGGAGGCCTTAGTCGCAAAGAATAAAAGTCTAAACCAAATTTAATGAACATCATTTCATTGTTAAAGTCTGAAAGTTTCTTCATGCCAAGATTGAAACATTAATTCCGTAAAATAAAATTTTGGTACAAGTTTGAAATTTGGTGTCCATTACCAGTGCAATAATGTTGCGTTTCTTTTTTTGAACAGTATATTTAGAGATTTCTAATACTTACAGAACTGTGACGCTAAGGACATACAGTTATAATATGTGATTTGACAAAGTTCTGTTACACGATTCACTGATATACACATTATAATGATTTGTATTGACAAAGTTCTGTTACAAGATACACGGATATACATTTACAATCTATGTATTGACAAAGTTCTCTTAAAAGAAACACTAATATACAGTTATAATCTATGTATTGGCAAAGTTATTGTGACGCTTCGCTTTTACGCCCTCTCTCTCTCTCTCTCTCTCTCTCTCTCTCTCTCTCTCTCTCTCTCTCTCTCTCTCTCTCTCATGTCTATTTTTTTCCCTCTCCAAACCTATCCTATTGCTAGAAATGAAACCATTTCTCTTAAGATTTTTTTCATTGTTAATTTGAGAACACTTTTCTTCTTCAAGTCTTCTTTTAGAGGTACTTTTTAACTCTTCGATTTCTCACTGACTGTGACAGAGTTATGTAAATATATTACATGAATCCACACTTTTTTGCTCCCATCTGTTTCCCACCTCTGCTTTCTTATTAATATTCAAGTTTCGTTAACGCAGAAGGCATGCGCTTCGATATCTGTCGAACTCATATTTTAGCCACGCCTATTTTCTTTTTTTCTATGTCTTACAGACACTAGGAATGTTTACAAACAGACCTATTAGCTAGTCCAAAACCGTTAACTGTATTATCTCGCGAACGATTGGGCCATCGTTGTAATAGTGACAGATTCGAGAACGAGTCGTATTTTTGTAGAATCAAGGGCGGTAATTCGAAGACGGACCTTTGACAATTGCATTTCCTCAAGGGGAGATAACCATAGTCCGGGAGTCCCAGAGAATTAATTAACTACAATGAGAGACGCCAGATCACAAGCAAGTCCGTTCACTAGCGAAGAGTCTGCGGTCGGCATAAGTGTGAAATAAAGCTTTGATTCAGGAATCGTCTGCAGATTTTCCCAAAATCTGGGCGAAGGCGCTATTTCTCGCACTGGCTAACGAATTTCTACCTATTTTATATATATACCCCAGCTTTTAAAATCAGTTATCTAGTAGCCTCAGAATTGTCGGAACATCTAGCTTCGAATCATAGACCATTCTTCTAAGTATTTCGATTGGAGATTAGTTCTTTTTCTGTGTTGCGGTAACTATATTTACTAGCATATTGAGTGATTTAATTGTTAAGTTCGTCATTATATTTCACTAGGATTTACTGTGCTAATTGGCTAGCAGATTAAAATATATATAGCAAACTCTTCCAGCTGTAACTCAAATTTAATTAATTGCTATTAACCAGTAAGAGATATTTTAATTGACTAGTAAATGCACTAGGCAATGTCGTACTGACGAAATATATAATTATCTCTAATCCATTATGTGTAATTTTTGTAATTGACCAGAATTTATTTCACGGGTTAATAAGAACGATAAGATAAGCTTTACACAAATCTAATAACCGAGTGGATAATAAATTACCCGTTACGCGGGTTTGGATAGAATACTATATTGTGGTTAAATATTTTGTATTTTCTTCCTAAAAAATCCAGTGCGGATCAAAACCCAAAACTACCAGCGGCCTAAATCTGAGAAAACGGGTCTAAGTCTAAGTCCAATAGACGCAAAACAAATGTTCTTATACAAATAGCGGGTCTTCGGGGTTGACCTGTTCGGCCCTCTTGTTTCACCCAGAAGAGAGAGAGAGAGAGAGAGAGAGAGAGATAGAGAGAGTACCAACAAAAGACTTTAAGAATAATTGTAACTGGACCTATAGCTATCCAGATTTGTTTTTCCCATTTTCATGTACATTCGCTGTGGCGAAATTATCAAAAATTAACATTTCCCAACTACCGATCACTGTGGTGTGGCTAGGATTTTTATCCCGAGAGATTTACATACCTGACATTCTCGTTAAGTATTGGAGTTACAAGGTAATGGCACTGTGAACACTAAATCTCGTAATTATTTTCCTACCTGGAATAATTGAATTGAAATAGACAGACCCATGATAGGAAACTCTTTACAGAGCGATACAACAGGAAGCAATCTGATCATCAGAAGAAGTCCCCCGTCCGACAAGTGTTTCGCCCGATATGTTAATGTTGTTGTTCGTCCATCACGGGTGATGACGACCACTCTGTTCATCCAATTATTAGGATTGTTAGGATAGTCTATGAGTACGAAGGGGACTGATGAGCCCGATGCGGGCCTGGAAGGATCTCGGACAGTGTGGGCAGGGATTGTTTGCATCACAAGAAAGTTTTATTACACGGTCTTTTCTAGCTTGTCTCCGCTGTTCCGCTGCTGCTCTTCTGGAAGATTCGCATGCCGCTGCACCATTACGAAGAGATGTGCGCCAGGATGTTCGGTCTTGCGCAGCAGCTTCCCATGTGTCAGGGTTTATGTCAAAGGTTTTTAATGAAGCCTTAAGCGTGTCTTTGAAGCGCTTTTTTGGCCACCATGGGAGCGTCTACCCTTCTGCATCTCACCATAAAAGAGTATCTTTGGCAGTCGATTGTCTGGCATGCGGACTACATGACCTGCCCAGCGAATCTGTGACTGCATCAGAATAGTATCGATGCTAGGGATACCAGCTCTGTCACGAACGGCGGTATCCGGGATTTTGTCTTGCCATTTGATGTTCATTACCTTTCTGAGACAGACTGTATGGAAGTGGTTGAGCTTCTTTACGTGGCGCCTGTATACAGTCCATGTTTCACATGCATAAAGCAGCACTGGAAGCACCGCAGCTCTGTACACCTTCAGCTTTGTCTGTAGACTAATGCCACTTCGATGCCAAACGTTGGTGTATAGTCTGCCAAATGTGCTGCTGGCTTTGGAGATCCTGGTGTTCACCTCATCATCAATGACGATGTTCTGGGATAGTGTGCTACCAAGGTATGTGAACCTGTTCACAACATTCAGTTTCTCACCATTTACCTTGATGATTGGCTCAGTATAAATTGTGCCAGGAGCTGGTTGGTACATGATTTCTGTTTTCCCTGTGTTGATGGTAAGCCCAAAGTTGGAACAGGCTTCGGAGAATCTATCCATGCTACGCTGCAGATCAGCCTCTGAGCCAGCACTGAGGGCACAATCGTCAGCAAACAGAAGATCCCTGATGGTGTGTGATTTGACCTTGGTTTTTGCTTGATGCCTCCTAAGGTTAAACAATTTTCCATCAATACGATATCTGATGTCGATTCCTGTGTCCCCATCTCTAAAAGCATCAGTCAGCATAGCAGAAAACATGATACTGAAAAGAGTCGGTGCAAGTACACACCCTTGTTTAACTCCATTTGAGACTGGGAAAGGCTCCGATAGCTCACCGTTTTCCTGAACTCTAGCCTGCATTCCATCATGCAGTTGCTGCACTATTGAGATAAATTTCTTTGGGCAGCCGTATTTTGCCATGATCTTCCATAGACCCTCTCTGCTGACCGTGTCGAACGCCTTTGTCAAGTCGATGATATACTCCTTACAGTAACGAAGTAAACGTTCCCCAAATCACTGGATTAATCAAACTTGGAGGAGCTGGGGCTTATTTTGCCAAAACAACCCAACACTGGATTTGCTGTTTGTACCACGGAGATATGTTCCAGATGATTTTAAATCAACAATTAGGTAAGCGCGAAAGAACGTGGCCACAGTTGTCTGAAGCGAGAGAAAGAAGGAATGAATAATTCTTCTATTGTATAATCATTATACTCACTTTGTTTTGCCTTTCTTTTGTTTGCTAATACTGTTATTTTAGAAGATTAATTAGGAACTCTGTTCTTTACAGTATAGCCAATTTCTATACCATAGTAAAAATCTTTTGACCTTTTGGGGGTTAATTAATTTCTTCTTGTGGGATTTTGTCTCAACAGAGTGGAATTGCACTTATGGGGTTTATTTCATTATGATTTCTGTAACCTATGATTTTTTTTCTATTTACTATTGATACTAGATGTTGTGAAGGTTTTTAATGATAAATAAATTCAACATAAACTTAATTACCTGTGTTGGTCAGCTCGGCCCAATCTCCCTACTCCATTTACTATACTTTCACGTTTGTGCGTCTAATTGTGGTCACTTATCTCTCTGTGTGTGTGTGTGTGTGTGTGTGATTGTTAATAATGTATGTTAATATATACGGGAAGGTAAACTGTCTGATAAACAAATTTCAGTCGTAAGATAGGCTGGACTACAGTATCTTCTCAATCGAGGGACAGACTCTACCTTTTCACCATTCACTCGTGAAATCTATTTCTTTACCTTATCTTTCACTGAGTTACCACCGTTTTCAGTTCTATTCAGACGGGACCTATCTATCTTAAATACCTATCCAATATCTACGACACTGACTCATGGCCGAGAAATTAAAACTTGGTCCCTGGGAAAACTCATTTGTATCGCATTTCATGCCATGTACGACCACCCCGGAAGTGGACCTTACTTATCGTAGATTGCGTGCTCGTAAATCAAGGGTATTAACTCTGCAGTATATATGTACAGTGAGAAACTGGGCAAAATACACGGACCTGTTTAAATGATGTAACTTGATCATCCTGGGACCAAGATCCCACACAAAACTGTGTGTGTGTGAGTGTAGGTGGAACTATTTGCCACCAACAGGTACTCGCCCCGTGCAACTGAAGAGTAGTAAATTTTGGAGTTAAGGCATTCCAACGGTATCTGTCAAACAAGTTACATCGGACAATGGGCCTCAACAGAGGCTAGCTTGTGCTAAATCTATATTGAATCCGTAGAGCGAGTAAGTAGGTCTACTTGAATAAATATGAATAATAATCATATGTTTATCTACAGCGTATTATTTCAGTATCTTTTGTTCAGCAAAGTTGTAAACTTTCTTTCATCTTCATTACGGCAGTCATTAATGTTACTTGATTACACGATACTACTGAACAATTCCTACTGTATGGGTTCATCTATGACCTATCCTTGCCCTGTTTTAATGCTTTTATATGCATGTATCCTGTGCTATGATTATAAAATCGGGTTATATTTATAATATAAACATAGAAATATGTAAGGATAGGCAACAGCCTGTAGCCAGCTGTATGAATGTAATAATTCGACTGACTCTGGAAGCCAAAGGTTCTCAGCCTTCGAGACCAGGAACACCCTAAAATAGATTCACTGCTCAAATAGCAAGATTGTAAATCAGGGGTTCTCAAGCCTCGGCAGTAATGATACCCCAACAGGTTTCACTATAGCACGGAAAACTATAACCCATTGGTTCTCCAACCATTGGTGACAATAACCCCAAACATTGATATACTGCTCTACGGGCACAATGTGAACCAATGGTTCTAAAACATTAGATGACCACAGTCCCAAACATCTCAGTTTGTGAAACTCATTGCCCACATGGGGAAAACCACTGCTGCAAATAACCAGACAGCCAGAGAGAGGTTGAGAACTCCAGATACGCTTACAATGTCAGTTAAAGAAGGAGTATTTCATAGATACTAGATAACACTTTGTTATTGAATGTTAGCTATTATTGTTTTTTTTAGAGCCGCGGTAGCATAGTGGTTAGTTCACTGGCTTCCTAGCGCAGTGGTCTATGGTTCGATCCCCAGATGAGGTGGGAATTTTTTAGGCCACAAACGGCTCCTGGGTCGACCCAGCCCCAAATGGGTACCAGAGCAACTCTGGGAAGGTTAAGGCGGCCGGCGTGATGCCGACCACATCACCCCTAGTGTGCCGACGGTCAAGATAATATGGGCCTAACACCATATTCCCAATATGCCTCAATGGGCGTGTAACGGGTTCCTTTACCTTTACTTATTATTGTTTTAATTTGATTTCTGATGGACGCTTATCGCCCATCAGACATAGGAGATGATTGCTCTTGAAACACCACTAATGGAACTTCAATAGTTTCATCCTCCAGTCCAACTAGGTTACGGGTCCAAGGTACTAAACAGGTTACGAGGTGAGGGTACAAAACCAGTTTACCCTACCAACCATACCCTATCAACCAGTTTACCCTACCAACCATACCCTATAAACTAGGTGACCATAACATACCATATCAATCATTCCATACCAGAGTACAACTCTAGGCTGTCATACCAGGTGACTCTAACCTGAGATAGTCCAGTAAGCAGTAAAGGTATTCATCAGGGCTGACTAACTCCATCCATGTTTGTGAAGTGCACTGAGTCCAGGGAAGCAAATTCTGCCACCCTCTAAACCCATTGAACTGTTTAAACTACCTGAAGTGCTGGGACAGACCAAACCAAGAGAGTCAGACCAAAAATCATCTCAGCAGCTACTAAAGACCTAGGAGAGTTGAGTTTATAATACTTATCAGCAAAAATACGATAGAAGAGATCTCCTGGTCCAGATGATGACCATAGTTTGTATTGTTCTCACCACAAGATCACACATTATTTTGTTCATTTGTAAATCTTTAAGAGTTGTGAGAATCTGTTATTTTTTTTTTAAATCCAGCATAATAGCGTCTGTTGTTATTTTTGTTGTTACTTTTAATTGGGCTATAATTTGTTTTTTAACATAAATCTACACCCTAGGGGCTGAGCCATAATTAAACTAACTTACAGTGGATCATGATATTTTAGTTAATGTGGCTGGATACCAACTCTCCTTTCTCAATCATTTGTACTTTACATAGTCCTTTTGTAGGATTTCTGAGAAAAAAAATTATCGTCAAGAAAATATCCTGTTTAGCTGGAAAAATTCTCTTTGCATTAAGAATTTATAGTAGACTATTTCACGAGGAGAGGCAGGTCCTTCGAACTCGCAGACTTGTCATCTAGATATCATTTTTTATTCGTTCACCAAATCTATCATTCTCCTTCAAAATAACCCCCACGGATATACATTTACAATCTACGTATTGACAAAGTTCTGTTACAAGAGACACTAATATACAGTTACAATCTATGCAAAGACAAAGTTATGTTACAAGATACACTAATATCACCCGTGTGTTACCGGGGCCGGAAAGGGGAGCAAAGAATAGTAACACTGTTCCCTGCCATGCAATTCGAAGAAAGCGACTAAGGAGGGTTGAGCATGGGGCTGGTTACCCCAACCTGTAAAAAATTTAAACCACATAAAAACTTCAACAAACATGGACAAGTCAATTAAAGAAAATAAAACACAGCCATACAAGACAGGGGACGGTCCTCTTGCAGGGAGGCGTATGATGCAACACAAAGGAAGCCGAAAGGAGTCTGTGTTGATGACTAACCTTCTTTCTTCTAGGAGAACTTCCAGATTTGGCACCTGGAATATTCGAACATTAAAAGAACAAGGAAAAATGTCACAAGTAGCAACAGAGATGAGGGAATATAAAATCGAGGTTCTGGGACTGTAAGAAACAAAGTGGAAGGGGGTAGACAGGAAGAAACTCATCACAGGTGAATTGGTGCTGTCCTCAGGACATGAAGACGAAAGTTCACACCACAGTGAAGGGGTAGCTCTTATGTTGTCTAAAGAAGAACAGAAAGCACTCATTGAATGGGAAGCCGTTGGATCCAGAATAATAACAGCTTCTTTTAAAACAGCTAAAAAGAAAAAAAAATGTAAATGCCATCCAATGTTATGCACCAACTAATGACAAAGAAGAGTCTGTGAAAGAAGCATTTTATACTAAACTACAGGGAATTATAAAAAAAGTAAAAAGAAGAGACATCACAATTTTGATGGGTGACATGAATGCAAAGATAGGTACAGTCAACACCGGCTTTGAAGAAGTCATGGGAAAACAAGGGCTAGGAATAATGAATGAAAATGGGGAACTATTCTCAAACTTCTGTGCTTCAAATCAACTGGCTATAGGAGGAAGCATGTTTCCACATAAGAGAATACACAAGGCAACATGGATATCGCCAGACCATAGAACAGAAAATCAGATTGCTCATATATGCATAAACAAGTTTAGATCATCATTGCAGGATGTAAAGTTTTATAGAGGACCAGATGTGGCATCAGATCACCATTTTCTGATAGCCAAAGTAAAAATGAAACTCAAGAGATATGCAACAATGCAAAATTATAGACAACAATTTAATGTAGGACATCTAAGAAATCAAGAAACAAGAGACAAATTTTCGGTCACAATATCCAACAAATTCCAAGTGCTCCAACAGCTGGAAGATGCAGAGAATTGAGAAGACTATTGGCAGCAAATCGAAACAGTAGTGTTACTGTATGTATTTTTCTGTAACAGTTCTGTCAACTGTAACTTTTCAAAACAGGCCACACAGGCCATCACTACTGTTAATATTTATGTCAAGTGTATATTCTTCCGTGAGTAAGGATGGCACGGTTAGACAAAGTTAATACAGTCGCTGATAAATACGATCAGCCTTGGTCGGGCTTACAGGTGGCCGACAGGTGTGTAAATATATATATATATATATATATATATATATATATATATATATATATATATATATATATATATATATATATATATATATATATATATATATTTATATATGCGAATGTCATGAGTTCTTTGAATATGTATACATTCTGCAATCATCCACACCACAGTAACGTTGGGTCAGGAAATAGTGGAACTAGTTTTAACTTATACACAGTTTATTCTGGACACAGTAACATCGCAAAGTACACGAAGGAACAGCACATTGTCAAAGGTTACTACAGGTACAAAATCCATGGCGAATAGGTTGCAGCACATAGCAACTCATAATACATTGCATTAGTATCCAGAAATTGGTTGCGTACCCCGCAACTCACAATACAGTTAATTAGAAAATATCAAATATCCAGAGGGACAAACATCCATCAAAGGAAAAAGATTGCGTACATCGCAATTCTTAATATATAATATGCGCCAACGTAATCCATGGCATTTTTAATAATCTCTTGGGGAAAAAACACTCAATAATATATATATTCTGATCACACTCGCGAGACAAACAACCGTCTCGGAGCTCCGCCAGATACCTTAATAATCCCGAGATTGTTATATCTCAGTCCAGCTCAGTAAAATTCATCCAAGCGAGAACTCGCAGCTTGAGATGTGAGCTCAATTCATCCCCCCCCCCCCCCCCCCCCCCAACTACTAAGAACATTCGAACAGTTTCTTTATTTAAAAAAAAAACTGACCAGACTCAGAATGAGCTATGTTCCAAAATTACAAAGCACAAAGCCCCCAACTAAAATATCATCTCATCACTAAAGCGTGCTTACTAGCGTGTACAAAAAATAAGACCAGTACATAAAAATCTCTAACACTTAACTCCTACTTAAATTCTGACTTAACAAGTATGGAGTGAGACATGTGAAGAAATACTGGGGAAAAGGGAACGACAACAAAAAGCATGGATAACAACAGAAACCATCAATAAGATAAAAGACAGAAAAACAAGAGATCAGATTTAAACACAAGCAAGACCAGAAGTTCCAAAGCCAAGGCTCAAGAAGTGTACACAGAAGCAAACAAAGAAGTTAAAAGAAGTATCAAGAGAGACAAGAGGAAGTATATTGAGGAGTTGGCAAGAGAGGCAGAAGATGCAGCAGCCAAAGGGAAAATGAGAGAACTGTAAAACAGCACAAAGAAGATATCAGGGAAATACAAGCAAACAAGTTGCTTCATAAAAGACAAGAATGGAAAACTGCTCAGCAATATACAAGAGCAAATGAAGAGGTGGACATAATATTTTGAGGACCTTCTCAATAGACCAGTTCTACAAAACCCCTCAGTCATCCAGCCAGCACAAGAAGAGTTAAATATTAACGGTGAAAGACCAACGAAGGAAGAAATAAAGAAAGCCATAAAGCTTCTAAGAGATGGAAAATCGTCTGGACCTGATGGCATTCCAGCAGAGGCCATCAAAGCAGGGAAAAACACCTACAGAAATACACAGGGAGATGGAACCAGTGTTTCGCGATTCTTGTCCTTCATATACTTCGGTAAAAAACTGGTGTCAACAGTTTAAGTGCGGCCGCTCAAATGTTGCTGATCTGCCAAGATCTGGTAGACCAGCCTTAGAGTGCAACGATGAAAATGCACCAAGAGTGAAGAAAATCACTTACCAGGATCGAAAAATGACAATTGCGGAGATAGCTAGTAGAGCAAAACTGAAGGAAAGAACAGTTTATAGAATTTTACACAACAGACTGAACATGAGAATAGTGTGTGCACGCTGGGTTCCGCGACTGTTGACACGTGAACAGAAGCAAACGAGGGTAAATTGCTGTCAACAGTTGCTCAAAAAGTGTCAGTCAAAAAACTTTTTGGAGACCATGGTGACAGTTGATGAGACTTGGGTACAGCATTATGACCCCGAATCCAAAATTGCCAGCATGCAATGGAAAACCCCGGGCTCCCCAACACCTGTCAAGCCGAGAGCGCAGAAATCTGCAGGAAAAGTGATGATGACTGTTTTTTGGGACGCCAAAGGTGTCCTGTTGAAAGATTATCTGCCTCGTGGCAACACAGTTAATGGACAGTACTATGCAGATCTTCTCACCAAACTAAGAAAGGTTGTGACCAGGAAACGAGGGATAACGCGCACTCAAAATCTTCCTTTGCTTCAAGACAACGCGCCCTCTCACAAAGCACGGCTTGTGCAGCTAGCATCCAACGATTTGAATATTAAAATTCTTCCACACCCACCATATTCTCCAGATTTGGCTCCATCAGACTTTTTTCTATTCCCAAATCTTAAAAAACAGCTAAAAGGAAATCATTTTGACAGCGATGAAGAAGTTATGCTGGCATGTGATGACTGGTTTAGTTTGAAAAATAGGATGTTTTACTCCCAAGGTCTTTTCAAGGTCAAGCAGAGATGGCAGAAGTGTGTAAATTCAGACTGTGGCTATATTGAAAAGGAATAAAAACTATACAAATTTTCAGCTTTCTGTGACATGTCCTTCATGGTCAGGCCCAAGACTTATGTCAAACCCGTTGTAATTCCGAGCCGATTGCATCAGAAAAGGTATCCATCGCCGGTCGAGGTCGTTTGTGCATCAAATGGTCATGATACCCCAGACGAACAGACATGTGAAAACAACAACATTACAATTCACGACATATTACTTGACCCGATGCACGAAACATTGCTAATCCGCGAGACATTCCAAAAGCACAAAACACTGCTAAAGAGAAATAACTCTAAAATACCTGTATTCTGTGCGGAGCGTTCGGCGACAATCATTGCAAAATTACCTCTCTACCTTAGTGGTCTGCTACGACATGCCTGGTGGGAATAGCGGTTCTATTCTTTCTTTGAATATCAGAGACGTCACCCCTATCCCCCTCTACCCCCAAAACCCCACACGGTGTTTGATAATATTGTTAGGCCCATGTATACAGAAGCATTTTGTTGGGCGGGTTTGACTCCACTAGTCATTCATCATTTTCTGTTGCGGACCTTATGGAACATGCAGCTACTACTGTAGTTAGTCCCCTTGTAGGATGCCTGCATCAAACATTCACACACTCTTGTAGCGGTCCTTATAGAACATGCAGCTACTACTGTAGTTAGTCCCCTTGTAGGATGCCTGCACCAAACATTCACACACTCTTGTAGCGGTCCTTATAGAACATGCAGCTACTACTGTAGTTAGTCCCCTTGTAGGATGCCTGCACCAAACATTCACACACTCTTGTAGCGGTCCTTATAGAACATGCAGCTACTACTGTAGTTAGTCCCCTTGTAGGATGCCTGCACCAAACATTCACACACTCTTGTAGCGGTCCTTATAGAACATGCAGCTACTACTGTAGTTAGTCCCCTTGTAGGATGCCTGCATCAAACATTCACACACTCTTGTAGCGGTCCTTATAGAACATGCAGCTACTACTGTAGTTAGTTCCCTTGTAGGATGCCTGCACCAAACATTCACACACTCTTGTAGCTGTCCTTATAGAACATGCAGCTACTACTGTGGTTAGTCCCCTTGTAGGATGCCTGCATCAAACATTCACACACTCTTGTAGCGGTCCTTATAGAACATGCAGCTACTACTGTAGTTAATCCCCTTGTAGGATGTCTGCACCATACATTCACACACTCTTGTAGCGGTCCTTATAGAACATGCAGCTACTACTGTAGTTAGTCCCCTTGTAGGATGCCTGCATCAAACATTCACACACTCTTGTAGCGGTCCTTATAGAACATGCAGCTACTACTGTAGTTAGTCCCCTTGTAGGATGCCTGCACCAAACATTCACACACTCTTGTAGCGGTCCTTATAGAACATGCAGCTACTACTGTAGTTAGTCCCCTTGTAGGATGCCTGCATCAAACATTCACACACTCTTGTAGCGGACCTTATGGAACATGCAGCTACTACTGTAGTTAGTCCCCTTGTAGGATGTCTGCACCAAACATTCACACACTCTTGTAGCGGTCCTTATAGAACATGCAGCTACTACTGTAGTTAGTCCCCTTGTAGGATGCCTGCATCAAACATTCACATACTCTTGTAGCGGTCCTTATAGAACATGCAGCTACTACTGTAGTTAGTCCCCTTGTAGGATGCCTGCACCAAACATTCACACACTCTTGTAGCGGTCCTTATAGAACATGCAGCTACTACTGTAGTTAGTCCCCTTGTAGGATGCCTGCACCAAACATACACATACTCTTGTAGCGGTCCTTATAGAACATGCAGCTACTACTGTAGTTAGTCCCGTTGTAGGATGCCTGCACCAAACATTCACATACTCTTGTAGCGGCCCTTATAGAACATGCAGCTACTACTGTAGTTAGTCCCCTTGTAGGATGCCTGCACCAAACATTCACACACTCTTGTAGCGGTTCTTATGGAACATGCAGCTACTACTGTGGTTAGTCCCCTTATAGGATGCCTGCACCAAACATTCACATACTCTTGTAGCGGTCCTTATAGAACATGCAGCTACTACTGTAGTTAGTCCCCTTGTAGGATGCTTGCACCAAACATTCACATACTCTTGTAGCGGTCCTTATAGAACATGCAGCTACTACTGTAGTTAGTCCCCTTGTAGGATGCCTGCACCAAACATTCACATACTCTTGTAGCGGTCCTTATAGAACATGCAGCTACTACTGTAGCTAGTCCCCTTGTGGGATGCCTGCATCAAACATTCACACACTCTTGTAGCAGTCCTTATAGAACATGCAGCTACTACTGTAGTTAGTCCCCTTGTAGGATGTCTGCACCAAACATTCACACACTCTTGTAGCGGTCCTTATAGAACATGCAGCTACTACTGTAGTTAGTCCCCTTGTAGGATGCCTGCACCAAACATTCACACACTCTTGTAGCGGTCCTTATAGAACATGCAGCTACTACTGTAGTTAGTTTCCTTGTAGGATGCCTGCACCAAACATTCACACACTCTTGTAGCAGTCCTTATAGAACATGCAGCTACTACTGTAGTTAGTCCCCTTGTAGGATGCCTGCACCAAACATTCACACACTCTTGTAACGGTCCTTATAGAACATGCAGCTACTACTGTGGTTAGTCCCCTTGTAGGATGCCTGCACCAAACATTCACATACTCTTGTAGCGGTCCTTATAGAACATGCAGCTACTACTGTAGTTAGTCCCGTTGTAGGATGCCTGCACCAAACATTCACACACTCTTGTAGCTGTCCTTATAGAACTTGCAGCTACTACTGTAGTTAGTCTTTTTGTAGGATGCCTGCACCAAACATTCACATACTCTTGTAGCGGTCCTTATAGAACATGCAGCTACTACTGTAGTTAGTCCCCTTGTAGGATGCCTGCACCAAACATTCACACACTCTTGTAGCTGTCCTTATAGAACATGCAGCTACTACTGTAGTTAGTCTCCTTGTAGGATGTCTGCACCAAACATTCACACACTCTTGTAGCGGTCCTTATAGAACATGCAGCTACTACTGTAGTTAGTCCCCTTGTAGGATGTCTGCACCAAACATTCACACACTCTTGTAGCGGTCCTTATAGAACATGCAGCTACTACTGTAGTTAGTCCCCTTGTAGGATGCCTGCATCAAACATTCACATACTCTTGTAGCGGTCCTTATAGAACATGCAGCTACTACTGTAGTTAGTCCCCTTGTAGGATGCCTGCACCAAACATTCACACACTCTTGTAGCGGTCCTTATAGAACATGCAGCTACTACTGTAGTTAGTCCCCTTGTAGGATGCCTGCACCAAACATTCACACACTCTTGTAGCGGTCCTTATAGAACATGCAGCTACTACTGTAGTTAGTCCCCTTGTAGGATGCCTGCACCAAACATTCACACACTCTTGTAGCGGTCCTTATAGAACATGCAGCTACTACTGTAGTTAGTCCCCTTGTAGGATGCCTGCATCAAACATTCACACACTCTTGTAGCGGTCCTTATAGAACATGCAGCTACTACTGTAGTTAGTCCCCTTGTAGGATGCCTGCACCAAACATTCACACACTCTTGTAGCTGTCCTTATAGAACATGCAGCTACTACTGTGGTTAGTCCCCTTGTAGGATGCCTGCATCAAACATTCACACACTCTTGTAGCGGTCCTTATAGAACATGCAGCTACTACTGTAGTTAATCCCCTTGTAGGATGTCTGCACCATACATTCACACACTCTTGTAGCGGTCCTTATAGAACATGCAGCTACTACTGTAGTTAGTCCCCTTGTAGGATGCCTGCATCAAACATTCACACACTCTTGTAGCGGTCCTTATAGAACATGCAGCTACTACTGTAGTTAGTCCCCTTGTAGGATGCCTGCACCAAACATTCACACACTCTTGTAGCGGTCCTTATAGAACATGCAGCTACTACTGTAGTTAGTCCCCTTGTAGGATGCCTGCATCAAACATTCACACACTCTTGTAGCGGACCTTATGGAACATGCAGCTACTACTGTAGTTAGTCCCCTTGTAGGATGTCTGCACCAAACATTCACACACTCTTGTAGCGGTCCTTATAGAACATGCAGCTACTACTGTAGTTAGTCCCCTTGTAGGATGCCTGCATCAAACATTCACATACTCTTGTAGCGGTCCTTATAGAACATGCAGCTACTACTGTAGTTAGTCCCCTTGTAGGATGCCTGCACCAAACATTCACACACTCTTGTAGCGGTCCTTATAGAACATGCAGCTACTACTGTAGTTAGTCCCCTTGTAGGATGCCTGCACCAAACATACACATACTCTTGTAGCGGTCCTTATAGAACATGCAGCTACTACTGTAGTTAGTCCCGTTGTAGGATGCCTGCACCAAACATTCACATACTCTTGTAGCGGCCCTTATAGAACATGCAGCTACTACTGTAGTTAGTCCCCTTGTAGGATGCCTGCACCAAACATTCACACACTCTTGTAGCGGTTCTTATGGAACATGCAGCTACTACTGTGGTTAGTCCCCTTATAGGATGCCTGCACCAAACATTCACATACTCTTGTAGCGGTCCTTATAGAACATGCAGCTACTACTGTAGTTAGTCCCCTTGTAGGATGCCTGCACCAAACATTCACATACTCTTGTAGCGGTCCTTATAGAACATGCAGCTACTACTGTAGTTAGTCCCCTTGTGGGATGCCTGCACCAAACATTCACATACTCTTGTAGCGGTCCTTATAGAACATGCAGCTACTACTGTAGCTAGTCCCCTTGTGGGATGCCTGCATCAAACATTCACACACTCTTGTAGCAGTCCTTATAGAACATGCAGCTACTACTGTAGTTAGTCCCCTTGTAGGATGTCTGCACCAAACATTCACACACTCTTGTAGCGGTCCTTATAGAACATGCAGCTACTACTGTAGTTAGTCCCCTTGTAGGATGCCTGCACCAAACATTCACACACTCTTGTAGCGGTCCTTATAGAACATGCAGCTACTACTGTAGTTAGTTTCCTTGTAGGATGCCTGCACCAAACATTCACACACTCTTGTAGCAGTCCTTATAGAACATGCAGCTACTACTGTAGTTAGTCCCCTTGTAGGATGCCTGCACCAAACATTCACACACTCTTGTAACGGTCCTTATAGAACATGCAGCTACTACTGTGGTTAGTCCCCTTGTAGGATGCCTGCACCAAACATTCACATACTCTTGTAGCGGTCCTTATAGAACATGCAGCTACTACTGTAGTTAGTTTCCTTGTAGGATGCCTGCACCAAACATTCACACACTCTTGTAGCGGTCCTTATAGAACATGCAGCTACTACTGTAGTTAGTTTCCTTGTAGGATGCCTGCACTAAACATTCACACACTCTTGTAGCGGTCCTTATAGAATATGCAGCTACTACTGTAGTTAGTCCCCTTGTGGGATGCCTGCACCAAACATTCACACACTCTTGTAGCGGTCCTTATAGAACATGCAGCTACTACTGTAGTTAGTTTCCTTGTAGGATGCCTGCACCAAACATTCACATACTCTTGTAGCGGTCCTTATAGAATATGCAGCTACTACTGTAGCTAGTCCCCTTGTGGGATGCCTGCATCAAACATTCACACACTCTTGTAGCGGTCCTTATAGAACATACGGCTACTACTGTAGCTAGTCCCCTTGTGGGATGCCTGCATCAAACATTCACACACTCTTGTAGCGGTCCTTATAGAGCATGCAGCTACTACTGTAGCTAGTCCCCTTGTGGGATGCCTGCACCAAACATTCAAACACTCTTGTAGCGGTCCTTATAGAATATGCAGCTACTACTGTAGCTAGTCCCCTTGTGGGATGCCTGCATCAAACATTCACACACTCTTGTAGCGGTCCTTATAGAACATGCAGCTACTACTGTAGTTAGTCCCCTTGTAGGATGTCTGCACTAAACATTCACACAATCTTGTAGCGGTCCTTATAGAACATGCAGCTACTACTGTGGTTAGTCCCCTTGTAGGATTGTTGCGCACATATTCTTTGGTGACGCACGGATTACGCATACAAAAGTAAAATGTATTTATTTGTCTGATAAAAATATGTTTATTGTAAAGACGTTATTTCTTACTACACCTGTAGTACACCACTGTAAAGTATCAGTCTGTCTGCTCTGTAAGGAAGAGTGGTGTGTTGTTGAGATCAGGCATGCTCCAGTCTACCCAGCTGTAAATGGGTAACTCACCCTAGTCCTGAGTTAGGGAAGGCAAAGGCTCCAGGGGGAAGCAGGCCCTGAACTTGGTCACTTCAGCCGACGCAGGATGGTGTATGTATGAAGTAGAAGTGTAGAGTGTGATTACCGCGAATGGTGTGCTGTTCGTGTGCTGACCAATATAACCACTCACACTTGTCTACAAGGCACCAATGCAGACTGCTGGAATCTTAGTTTACTCAATTTATTCAGACGTACACACTGGGACATACGAGTACATCATGGTTCGTTGACATATCAATTTGTAGGTATACATAGCAGATCTGAAGTCATGACACATTCAGAAATAATGGCAGTACATCAAAGTTCAATGTCATGATACATTATGGCCGCATTCCCCTATCTGACTAAACGCGTCAGTGAAGGAATCGATAAATAACTAAAGTTACTTGACATCCATAGTTTGTAGTATAGATTATGAAACCACGAAAGGGAGTTTCTAGCAGGATTGAGATCTCTCTGTCACTGTCCGATAATAAGATAAATAATCTGTTCTCTTGGCAGTGATCAAAACATATGATGACCGAAATCCAACATGGCTACCTCCCTGAGTTGTCGTTCACTCATGCATAGGGAGGAGAATATAAGCCAGAGTTAATTTGTAATGGGTATATAAAGGATTTCATAAATGTTTCCATACAGCTCTACGGTGATCAGGTTAATTTCACGTAGCCATAACCGCTGCAGGAAAATCTGTCATCTTCGTCGATACCAAACACGACACTAGCATAACGAAGCACCAAAAGTCAAGCTAGGCCTAACCGACGAGAGATCATCAAAATAGGAGCTGGGTTTACCTGGAGTCCGAATCATCTATATACTGACATAAGGAGAGTCTCGAACACAAACTATCGTAGAGACACCATCTCCTTCAGAAGAAATACCACTTCGTAAGACATTTTTTCCTGACGAAAGGACCAGCTCTAGAAAAACGTACCCCGCCATTTGTAAGCAGTACATCGGAACTCATCACGACTTGTCAAGACAACTCATACTTCCGCTAGCAAGAATCTAGTCCCTCCTACCCATCCAAAATATACAATATAGGACTGATTCTACTTGTACTAATAATATGTAATACATATGAATTCAGGCCATAAACACAATAAGCAAATTAATATATTTTCTGGCCCTAAAAAATAAGTACAAACGCAAGCGCAATATCCTTGCGCCGGATCAATATCCAGAACGATTACTCCTATAATCAAAAGTGTGAATCAAACATGGATTATCTCGCTTTTACCATAGACAGCATTTTCATACACAAATGAATGAATGTCTATATTTTTCCCATATTAAATAGCCATATCGATTTTTGTAATATGTGCGTCAAAATATGCACGCAACAGATTACCACACCCCTCGGGAAAAAAAAAATGGTACATTTTTTTTTTGAAATACATCTAGGAGCAACATACAATAGGCTCACAACGCACCAATAACAATGCGCAGATGATAAGCATAAGTTTTATGACCTTAGAGAAAGTACTTCTCTAAGTATAAATATTTCCAGAGAGGTGTCACCAACGCATACTACAATATTAGCAATGACACAATTTCCACATTAGTTTATACATAAATTTCATCTAAGATATCTTAACATCATGATCATCAAAGACGAAAAACATTGAAAGATCAGCGGTGAATAAATATCAATGAACCGCTAAGTAGTGTTACAATCAATATATGATATATTACATATGTGTACACATTTCAACATAGAAACAACTGTATCAAAGTTGTATAACAGTTATGAATCATGTGGGCATCTAGACAAAATATCTGCCATCACATTTTCTGACCCACGGATAGCTCGCACCGAAAAATGAAATGGCTGTAGAGCAATCGCGTATCGCGTTGATCTCGCGCTCTTCAGATTTTTACTCTGAATAGCCGTAAGAGCTTTCTGGTCAGTTTCCACAATGAAATGCGCGCCCAGAAGAAATCTTTGCAGTTTAAGGATTGACCAAACCATAGCCAATAATTCACGGTCTAGGACCGAGTAATTCTTCTCTGCGGCATTTAATTTCCGAGAAATATACATCACAGGATGCAGAGTTCCAGAGTACTCTTGCATTAGTGCAGCTCCAATCCCGGTGGATGAAGCGTCACTACGAAGAATAAATGTCTTATCCTTAGAAGGCAATACTAGGATAGGTGAAGTAGAAAACATAGTTTTAACCTTATCCAAAGAGGATTGACATTCTTGAGTCCAATGGACTACATTAGGAGACCCTTTCTTTAGCAAGGAAGAAAGAGGTGACATAATGGAGGACAGATTCGGGATGAATCGTCCATAAAATTGTATTAGACCTAAGAGACTTCGTACTTGCTTTTTAGTCTTAGGAATAGAAATGTTAAGTATCTTACTTGTATTATGGTCTTCTGTTTTTAGGAACCCATGACCAACACGGTGTCCTAAGAAAGATATTTCGCTAAAACCAATACATGCTTTCGATGGTTTCGCTGTCAGGTTATGCTCGCGTAAGATAGACAATAGTTCATTTATACCATTATAGTGATCGTTCCAAGTATCACTGAAAAGACAGATGTCATCAAGATACGCAATGACATCTGAGCGATGAGATAGGATTCGACGCATCATGCGTACAAATGTTGCAGGGGCGTTCATAAGACCGAAAGGCATGAAATTCCATTGGAATAGACCCCTAGGCGTCGAAAAAGCAGTAAACGGTTTGGCGTGTTCGGATAGTGGAACTTGCCAATATCCCTTAGACAAATCGAGTTTAGTAAAGAAGTGAGAATTCGATAGTCTCGTAAGTAGCTCTTCTAGTAAAGGCATAGGTTCAGCATCGAATTTAGTCACTTGATTCAATTTGCGATAATCCACGCAAAGACGTATGTTATTGTCTTTTTTCCGTACTATAACCATCGGCGAAGAATATGCTGATGTGGATGGTTCAATAATTTTTAACTCTATCATCTCATCTAACTCTTTCTCTACCTGTGCTTGAAAATGTATCGGGATAGGATACGGTCTGACTCTTATAGGACTATGGTCAGTAAGAATAATGTCATGTTGAATGACATCAGTTTGACCAGGAATGTCAGTAAGGACATCCTGAAATTGTTCTAACATAGTAGAAACTTGTTTCTGCTCTCCTGGAGATAATTCTGGAGAAATTGCAACATCTTTCCATGATTCATTAGAGTGAAGAGGAATCATTGGAAAAGGTAAATTTACATCCGAGAAACTCGTTTCCTCATCCTGTATTACTGACAGAGATGAGTACTGTCCATGTTGGACTGGAAAATCGTCCGTTGCCTGGAAAACAGGTTGTAAATAATCAGGACGTTCATGGAATTCCGTGAGCATGTTGATGTGGAAGGTTTTACGCTTCCCGTCAATATCGACGATATAGTCAACATCGGAAACTTTTGATATTATATCGTACGGACCTTTCCAAGAAATGAGAAGTCTATTTTCCCTACAAGGTAGCAAGACAAATGCTTTGTCACCTGGACAAAGTTGTCGCAAACATCTCTTTTTATTGGCAAATTCCCTTGCCTTCTGTTTCGCAAATTCAGAAGAAGCAGTTGCCAATTTGCATGCTTCAATAATCTTGTGTCTAAGTGCGATGACATATTCATAAGAGGATTTTGTGTCATCGACAATATTATCAGCAGTTATAAGATCATGAAGTAAGGACATAGGACCTCGCGGTTTCGCGCCAAAGACAAGTTCAAAGGGAGAAAATCCTGTATGTTCGTTGGCGACCTCTCTATATGCAAAGAGAGCCGCGGGTAAAACCCTATCCCAATCCTGAGGATGATCTTCTGTTATCTTACCTAGTAGGTTTTTCAGAGTTCTATTCAAACGTTCCACCATCCCATTGGACATAGGATGATAAATACTACTCAGCGATCTCTCTATCTTCAGAGTCGACATTACTTGAGACATGGTATCCGATATGAGTTGGGTACCATGGTCGGATAATATTTCTGCTGGAAACCCCAGACGAGAAAATATTAACCAAAGAGCATCTGCGACATCAGCAGTAGTTATGCTCTTTAGAGGAACAGCCTCCGGCCAACGTGTGCACATATCAACACACGTCAAAATAAATTGGTGTCCTCTAGCAGACTTTATCTTAAATGGACCAATGATGTCTATCGCCATTTTTTGAAATGGCCGAATGGGAATGTCTGCAGCCTGAATAGGTGCATCATGGCGTGGACCTCTGGATTTAATCTCTTGACATACTTTACAAGATCGACAATAGATTCGTATGTCCTTATTCACAGCAGGCCAAAAGAAAGATTGAAGAACTCTAGCTTTAGTACGGGAAAAACCCATATGTCCAGCACACTGCGAATCATGAGCGTGCTGTAAGATTTTAACTCTCATATTTTTAGGCACAAGGATTTGAGAATGAATGGACTTAGCGGAGTCTTGTACCATACGTACAAGTACGCCATTCTTCATCGTAATCCAAGATTTACGATTTGTATCCTTATTCGGATCACCTTTTGTTGCCAGAGTAAAGAATTTCTTTAGAGTAGGATCATCTTCCTGCTGTTTGATAAAGGAATCGTGGGAAATCTCCAAGGGATCATCTTGGATCTGCGCATCATTATCTTCAGAATGTGAAGATTGTGGCATATTAAGAGCTTGAGCCCTAGTGATTACTGCATTAGCAGATTGCATATTAACATTTTCCCAATTAGAAATTTGCTGTGGAGTGCATTCTTTCACTCCATGAATGCGACCGATGATAAGATCAGCGATCGGATTCGGCAAGAGACATGCTTGCACCTCTCCTGTAAAGAAAGGCGTAGCAATATTGATAATGGCAGTGGAGTACTTCTCCAATGTGCCACCAAATGTTACACATTTGACTATATTGCCTGTAGCTCGAGAAGGATTTACGAGTGATTGCCTCACTCCAATGGTAGTGCACCCCGAATCGAAAAGAATTGATACCGGAGTACCATCTATTAGGCCCCTATTAAAGACAAGAGCACCCCTTCCATTATGCGCAATTGACGCATGGAGAGCGGGAAGCGGGTGACCGCAGCTTAAAGTAGACACTGTGGTTGGATCGAATAATGTTTTGCATTGCGAACACTCAGATGCTCTAGCAAAATCGAAAGCGGAATTTGCTACACTATTGGAGTCTTTTTTATCATTATTCTGATTATCGGTGTCGTGGAACTCCTGTTGTGCAGAGTTAGCCTGGTAATAAGATTTACCATGTCTTTTGTGTTGTGATCTACCTCGGTTATAATTGTCTCTATAATTATTATTGCCTCTGTTATAACCCCTATTTGGGTTTGAATCATAATATTCATGATCATAATCATCATGCTCATTATATTGAGTATCCCTGTAATATTGTTTCTTTTGTCTCCATGAAGCACTTGGGTAGTTCCTATAGCTACTCCCTTTCCGAGAATTTCTAACATTATGGGTACCCCTCGCGTGTCGAGGACTATCAGCCCGATTCCAGTTCTTCGAAGAAGAACTCTGATTTGAGTGGTTATCTTGGTTTTGATACTTATTCCAATTAACCTTTTTATCAAATTTATTTTTAGCTCCTTGGAATTTGTGTGAGTAATTCTGATTATATTCTGTTGCCGAAGCAACTGGCATACTCTCTTTAATGTTAGAGTTACTAAGAATCATGTCAGGGTGTGCCGTGGCATACTGGTCACAATATTCTTCCATTTGCTTTATTGTACTAGGTTTACGCTCATGTAAGAACTCTAGGAATGATTTATTTACAGAAGACATGACCTTGTCTCTTAGCAATAAATCCGTAAGACCATCAAATGTTTTCTCTGTTTTGGATAATTCAATCCATCGTGAAAGTGTAATTCGTGCTTTTGAGATGAAATCTGAGAATTCTACACCTACCTCAGGTCTCATTGTTTTAAACAAAAGACGGTAACCTTCCTCAGACAGCTGATATCTCTTTATCAAAGCTGCCCTAACAGCATCATAATTATCTTTGTCGGCCTCTTCAACAAAATATAACTTACTCAGAGACTCCCCTTTTAGATTTTCAGACAACTGATTCACATACTGTGATTTGTCAACATTATGAGATCGACAAGCCCGTTCAAATCTAGAAAGCCAAAATGTTATGTCATCACTGGTAGGGTTAAACGCTGGTACCTTGACCTTGTACACAAAGGGTTTACCATTACCACCAGATGCCTGATTAACATTACTCATACATGTCAATTTTAATTTCTCTAATTCAAACTCATGTTCTCTTATTGCTTTTCTCTCTTCAGCTTCTCTATCTAATCTTTTCTGTTCTGCAGCAGCTTCTAATTTTTTCTGTTCTGCAGCAGCAGCAACTTCTAATTTTTTCTGTTCTGCAGCAGCAGCAACTTCTAATTTTTTCTGTTCTGCAGCAGCTTCTAATTTTTTCTGTTCTGCAGCAGCTTCTAATTTTTTCTGTTCTGCATCAGCTTCTAATTTCTTCTGTTCTGCCTCAAATCTCCTTTCCTCCACTTGCATCTGCAATTTCTTAAGTTCAGCAGCAGTATCAGCTTCTTTTTCTAATCTTTTTTCTTCAGCTAAGGCTTTCCTTTCTTCTGCAGCAGCTTTTTTTTCTTCTATTTGAAGTTTTCTCTCCTCAGCCGCAGCTTTTTTTTCCTCAGCAGCAGCTTTTCTTTCTTCAACAGCAGCAGCAATTTTTTTCTCTTCTGCAGCTAATGCTTTGTCATATTGAGCAACAGCCCATTGTTCTAAGTCTTTTCCAGTCTTATCAAGAGATTTTCCTTGTGCAATGAAATAATCTAATGTAGACATATTGTCTTCTTAAATCAGAAACCTGAAAAAGTAAATAAATTACCCTCTTTCACGTTAATGGGAGACAAGTCTATACCATAGACTTAGTCTTAGTCCAAACTTGTATGGTTTATAATAACCAATGATAACTTGAGTACCTGTGGACAACAATAACTGTATCTCAAATACTGTGGGGACAAGCCTTACAAAGGTCTTGTATACCTCAATGTAATCAAAGATCACTTGAGTACCTGTGGAAAAAATATTTCCCTTTACCAATCACTTTGGGAGACAAGCCTTACAAAGGTCTTGTACATTTTGTTTTATAACAATAACAATCATAAAGTACTGATCTGTACTATACTATCAGTGTATACCACTATACGTCATATGTCAACTAAAGACATTACAAAGGACAAACAAGAAAAGACAATATGAAAACATTTGCAGAGATCAAATTAAATTAAATAGGAGAAATGAAAAAAATGATCACAGAAACCGTGATGATAACTGCAATAAGATACAAGACAAATAACGCCACAGTGTATAAACATAAGGGTGTAAAAAACTGAAATGAAAGAAAAGATGAGACCTACAATTATACAAACAAATCAAACAAAACTAAGGAACACAAAATTATTAACAAAAACAACGAAGAAAAGAACACCTCATCACAACTAACAGAAATAGCAGCAAATTGTTGCTAACAAATTTCCAATTAAGAAAATGTGTACCTATCGAATACTAGTACCAGACCAATGTCACTCGGCATACCTTGTACTAGTCACACAGAACATAAACTAATTTAATACATAACAAATAACATGTAAGCATAAATAGCATATAGCATACAATATAATTTATGTCATGAATGGAATGTGTTGCAGGTATAGTGTTGTAAAGCAGGCACAGTTTATTTTAATACTAATAACTTGCCACTTTATTCAGTAATAGATTTAATTTTAAACTATTACACTGTCAATTTTTCTCTTTTGAGCATATGAAGATCCAACGATGAACTATGCACTTTATGTTCAACAACACTGTGATTCTTCTGTACGTTGAGAAATGTCAACAATACTGCTCCAGATATTTTCTACACTTGATACCACTGTCCTGTGTAATACTGTCTGTACAGCGAAAAACTGTCAACAAGCGCTGACCTAGATACAGCATCCTATCGGTAATACAGGTCAAGCTGACATCGACTGTATAGCTGTCCTACTGGTGTTGATGTGTTCAAACAAATGTTCTTTCAGCTGTAAACTGTGATTCTCAACACAAAACTGCGTAAGCTGGACCCAGGAATCTGGCTCGCCACTGTAAAGAAGTTTATTTTCTTACTACACCTGTAGTACACCACTGTAAAGTATCAGTCTGTCTGCTCTGTAAGGAAGAGTGGTGTGTTGTTGAGATCAGGCATGCTCCAGTCTACCCAGCTGTAAATGGGTAACTCACCCTAGTCCTGAGTTAGGGAAGGCAAAGGCTCCAGGGGAAGCAGGCCCTGAACTTGGTCACTTCAGCCGACGCAGGATGGTGTATGTATGTGTTGCGTGATAAATTCTCGCAACATCGTTTTATTACAATATCTATTTTATAACGCAAGGGCAACAACTGCTTGAAATTTATAGTCACTTTTCTCGGTAAGCATTTGTCTTCTCGCGTTGGTATTGAATGCAGTTAAGTTTTGAGCTGTGGTCATTTTTGCGCTGGACTGCGCATGACTTGTCTTGTTTTTTGGTCGATCGGTTTCCGCCCACCACTAGTGGAGTGAGCGATTTGGAATGGCGAAAGAGATGCCTCGTTGAAGAGGGGATCTCCGCTATTTTTTGTTCTGTCAGGGATGTGTAGTCCTCTTATGGATATTTCGTTTATTCGAGATAATACCTCTAGTGTTTCCCACATGTCGGGAGGCGTGATATTTCTGTGTATTTCATGAAAGCAAGGTAAATTGACTTTTCATTAACTCTATCGATTTTGGGTCGTGAGCGATTTCGATTCATAGCCTGTCTTCGAAAGTCGTCGTCACGAGATGTTTTCCCAGCTCACATGTCGCTGTATTGTACTGCATCGGTTGCTGCATGTTCCAAGGACGATTACTTGCTACTTTGTCCAATGAACTAGGTTTGGAAATCCTTTATTATCTAGTGGATATTTTTGAGGACATTATTTATACTTCGGCAGACGTGTCTGTCTTGCTGAAGTCAGACTAAGGAGAGTGAACTGATCTCATACATCTGGTTATCTCCTGGCTGTTATAGAAAAGGATGGAGTTTTTCACCTGACTACATTTACAGCACTATGAAATATAACATGCATCTGACTCATCATTGTAATGCTGTCTACCGTCTATTGCTGTATTGAATGTTGCTGTGATAATGACTGTTTGATGTGCCTACATATTCGCGTAACCATTTTGTCACTGTGGCGTCCACAATAAATAATGAAGAAAAACGTCAACGGCTGTTTCAAGAATCATTGACTTTATACGTCGTGAGTTTACTGACGTCCTATGTGGATTGCCCTGTTATTTTTGTATGAACATTGTTTTGACTGAACACATCTGCACACTACACAAAACCAGACATGCGGATACCATCCATCATCATATGGCATCACGCATCATTTGGTGGCCATAAGCTGGTTTGATTCTGGTACCAGCAAACACGGGGTCCCTTACCCACTTCATTTTCAACAAGAATTCATCAGCATCCTTCAAGAAATTAACATTCTTCAATACAGTCAACATCTTCAAAATTTTCAAAGTACTCGGCGTTGCCCGGTAAAAGTCAAAATTTCAACTTTTTGACGGAAACAAGAATTTGACAGTACCCGGCGTTGTTACATGTTGCCGGATAACTCGGACTGCTGTTATCTTTTACGCAAGTCAAGCAAGTTGCTGCTGTCAAGGTTCCAGTGCTGTCGTTTTTGTGAAGGTCAAGTGCCGGTTGAAACGGGTTGTTTTCTGAAGAAGGCCAAGTACCGATTTCCATCAACTTACTTTTGGATTAGAAGGTCAAGTGCCGAAACAACTCAACACACAGTATTTCAGAAGCTCTTGTACCATCGTGTTAGCAGTGGAAGCAGTTCAGATGTGCCATCATCGTTGGAGCTTCGCTCTTTAGGACGTTGATTGACATCCGTTTTTCTGCTGTTCTACGATTGGAAGCCTATAAGTTAAGTGGCCTGTTTGTATGTAAACTGTGCCCTTATACTTCTGCTGAGTCTTCTGTGTATCATCTCATTCTATATGTTATATGTCTATATGTTATTTGTATATTTATATGTTTATATTTCAGCGGGTTCTCGGTTGGGTGGTGTCTCCGTTAGATTATGCCACGTCATAGAGGTCGTCTATTGTGAGCGTTTTCTGTAGGGTTTGCAAATTTCCGATACTGGAATTTGCTAAGCGACTTCTGTTGCTATTTATGTTAGCTGTGATGACATGTTTTAATATTGTTTTCGTTATTATTTCGCATTCTTTAGTTTTGTTTTGATTTGTTTGTATTTGTTAGCCTACTCTTGTCTATAATTTAGTTTCATACAACATTTTTGTTTATACACTGTGGTGTCATGTATTTTGTTTAATTCTATCGCAGATATCGTCACATTTTTTGTGATATTTCATTAATTTCTGCTTTATTTTTAGTTGATTTCTGCGAACGTTTTTGTATTGTTGCTGATCTTTGTTATTGTTTACATTGTTATTGTTTACATTGTTTGTATTGTTTACATTTTCAATGTTTACATTCTGCATGTGTTTACATAGTCATTGTTTACAGTTATAGTAATTAGTTAATGGGCTATGCTAATGCACTGTTACTACTACACTGATGATAAATGAATGATGAATAGTGTCGTGCACTATTGAATGAGAAGTGCACTTATGATCAAGAATTGAGTGCTGATATTTCATATACAAGTTCTTTGATTGGAGACTTGTTTCCCACAGAGACTGGGATAATATAATGTGATGTGAATATACAAGTGCTTAATTAAGACTTGTTACACTTAGGTTTGAAATAAATTAGTTAATTATTTCAGGTTTTGGACTCATATGTTAGACAACATGTCTACATTTGAGCACTTTATTGAGCAGGGTAAATTGCTTGGGAAGACTGGTGATAAGTTAGAAGAATTTGCAACTGCTCGATATGATAAAGCAATGGAAGCTGAACAAAAGAAACTGCAGATGCAGGTGGATGAAAAAAGATTCCAAATGGAAATGGAAAAACAAAAAAGGGAATCAGAAGCTGAGGAGAGAAAACTCCAGCTACAGCTAGAGGCTGAAAATAAAAGACTTGAAAAAGAGGCTGAAAATAAAAGACTTGAAAAAGAAGCTGAAAATGAAAGACTTCAAAAAGAGGCTCAGGCTGAGGAAAGAAGATTACAGAGAGAGTCTGATGAGAGGAAAGCAAAAATGGAACATGAAGAAAAGGTCTTAGCTTTAGAGTTGGAAAAATTGAAATTGACGAGCATGAGTAATGGTAATGATTCAAACAAGGGTTCATCTTCTGGTAAGGCTAATAATGATACTTTTAAGATTAAGTTACCAACATTTAGTCCTTCCAGTGATGACATAATGTTCTATCTGGACAGATTTGAACAAGCATGTACAGCTCATAACATAGACAAAGCAAAATATGTTTATCAGTTATCAGGGATACTGACAGGTAAAGCTCTAAGTATATTAAATATGGTGGATGAACCTGACAAGAACAATTATGAGGTTGTCAGGGCCGCTTTGTTAAAGAAATATCAGCTTAACGAAGACGGCTATCGTCTACAATTTAAAAACATGTTACCTGAAAATGGAGTTGAATTCTCCGAGTTTATTGCAAGAATACGCATTACTTTCTCACGATGGGTTGAACTATCTAAGACGGAAAAAACTTATGAAGGACTTATGGACTTAATACTTAGAGACAAAGTCATGTCGTCTGTCAATGAGTCTTTCCTTGCTTTCCTTCATGAACGTAAACCTAAAACAATAAAAGAAATGGAAGATTTCTGTTGCCAATACGTAACTGCGCACCCACACATAACCATGGGTAACTCTAAGGTGAAAGAAGGTTTACCAGTTGCTTCGGCAGCTCCGTATGGTCAAAACTTTGCTCGTAGATTCCAACAAAATTTTGATAGAAAGAGTAGCGGTAATTTCTGTCAAAATCATGGAAATCAATTTCATGGTGATTCTTCTTCGAAGAATTGGAGACAACCTGATAGTACTCGTTACTATCACCCTAATAATTATAAGCATTTCAAAAGAGGATATGGTAATAGAGGTTATTCCTGCCGAAGACCTCAGAACCAAACAAATAGATGTTCGCATCAATGTGAACATGATAGTAATCGTGGAAACTGGAATTCGAACCAGGATAACAATTACAATAGAGACAATAATAACTGCAGAGATAATAATAACTCTGATAACTTCAGAGGTAATAATAGTCGGGGTAGATCTCAACACAAAAAAAAGAGATATCAGCAGGCTAATGCTGTACAACAGGAAACTGAGGGAGCCTGTAATCATGTTGTTGATAGTAAAAACTTTGACGCTGTCACTGGTTCTGCTTTTGACTTTGAGAGAGCAAACAAATGCCCCCAATGCAGTACTTTATTCGAACCGGGTACCATAACTACTTTGAGTTGTGGTCACCCACTTCCCGCTCTTCCTGCTGCTGTTGCGCATGACGGGAGGGGTTCTTTAATTCTACATAAGGGTCTTGTTAATGATACTCCGGTCTCACTACTTTTCGATTCCGGATGCACCACTATTGGTGTTAGACAATCGCTTGTAGATCCATCTTGTGCTACAGGAAGGGTTATTAAATGTGTCACATTTGGCGGCACTCTAGAAAAATATCCTACTGCTGTAATTCGCATTGCCACTCCTTTCTTTACTGGAGATGTGCATGCTTGTCTCTTACCTAATCCTATTGCGGACCTTATTATTGGTCGTATTCACGGAGTTAGGGAGTGTACCCCACAGCAGATTGCTGCTTGGGAAGATAATAACATGCAAGCTACAAATGCAGTAGTTACAAGAGCACAAGCTCTACAAACACCCGAAACTTCACTGAATAGTGATAATGAAGTTGATAGCCAAGATAGTCACTTAGTAATCACTCGTGACTCTTTCATAAAATTGCAAGAAGAAGATCCTTCTTTAAAAAAATTCTTCGTTCTTGCGAAGAAAGGTGATCCGAATCAGGATACAAATAGAAAATCTTGGATTGCAATGAGTAACGGCGTACTTGTACGTATGGTACAAGATTCGACTACGTCGGCACATTCGCAAATTCTTGTTCCCAAGAGCATGAGAGTGCAAATATTACAACATGCTCATGACTCGCAATGTGCTGGACATATGGGTTTTGCCCGTACGAAGTCGAGAGTCCTTGCGGCTTTCTTTTGGCCTTTTGTCAATAAGGACATTCGTATTTACTGCCGATCATGCAAGGTATGTCAGGAGGTCAAATCTAGAGGACCACGACATGCTGCGCCTATCCAGGCTGCTGACATTCCTATTCGGCCGTTTCAGAAAATGGCCATAGATATTATTGGCCCTTTTAAGGTCAAGTCGGCCAGAGGACATCAGTTTATCCTTACATGTGTCGATATGTGCACACGTTGGCCAGAGGCTATTCCTCTTAAGAGCATATCTACTACAGATATCGCAGATGCTCTTTGGTTGATATTTTCTCGCTTGGGGTTCCCCAGAGAAATATTGTCAGACCATGGCACTCAACTCATATCTGACACTATGTCACAGGTAATGTCTACCTTACATATTGAACGATCTCTCAGTAGTATCTACCATCCTATGTCTAATGGGTTAGTTGAGCGTCTGAATAGAACGCTCAAGACTTTGCTTGGTAAGATAACTGAAGATCATCCTCAAGATTGGGACAGGGTTTTACCCGCGGCTCTCTTTGCCTATAGAGAAGTCCCTAATGAACACACAGGATTTTCTCCCTTCGAACTTGTCTTTGGCGCGCGTCCACGCGGCCCTATGTCTTTATTACACGATCTCATCACTGCCGATGATATTAGCGATGAAACTCAATCCTCATATGAGTATGTCATTGCTCTTAGACAAAAGATCATTGAGGCATGTAAGCTAGCAACTGCTTCATCAGAAATTGCTAAAGAGAAGGCAAGGCAGTTTGCTAACAAGAATAGATGTCTACGACAACTTTGTCCAGGTGACAAAGCATTCGTCCTACTCCCCAGTAGGGAAAATAGACTTCTTATTGCATGGAAAGGTCCGTATGCAATAGTCTCTCGGATTTCCGATGTTGACTATGTGGTCGATATTGATGGAAAGCATAAAACTTTCCACATAAACATGCTTTCGGAATTTCACGAACGTCCGGACTATTTGCTGCCTATTTTCCAGGCAACGGATGATGCTCCTGCACCTCACGGTCATTATTCATCCCTGTCTGTCATTCAGGATGAGGAAGCTACCTTCTCTGATGTCAACCTTCCCCTTCCAGTGGTTCCATTACATTCCACGGAATCTTGGAAAAACGTTTCTGTTTCTCCTAATCTTTCTGGTGACGAACATCGACAAGTCTCGTCGATGTTACAAACATTTCAGGATGTTCTCACTGACATTCCTGGACACACAGATGTCATAGAACATGACATAATTCTTACCGACAATAATCCAATTAGGGTTAGGCCGTATCCTATTCCTATACACTTTCAGTCGCAAGTGGAAAAGGAATTGGATGAAATGATTCAATTAAATATAATTGAACCATCGACTTCACCATATTCTTCTTCCATGGTTATTGTCCGGAAGAAGGATAAGAACATACGAATTTGCGTTGATTATCGCAAATTGAATCAGGTCACAAAGTTCGACGCTGAACCGATGCCTTTGTTAGAAGATCTACTGATTAGACTTTCTAATTCTAGATTCTTCACTAAACTTGACTTGTCTAAAGGTTATTGGCAAGTGCCTTTAGCAGAGCATGCCAAACCTCTTACTGCTTTTTCTACACCTAGGGGTCTATTTCAATGGAATGTTATGCCTTTTGGTCTCATGAACGCCCCTGCCACTTTCGTTCGCATGATGCGTCGAATTCTGTCACATCGTTCGGATGTCATCGCATACTTAGATGACATCTGTCTCTTCAGTGATACCTGGGAAGATCACTATTTAGGGTTATATGACTTACTGTCCACTCTACGTGAGAATAATTTGACAGCAAAACCTTCTAAAGCTTTTGTTGGTTTTGGTGAAATCTCTTTCCTGGGTCATCGTGTTGGTCATGGTCTCTTGAAGACAGAAGACCACAATACTTCCAAAATACTGAACATCTCTGTTCCTAAAACGAAGAAACAAGTTAGGAGTCTCTTAGGTTTAATTCAATTTTATGGGAGATTTATTCCAAATTTATCTTCGATCATGGCACCTCTCTCAACATTGTTGAAGAAAGGTTCGCCTAATCTGGTCCGTTGGTCTGAAGAATGCCAATCTTCACTAGACCAAATCAAGAATATATTTTCTTCTCCTCCCATCTTAAGATTACCTACTCTTGATAGGACTTTTGTTCTTCGGAGTGATGCTTCATCCACTGGGATTGGAGCAGCACTGATGCAAGAATATGCAAATACTCTGCATCCTGTTATGTACATTTCTAGAAAACTAAATGCGGCAGAGAGGAACTACTCGGTTTTAGACCGTGAGTTGTTAGCGATGGTTTGGTCAATTCTAAAGCTACAAAGATTCCTCCTGGGCGCACATTTCATTCTAGAGACTGATCAGAAAGCTCTTACAGCTATTCAGACTAAGAATTTGAAGAGTTCGAGATCCACTCGATATGCTATAGCTCTTCAACCTTTTCACTTCACGGTACGAGCTATCCGTGGTGCGGATAATGTGATGGCTGACATTTTGTCTAGATGCCCACATGACTCCAACTAATACTTCTGTCCTATATTTCCATATATTACAGAGTCATAACACACCTATATTTCTACAATAGATTAGCACATCTGTACTTACTTTATATGTACACACTATCGTGCTTTGTTGTCATCTTCTTCTGTTCGTTTTTTAAGATGATAGAGGAGGACTGAGTAGTTAATATAAGGGCCGTTAGTTTACTAAACAGCCACAATTATTAATAATGTATTGTACCTTATGAAGCATATTAGTTATTAATTAGCATTATATTGCTTGTACTTTCTCAGAATGTCATTGTTGAGCTGAGGACTTACCTTACTAGTATCAAGCATGACGAGTTCTAGATTGTGTACTTACCCTCGGAATACCAGAGCATATGTCCTGGATCGTCATGTAGTTTAACTTTACTATGTACTTATGTCATTACATGTCAAAGAATGTACTATTTAAATTTTCCTATCAGATTTGTACATCCATTTTTAAAGACAATATTAGAGTATGCTGTTTAATGATGATTATAGTAACTTGCATACGTATATTGTGTTTACATGCTAACGTGATGTGTGTTGGTGACACCTCCCCGATGTGAATATTTTTTGAGACATATTTATTTTTCTGTTGAGGTATATCCTCACCAGACACTCTATAATTAGCCTATTGTTTGGCAATTTAATTAATTATCAGCGCATAATTCGTGCGTTTTGAGCCGCTTATCGCATGCTCTTTGATATTGAAAAAAAAAATATGTTCCACATTTTTTTTTTATCGGGAGGAGGTGGTGATATGTTGCGTGATAAATTCTCGCAACATCGTTGTATTACAATATCTATTTTATAACGCAAGGGCAACAACTGCTTGAAATTTATAGTCACTTTTCTCGGTAAGCATTTGTCTTCTCGCGTTGGTATCGAATGCAGTTAAGTTTGAGCTGTGGTCATTTTTGCGCTGGATTGCGCATGACTTGTCTTGTTGTTTGGTCGATCGGTTTCCGCCCACGACTAGTGGAGTGAGCGATTTGGAATGGCGAAAGAGATGCCTCGTTGAAGAGGGGATCTCCGCTATTTTTTGTTCTGTCAGGGATGTGTAGTCCTCTTAATGGATATTTCGTTTATTCGAGATAATATCTCTAGTGTTTCCCACATGTCGGGAGGCGTGATATTTCTGTGTATTTCATGAAAGCAAGGTAAATTGACTTTTTCATTAACTCTATCGATTTTGGGTCGTGAGCGATTTCGATTCATAGCCTGTCTTCGAAAGTCGTCGTCACGAGATGTTTTCCCAGCTCACATGTCGCGGTATTGTACTGCATCGGTTGATGCATGTCCCAAGGACCATTACTTGCTACTTTGTTAAATGAACTAGGTTTGGAAAACCTTTATTATCTAGAGGATATTTTTGAGGACATTATTTATACTTCGGCAGACGTGTCTGTCTTGCTGAAGTCAAACTAAGGAGAGTGAACTGATCTCATACATCTGGTTATCTCCTGGCTGTTATAGAAAAGGATGGAGTTTTTCACCTGACTACATTTACAGCACTATGAAATATAACATGCATCTGACTCATCATTGTAATGCTGTCTACCGTCTATTGCTGTATTGAATGTTGCTGTGATAATGACTGTTTGATGTGCCTACATATTCGCGTAACCATTTTGTCACTGTGGCGTCCACAATAAATAATGAAGAAAAACGTCAACGGCTGTTTCAAGAATCATTGACTTTATACGTCGTGAGTTTACTGACGTTCTATGTGGATTGCCCTGTTATTTTGTATGAACATTGTTTTGACTGAACACATCTGCACACTACACAAAACCAGACATGCGGATACCATCCATCATCATATGGCATCACGCATCAACAATGTTGACAAGTTGTTTGTGAAAACCTGTTGATTCTGTTTAACGTGGAATAAAATCTAAGAAAAATGGAACAGGCAGTTGAAGAATTGTTTACTTGTTGGATAAGACTATTTAAAATGTTGAAT